>JAUPFT010000015.1:42174794-42529794 GCA_036936625.1 Parnassius smintheus behrii
GAAAGTGTAAGGTACTCATATGCACGTCGACAAACATTACCTATGTATAAATCACAAACGTAGTTAGGAATTTTGGAATATTTTAAGTCAGATAAAGCATAAACCAATTATCACAGTCAAGCCAGTCCACAACTGGACAGCTTTCCCTTACATTCATAAATTATAATCTTGTTTGTAACTTTAAACTATACCCAAGACATTATGAAAATGATAAAAATATTAATAATTAAAAAAGAATAATTAATATTCCTTTTTAACTATATATACATTTATATTTTAAAGCAAAGGAGACAATCAATTTTTCTATGGGAGAATGGGCCCACTACAAATTTTAAAGGGATTATCAATGAAATGCAAGTCGATTTATTCCTTATAATCCATAGATTACGATAAAATTATTAGTTTTACTGCATCTAAACGGAGTCCTAAGAAATTAACAAATAAAATTATGAATCTAACAATAACCTAAAAACAAACTGAAAGCGATTTTCTAGTAGTATTCATCGGTATTTAAAGTTAAAATAGTGCACACTTGAATAATAGTACATATAAAACTAAGCTGTACGTATATTCAGCATTTATAAATATTTTAAAACTCCGATGTAAAACCTTTCACTAGTTCGGGCAAAACATAGTGCCTGTCTATGCACAAATGTCGTATCGATTCTAACTTTGACATGTATTGATTGGTTGTGAGTGTAATTCTAAATACCAAGATGGCTAAGGGATACTGTCTTGAATAATAGTACATATAAAAACCTAAGCTGTAGGCATATTCAGCATTTATAAATATTTTATAGATCGATGTAAAACCTTTCACTCTAGTTCGGGCAAAACATAGTGCCTGTCTATGCACAAATGTCGTATGGATTCTAACTTTGACATGTATTGATTTGGTTGTGAGTGTAATTCTAAATACCAAGATGGCTAAGGGATAATGTCTATTTATATTTATGATATTACCAACACACAGTAGATACGTTTTAAACTGATTGTATTACAAAAAAGAAAATATAATGTAGGTAATTCTATTTATTATTGTAAAATCATAATTTTATTTAAGTATTCTATTAACAGTAGTAGGTACAGAAACAGTAAACCTTTTATTCAATTTAGATTATAAATAATACTTATTGAAAGTCACTTTTTTAATTTACCACTGGTTCGGAAAAAAACCTCTGACTTGAAGAGAACCAGCAAAATACCCAGTGGGTCTTTTAAAAAAAAAGCCAGCTTACAATCATGTATGTCATAATTAACAACACAGAACAAATTAGAAATAGCTTGGTAGCGATCACCTTACCCACGGGTTATTGTCAGCCATAAATTCCTTTATACTATAATAACCCCTTTTATACAAACTTAATTTAATACATTTTTTGAACTTTGATGATTGACTGACATATATAGACAGCAGCGGGGTCAAGACATTATTTTAAAATGTTTTGGTTGATTAGTAAGTAGTATACATCATAATACAATGACTAGGAATTAACATGCCTTATCTATGTTATTACACAATGATAAATAGTGAGGAAGTAAGATGTTTTAAACTGTTTGTGTAAGGATTACAAAAACACAGGCTTAACTTAAATGTATTTATTACTAGCGATGCGCCTCAGCTGTGCACTGGTGATTAATGGATCTCGACAACAGTGCCATCTACCGAGTCCAAATGTAAATATAAACCATCTAGGGATCCATCCAAACACACACAAACATTTTCATTTAAATTGGTTGGAAGGTTTCATTATGTTTTGTCTATAACGGACATAGGTAGAAACATTTTAGTGTTAGATATATTTCTGAAGGTTTTTTGAAAATAACTTGATGGTAACATGTACATTTACGATATTGTAAGCAATCAGAAGGAATTTTCAATTATAAGATATATGATATAAGACTGTTGTCTTCAATATCCATACACTTTTTTTTTCTGCAAGCCTGCACAGCATACAGATTTATTCTAAGCGATCCACCTGAAAAGAAGTTAATGACAATTGTAAAGGTGTCTTAACTAAATAATAATTCTTATCAATATATTATTTTTTTCTATATTATATAGGAATTAAAAGGACATTTTTAATAATAAGAGATATGAGATAAGACTATGCCTTCAATGTCAATAAACAGTATTTACATATTTCTGTGAGCATTTTCTTATATCTGCCTTTTCATATGTTAAATAATAAAGAAATTATTATAAATTATACAGCATTAATCAGCTCCAGCTGATCAAATACAGAAGCAGTAATTATTGATTAACATCAATGATATTCAACCATGTAAAAGTTGTCTCACAATTTATTTTTACCGGTTTCATGTACTTACATAGTAGACAAAGATATTATTGTTATATTAAGTATATCTGATTCTAGATGACAAAATAATATTCCTTTCTGCACAGTGAACAACGCAGCTGTCTAAGCATAATAGAAACAACCATTACACTTTTTTTATGCAAACTATTATTATTAAACTTTATATTTGCTTCTAGTACAAATAATTACTACATTTTTTACACATAAATATATGTAACATTTATATTGCCTATCTACTGTGGCTGGTATAAATCCAGGATCTGTGTCTGGCTTAACAAAAAAGCCATTTAGTATTAAGCAACTTGCTGAATACATAAGGTACCTATTTGTACACAAATGCAGTTATATGAATTGCTCTTCAAAACCCTCTTTAAGTCCCTCGGCCCAAAGATTCTAATTTTCTTTTAACATTATAATAACTTCTTTTGTGCATTTATTCTATTTATTATTTAATTTAGATTTTACTAATAAAATAAACTTAATACTTGGTCACTTATAACAAACTAATAAGGTTCTAAGACCTGTTTATTATTTGTATTTGTTTGAGGTAAAATATACAAACTTAATAATAGATTTTCACAACCTAGCTATTCTATTATATTGTAAATTAATAAACTCTTATATTCTATTTGCGAATTTTACCACAAAAACAAAAAAGAGAAAAACATACGTACTTGTGTCAATTAATATTTGGCTAACCTTTCTGATAATTGATAATATCCATATTTTCTTAAACATTAGTTTAATAATGCTTGTAAATAAAAAACTCCATTTTGTTCTTACCATAATGATGCGACTCCAACTATGTTTTATGTCACCCGAGTGAATCGAGTGAATTTGTCCAACTCGATAATCGATAGAAAATAAATTTTACCGAGTTACCGAGTTAACTCGGCGCAATGTATAGATTCAGAGGGTGCTATATAGATATTAATTTACTTGTATATATTATAAGTCGCTGCGGGTGACATCACAAGTTGCATCCAAATTCAAACTTGCATCTGGCATGTTGTAAACAAACCTGAACTTAGTTTTATTTATGATATTGATTTATAGTTTTAATTTCATGTTGCCACATATTACTTATTTATAAAGGTACATATTTAAAAATGGTTTAACTAAAGTAATCGCTGATCTCAACTCTAGTGATAAACTTTTCTGTAAATAGTTGATTTACTCAAAAACTAGTGTACAACTAGAATGACATACATACATACTCGTACATACTCGTAAATTAACCCGAGTGGCTCGAGTCACAAAACTCTACTCGAATCGCATCTTTATCTTACGGCCAATGCAGTGTTTGTCTACAATTTAGTGATGAAATCGACTTACTAATTCGAGCAATTTATTGATATATTATGTAATAAATAAATTGATATTAGGTAATATGTATATAATGTTGTATCAATTTATGTTATATATGATATAAATTGATTATATATACTTTGGATAGTCAAACTATTAATAACATTAAAACTTACGTCATAACGTTAGAGTGATATTATTTTATGAACATGTCGATACGCATACCAAAAATAATTAAACCTATTAAGTGTAGTAATAATAATTGTGTTGTATGGAAGAACAATTATAAAAATAATTTGTGAAATATTGACACAGCTTCGTTCATCTAATTTGAATTGTTTAACTCGAGCTCAAAATCGAGCTCGATGAATTTCAACTCGAGTCGATTTTTTCCGAGTTATCACGGGACATCTCTAAGACAATAATTTTATAAATATTACATTACCTTAGCCAATGATCAGAACACGAATGTCAAAACAACTAATTTTTTTTCAGATTTCTTGTTTCCGTTTACATTTTCGAAAAATCTATAGACCATTTACTATTATAATTTGGTGTCTTTTTTTTGGTGTAAATACCATTAAACGTCGTTAATATTTCTAGTGGGCCCAAAAATGATTGTCCCCTTTGTATTGTAGAGTTGGGAACGGACGCCCTATACAAAGGTTTATGGACCAAATTGGCAAAACATTGAAAATGGGCCGGATTAGGAGTACCCTTAACCGACAAGCGTGTATGCGGTAGATATATGGATGTAAAGGAGACGAGACAGGTGTCAGGATCGTGCTAAATGAAAGTCCGTAGTTTCTGCCTACCATCTGGGTGACAGGCGTGTGTTTATGTTATGTTTTGTTCACATTTTTAAAATATTAAACCAATCCAATCCAATCCAAAATACTAAAAATCTTTTGGAAAATAAAAATAAATCACAAAACATATCTAAACCAATGCGCACGCTTTGTTAACCACAGATTAATATACTCGTAGATTATATAGTTATTATTAAATTGTCTTCGTTGGTCTGGTGGTCGACTACAATTGACAAACGAGCTCAAAGTCCACCTAATGGTAAGTGGTTGCTCATTTATGCCAACGATAGTTACGTGGACCTCAGCCAAATCATTTTTAATATTATAATATGATAGATTTCCTTAACGTAACGCCTGATTCTAATAATTGTCACGTGTTAAGAACCAAATTTAACTTAATAGAGCCACACTGCAACTATGGTTGTAGCATGAATGTGTCGGCTCGACCGGGGAAGGACCACGCTCTCACAGAACACCAGCGTAAAATAGCTGCTTAATGCTGCTGTGTTTCGTATGGTGAGTGTAGAGAACCCGAGACCCGTTTTGCTGAAATCGAGGCATTCCATCTTAGTCCTCAAGGGTGATAACGTATCTGCATTTTGATATGTAAGCGAGGTTAAATGTAGATGTGTATGGGCCACAGCATCCACTTACCAGCAGGTGGACTGTGTGCTCGTCTACTACCCTTTCGCTGTTAAATAAAATCCACCTCAAATAGTCCATAAAAACTGATGAACGTCGACTTTCCCCAATGTAAGGGAAAAAATACAGTATTTTATGCGTTTATAAACATTGACAGTCTAATAATTATTATTTTTTCTGTATCAGCTCGCAAAAGTCCGCTGGAAACAAGGATCTCTCTCGTTAAAGGGGGATTTACCTTTATAGATATGTTAAGCACTTTTGACACTGCTTCCAGTGGCCGGTCTGGTTATTTTACATTTGGCGTATACGAGATAGTTATATCACCATCTTTTTTCATAGAAAAAGGTGACAAACAAGCACACAGTCCAACTCATGATAAGTGGCCCATAGTTGACATTTATCCTCGAAGAAGAATCAAAATGCAGATACGTTGTCACCCCTGTTTCCAGTAAAGAGGGACACCCACAGGACATAAGTGACACCACCACCATGCGGAAATTCATTCACCACATTGTTAATATAATTCGGTAGCTTGAACACTACCTAAGTTGCCGAAAGACAACTATTTATCGACGGGAGCAATACGGTGGATTTACGATTACGGCTTTAGTGTAAGCTGGTTTTAGCGACGGTCGTAACATTGGAAACACTGAAACTTTCCAGAAGGGAGATACGAGGCTTACCCAGCCTACCTGCAAACTAAATATTTTATGTAATACCGAGGCCGCTCTTTAATTAGTTACCGCGTATATTTTTTTATATGTCAATGTTTTCGTTTTATATTTGGCATAATATTTGGCTATTATTTTCAATAGTTCATTACGTCATATCAAAAGTTCACAGATGGACGAATGGATAAGCCTTCCCCATAGATTTCCTCATATTCCGGATTTAGCACTAGAGCAAGCGCAGTTCTTAGCACTTTGAGTTGTTATTTGTTCTACCGTCCACTTCAATCAACAATACCAACTAGATGTCGGGTCGGCGCAAGAAATCCATCTCAGTAAATAAGAGCGCACATGAGACGTGAGCTCTTGCACGTGAGAGTGTAGCTCGCAAGGCAATAACGGGAAAAAGAACTTTATTTTTTATAACTTAAGGTTGATTTCACACTAAATGTTATTTAATATATGTCTTTTCACAGTTTATATTCATGCGGACAGTATTTAGCTATGATTTTGTACGTGACCCGTTATCTAGTTGGTATTGTTGATCGAAGACCGTCCACCTTCTGTTTCGCAGGAACGTTGTGCTCTGTCATCTCTTACAATGCTCACGGGAAAATATTGGGTATATTATACAACGACATAATTTTATTGTTTTTCGAACACAATTTTTTTTCCATTTACAGGACACTAATAGCACAGACATATGATAATATTCTTCAACTATTATTAATTATCGATACATTTATTTATTTATTGGGTTGCTGGTTGCATAATTATATAGAAAAATATATTGATAATACCAGCATATATATCAACGATCAAGAATTAAAATGCAGTTGCGTAGTCACCCATAAGGACGAATGGAATGCTTAGTTCCCAGTAAAAATTGTCCCTGGTTCTGGCTACACTCACCATACAAAACACAGAAGCTTAAAGCTGCGTGAGAGCGTGGTCCTTCCCCGGTATAGCCGACGCATTCGTGCTACAAGCATAATATAGCTGCAGCGTGACTATATCGCGTTCACTTTTTACAGCCAGCACTGAAGTACCAATCAAACTACGAAACAACTACGAGTAATAACACAAACTCAAAGTTAATGTAAAGTAAAGTTACAGCTTGTATACGTCCACTGCTGGGCACAGGCCTCCCCTCACTTCTGAGAGGGTTTTAGAGCAAGGAAGTGTCTGCTCCAATGCGTGTTGGCGTAATTCACAATTTTTTTTCATTTCGCAGACTTAGGTTTCCTCACGATGTTTTTCTTCACCGCCGAGCATGTAGTAAATCAGTACTTAAAAATACAATTAACAATTCCATTGCTGCCGGCGGGGATCGAACCCAGTGCTCGCGCACTGTGAAATTTACTACGAGCGCTAAGCTCGTGAGCTATTACGGCTCTATACAAGCCAAATTAATTCATATTTGCACACACAGGCAAACAGATATCCAGAAAAATGCATGTATGCATCCAACGTTCGTTTTACAGTGGTATAAAGAGAAGCACTAAAGATAGCACACGCTAAGCGTCGTTACGACCGTCCGTCACACCGAAGCGTAATTGGACGAAAGTTACCGACGCGAACGTTCCGCTGCAGCCATAAAGATAGCGATAGCAACCAGTCGCTAGCTATTGATAGTTTTACCGTCTCAAATAATCTTTCGTATGAAAGTGTAAGGTACTCATATGCACGTCGACAAACATTACCTATGTATAAATCACAAACGTAGTTAGGAATTTTGGAATATTTTAAGTCAGATAAAGCATAAACCAATTATCACAGTCAAGCCAGTCCACAACTGGACAGCTTTCCCTTACATTCATAAATTATAATCTTGTTTGTAACTTTAAACTATACCCAAACATTATGAAAATGATAAAAATATTAATAATTAAAATAGAATAATTAATATTCCTTTTTAACTATATACATTTATATTTTAAAGCAAAGGAGACAATCAATTTTTCTATGGAGAATGGGCCCACTACAAATTTTAAAGATTATCAATGAAATGCAAGTCGATTTATTCCTTATAATCCATAGATTACGATAAAATTATTAGTTTTACTGCATCTAAACGGAGTCCTAAGAAATTAACAAATAAAATATGAATCTAACAATAACCTAAAAACAAACTGAAAGCGATTTTCTAGTAGTATTCATCGGTATTATAAGTTAAAATAGTGCACACTTGAATAATAGTACATATAAAACTAAGCTGTACGTATATTCAGCATTTATAAATATTTTAAAATCGATGTAAAACCTTTCACTAGTTCGGGCAAAACATAGTGCCTGTCTATGCACAAATGTCGTATCGATTCTAACTTTGACATGTATTGATTGGTTGTGAGTGTAATTCTAAATACCAAGATGGCTAAGGGATAATGTCTTGAATAATAGTACATATAAAACTAAGCTGTAGGCATATTCAGCATTTATAAATATTTTATAATCGATGTAAAACCTTTCACTAGTTCGGGCAAAACATAGTGCCTGTCTATGCACAAATGTCGTATGGATTCTAACTTTGACATGTATTGATTGGTTGTGAGTGTAATTCTAAATACCAAGATGGCTAAGGGATAATGTCTATTTATATTTATGATATTACCAACACACAGTAAGATACGTTTTAAACTGATTGTATTACAAAAAAGAAAATATAATGTAGGTAATTCTATTTATTATTGTAAATCATAATTTATTTAAGTATTCTATTAACAGTAGTAGGTACAGAAACAGAAACCTTTTATTCAATTTAGATTATAAATAATACTTATTGAAAGTCACTTTTTTAATTTACCACTGGTTCGGAAAAAAACCTCTGACTTGAAGAGAACCAGCAAAATACCCAGTGGGTCTTTTAAAAAAAAAGCCAGCTTACAATCATGTATGTCATAATTAACAACACAGAACAAATTAGAAATAGCTTGGTAGCGATCACCTTACCCACGGGTTATTGTCAGCCATAAATTCCTTTATACTATAATAACCCCTTTTATACAAACTTAATTTAATACATTTTTTGAACTTTGATGATTGACTGACATATATAGACAGCAGCGGGGTCAAGACATTATTTTAAAATGTTTTGGTTGATTAGTAAGTAGTATACATCATAATACAATGACTAGGAATTAACATGCCTTATCTATGTTATTACACAATGATAAATAGTGAGGAAGTAAGATGTTTTAAACTGTTTGTGTAAGGATTACAAAAACACAGGCTTAACTTAAATGTATTTATTACTAGCGATGCGCCTCAGCTGTGCACTGGTGATTAATGGATCTCGACAACAGTGCCATCTACCGAGTCCAAATGTAAATATAAACCATCTAGGGATCCATCCAAACACACACAAACATTTTCATTTAAATTGGTTGGAAGGTTTCATTATGTTTTGTCTATAACGGACATAGGTAGAAACATTTTAGTGTTAGATATATTTCTGAAGGTTTTTTGAAAATAACTTGATGGTAACATGTACATTTACGATATTGTAAGCAATCAGAAGGAATTTTCAATTATAAGATATATGATATAAGACTGTTGTCTTCAATATCCATACACTTTTTTTTTCTGCAAGCCTGCACAGCATACAGATTTATTCTAAGCGATCCACCTGAAAAGAAGTTAATGACAATTGTAAAGGTGTCTTAACTAAATAATAATTCTTATCAATATATTATTTTTTTCTATATTATATAGGAATTAAAAGGACATTTTTAATAATAAGAGATATGAGATAAGACTATGCCTTCAATGTCAATAAACAGTATTTACATATTTCTGTGAGCATTTTCTTATATCTGCCTTTTCATATGTTAAATAATAAAGAAATTATTATAAATTATACAGCATTAATCAGCTCCAGCTGATCAAATACAGAAGCAGTAATTATTGATTAACATCAATGATATTCAACCATGTAAAAGTTGTCTCACAATTTATTTTTACCGGTTTCATGTACTTACATAGTAGACAAAGATATTATTGTTATATTAAGTATATCTGATTCTAGATGACAAAATAATATTCCTTTCTGCACAGTGAACAACGCAGCTGTCTAAGCATAATAGAAACAACCATTACACTTTTTTTATGCAAACTATTATTATTAAACTTTATATTTGCTTCTAGTACAAATAATTACTACATTTTTTACACATAAATATATGTAACATTTATATTGCCTATCTACTGTGGCTGGTATAAATCCAGGATCTGTGTCTGGCTTAACAAAAAAGCCATTTAGTATTAAGCAACTTGCTGAATACATAAGGTACCTATTTGTACACAAATGCAGTTATATGAATTGCTCTTCAAAACCCTCTTTAAGTCCCTCGGCCCAAAGATTCTAATTTTCTTTTAACATTATAATAACTTCTTTTGTGCATTTATTCTATTTATTATTTAATTTAGATTTTACTAATAAAATAAACTTAATACTTGGTCACTTATAACAAACTAATAAGGTTCTAAGACCTGTTTATTATTTGTATTTGTTTGAGGTAAAATATACAAACTTAATAATAGATTTTCACAACCTAGCTATTCTATTATATTGTAAATTAATAAACTCTTATATTCTATTTGCGAATTTTACCACAAAAACAAAAAAGAGAAAAACATACGTACTTGTGTCAATTAATATTTGGCTAACCTTTCTGATAATTGATAATATCCATATTTTCTTAAACATTAGTTTAATAATGCTTGTAAATAAAAAACTCCATTTTGTTCTTACCATAATGATGCGACTCCAACTATGTTTTATGTCACCCGAGTGAATCGAGTGAATTTGTCCAACTCGATAATCGATAGAAAATAAATTTTACCGAGTTACCGAGTTAACTCGGCGCAATGTATAGATTCAGAGGGTGCTATATAGATATTAATTTACTTGTATATATTATAAGTCGCTGCGGGTGACATCACAAGTTGCATCCAAATTCAAACTTGCATCTGGCATGTTGTAAACAAACCTGAACTTAGTTTTATTTATGATATTGATTTATAGTTTTAATTTCATGTTGCCACATATTACTTATTTATAAAGGTACATATTTAAAAATGGTTTAACTAAAGTAATCGCTGATCTCAACTCTAGTGATAAACTTTTCTGTAAATAGTTGATTTACTCAAAAACTAGTGTACAACTAGAATGACATACATACATACTCGTACATACTCGTAAATTAACCCGAGTGGCTCGAGTCACAAAACTCTACTCGAATCGCATCTTTATCTTACGGCCAATGCAGTGTTTGTCTACAATTTAGTGATGAAATCGACTTACTAATTCGAGCAATTTATTGATATATTATGTAATAAATAAATTGATATTAGGTAATATGTATATAATGTTGTATCAATTTATGTTATATATGATATAAATTGATTATATATACTTTGGATAGTCAAACTATTAATAACATTAAAACTTACGTCATAACGTTAGAGTGATATTATTTTATGAACATGTCGATACGCATACCAAAAATAATTAAACCTATTAAGTGTAGTAATAATAATTGTGTTGTATGGAAGAACAATTATAAAAATAATTTGTGAAATATTGACACAGCTTCGTTCATCTAATTTGAATTGTTTAACTCGAGCTCAAAATCGAGCTCGATGAATTTCAACTCGAGTCGATTTTTTCCGAGTTATCACGGGACATCTCTAAGACAATAATTTTATAAATATTACATTACCTTACCCAATGATCAGAACACGAATGTCAAAACAACTAATTTTTTTTCAGATTTCTTGTTTCCGTTTACATTTTCGAAAAATCTATAGACCATTTACTATTATAATTTGGTGTCTTTTTTTTGGTGTAAATACCATTAAACGTCGTTAATATTTCTAGTGGGCCCAAAAATGATTGTCCCCTTTGTATTGTAGAGTTGGGAACGGACGCCCTATACAAAGGTTTATGGACCAAATTGGCAAAACATTGAAAATGGGCCGGATTAGGAGTACCCTTAACCGACAAGCGTGTATGCGGTAGATATATGGATGTAAAGGAGACGAGACAGGTGTCAGGATCGTGCTAAATGAAAGTCCGTAGTTTCTGCCTACCATCTGGGTGACAGGCGTGTGTTTATGTTATGTTTTGTTCACATTTTTAAAATATTAAACCAATCCAATCCAATCCAAAATACTAAAAATCTTTTGGAAAATAAAAATAAATCACAAAACATATCTAAACCAATGCGCACGCTTTGTTAACCACAGATTAATATACTCGTAGATTATATAGTTATTATTAAATTGTCTTCGTTGGTCTGGTGGTCGACTACAATTGACAAACGAGCTCAAAGTCCACCTAATGGTAAGTGGTTGCTCATTTATGCCAACGATAGTTACGTGGACCTCAGCCAAATCATTTTTAATATTATAATATGATAGATTTCCTTAACGTAACGCCTGATTCTAATAATTGTCACGTGTTAAGAACCAAATTTAACTTAATAGAGCCACACTGCAACTATGGTTGTAGCATGAATGTGTCGGCTCGACCGGGGAAGGACCACGCTCTCACAGAACACCAGCGTAAAATAGCTGCTTAATGCTGCTGTGTTTCGTATGGTGAGTGTAGAGAACCCGAGACCCGTTTTGCTGAAATCGAGGCATTCCATCTTAGTCCTCAAGGGTGATAACGTATCTGCATTTTGATATGTAAGCGAGGTTAAATGTAGATGTGTATGGGCCACAGCATCCACTTACCAGCAGGTGGACTGTGTGCTCGTCTACTACCCTTTCGCTGTTAAATAAAATCCACCTCAAATAGTCCATAAAAACTGATGAACGTCGACTTTCCCCAATGTAAGGGAAAAAATACAGTATTTTATGCGTTTATAAACATTGACAGTCTAATAATTATTATTTTTTCTGTATCAGCTCGCAAAAGTCCGCTGGAAACAAGGATCTCTCTCGTTAAAGGGGGATTTACCTTTATAGATATGTTAAGCACTTTTGACACTGCTTCCAGTGGCCGGTCTGGTTATTTTACATTTGGCGTATACGAGATAGTTATATCACCATCTTTTTTCATAGAAAAAGGTGACAAACAAGCACACAGTCCAACTCATGATAAGTGGCCCATAGTTGACATTTATCCTCGAAGAAGAATCAAAATGCAGATACGTTGTCACCCCTGTTTCCAGTAAAGAGGGACACCCACAGGACATAAGTGACACCACCACCATGCGGAAATTCATTCACCACATTGTTAATATAATTCGGTAGCTTGAACACTACCTAAGTTGCCGAAAGACAACTATTTATCGACGGGAGCAATACGGTGGATTTACGATTACGGCTTTAGTGTAAGCTGGTTTTAGCGACGGTCGTAACATTGGAAACACTGAAACTTTCCAGAAGGGAGATACGAGGCTTACCCAGCCTACCTGCAAACTAAATATTTTATGTAATACCGAGGCCGCTCTTTAATTAGTTACCGCGTATATTTTTTTATATGTCAATGTTTTCGTTTTATATTTGGCATAATATTTGGCTATTATTTTCAATAGTTCATTACGTCATATCAAAAGTTCACAGATGGACGAATGGATAAGCCTTCCCCATAGATTTCCTCATATTCCGGATTTAGCACTAGAGCAAGCGCAGTTCTTAGCACTTTGAGTTGTTATTTGTTCTACCGTCCACTTCAATCAACAATACCAACTAGATGTCGGGTCGGCGCAAGAAATCCATCTCAGTAAATAAGAGCGCACATGAGACGTGAGCTCTTGCACGTGAGAGTGTAGCTCGCAAGGCAATAACGGGAAAAAGAACTTTATTTTTTATAACTTAAGGTTGATTTCACACTAAATGTTATTTAATATATGTCTTTTCACAGTTTATATTCATGCGGACAGTATTTAGCTATGATTTTGTACGTGACCCGTTATCTAGTTGGTATTGTTGATCGAAGACCGTCCACCTTCTGTTTCGCAGGAACGTTGTGCTCTGTCATCTCTTACAATGCTCACGGGAAAATATTGGGTATATTATACAACGACATAATTTTATTGTTTTTCGAACACAATTTTTTTTCCATTTACAGGACACTAATAGCACAGACATATGATAATATTCTTCAACTATTATTAATTATCGATACATTTATTTATTTATTGGGTTGCTGGTTGCATAATTATATAGAAAAATATATTGATAATACCAGCATATATATCAACGATCAAGAATTAAAATGCAGTTGCGTAGTCACCCATAAGGACGAATGGAATGCTTAGTTCCCAGTAAAAATTGTCCCTGGTTCTGGCTACACTCACCATACAAAACACAGAAGCTTAAAGCTGCGTGAGAGCGTGGTCCTTCCCCGGTATAGCCGACGCATTCGTGCTACAAGCATAATATAGCTGCAGCGTGACTATATCGCGTTCACTTTTTACAGCCAGCACTGAAGTACCAATCAAACTACGAAACAACTACGAGTAATAACACAAACTCAAAGTTAATGTAAAGTAAAGTTACAGCTTGTATACGTCCACTGCTGGGCACAGGCCTCCCCTCACTTCTGAGAGGGTTTTAGAGCAAGGAAGTGTCTGCTCCAATGCGTGTTGGCGTAATTCACAATTTTTTTTCATTTCGCAGACTTAGGTTTCCTCACGATGTTTTTCTTCACCGCCGAGCATGTAGTAAATCAGTACTTAAAAATACAATTAACAATTCCATTGCTGCCGGCGGGGATCGAACCCAGTGCTCGCGCACTGTGAAATTTACTACGAGCGCTAAGCTCGTGAGCTATTACGGCTCTATACAAGCCAAATTAATTCATATTTGCACACACAGGCAAACAGATATCCAGAAAAATGCATGTATGCATCCAACGTTCGTTTTACAGTGGTATAAAGAGAAGCACTAAAGATAGCACACGCTAAGCGTCGTTACGACCGTCCGTCACACCGAAGCGTAATTGGACGAAAGTTACCGACGCGAACGTTCCGCTGCAGCCATAAAGATAGCGATAGCAACCAGTCGCTAGCTATTGATAGTTTTACCGTCTCAAATAATCTTTCGTATGAAAGTGTAAGGTACTCATATGCACGTCGACAAACATTACCTATGTATAAATCACAAACGTAGTTAGGAATTTTGGAATATTTTAAGTCAGATAAAGCATAAACCAATTATCACAGTCAAGCCAGTCCACAACTGGACAGCTTTCCCTTACATTCATAAATTATAATCTTGTTTGTAACTTTAAACTATACCCAAACATTATGAAAATGATAAAAATATTAATAATTAAAATAGAATAATTAATATTCCTTTTTAACTATATACATTTATATTTTAAAGCAAAGGAGACAATCAATTTTTCTATGGAGAATGGGCCCACTACAAATTTTAAAGATTATCAATGAAATGCAAGTCGATTTATTCCTTATAATCCATAGATTACGATAAAATTATTAGTTTTACTGCATCTAAACGGAGTCCTAAGAAATTAACAAATAAAATATGAATCTAACAATAACCTAAAAACAAACTGAAAGCGATTTTCTAGTAGTATTCATCGGTATTATAAGTTAAAATAGTGCACACTTGAATAATAGTACATATAAAACTAAGCTGTACGTATATTCAGCATTTATAAATATTTTAAAATCGATGTAAAACCTTTCACTAGTTCGGGCAAAACATTGTGCCTGTCTATGCACAAATGTCGTATCGATTCTAACTTTGACATGTATTGATTGGTTGTGAGTGTAATTCTAAATACCAAGATGGCTAAGGGATAATGTCTTGAATAATAGTACATATAAAACTAAGCTGTAGGCATATTCAGCATTTATAAATATTTTATAATCGATGTAAAACCTTTCACTAGTTCGGGCAAAACATAGTGCCTGTCTATGCACAAATGTCGTATGGATTCTAACTTTGACATGTATTGATTGGTTGTGAGTGTAATTCTAAATACCAAGATGGCTAAGGGATAATGTCTATTTATATTTATGATATTACCAACACACAGTAAGATACGTTTTAAACTGATTGTATTACAAAAAAGAAAATATAATGTAGGTAATTCTATTTATTATTGTAAATCATAATTTATTTAAGTATTCTATTAACAGTAGTAGGTACAGAAACAGAAACCTTTTATTCAATTTAGATTATAAATAATACTTATTGAAAGTCACTTTTTTAATTTACCACTGGTTCGGAAAAAAACCTCTGACTTGAAGAGAACCAGCAAAATACCCAGTGGGTCTTTTAAAAAAAAAGCCAGCTTACAATCATGTATGTCATAATTAACAACACAGAACAAATTAGAAATAGCTTGGTAGCGATCACCTTACCCACGGGTTATTGTCAGCCATAAATTCCTTTATACTATAATAACCCCTTTTATACAAACTTAATTTAATACATTTTTTGAACTTTGATGATTGACTGACATATATAGACAGCAGCGGGGTCAAGACATTATTTTAAAATGTTTTGGTTGATTAGTAAGTAGTATACATCATAATACAATGACTAGGAATTAACATGCCTTATCTATGTTATTACACAATGATAAATAGTGAGGAAGTAAGATGTTTTAAACTGTTTGTGTAAGGATTACAAAAACACAGGCTTAACTTAAATGTATTTATTACTAGCGATGCGCCTCAGCTGTGCACTGGTGATTAATGGATCTCGACAACAGTGCCATCTACCGAGTCCAAATGTAAATATAAACCATCTAGGGATCCATCCAAACACACACAAACATTTTCATTTAAATTGGTTGGAAGGTTTCATTATGTTTTGTCTATAACGGACATAGGTAGAAACATTTTAGTGTTAGATATATTTCTGAAGGTTTTTTGAAAATAACTTGATGGTAACATGTACATTTACGATATTGTAAGCAATCAGAAGGAATTTTCAATTATAAGATATATGATATAAGACTGTTGTCTTCAATATCCATACACTTTTTTTTTCTGCAAGCCTGCACAGCATACAGATTTATTCTAAGCGATCCACCTGAAAAGAAGTTAATGACAATTGTAAAGGTGTCTTAACTAAATAATAATTCTTATCAATATATTATTTTTTTCTATATTATATAGGAATTAAAAGGACATTTTTAATAATAAGAGATATGAGATAAGACTATGCCTTCAATGTCAATAAACAGTATTTACATATTTCTGTGAGCATTTTCTTATATCTGCCTTTTCATATGTTAAATAATAAAGAAATTATTATAAATTATACAGCATTAATCAGCTCCAGCTGATCAAATACAGAAGCAGTAATTATTGATTAACATCAATGATATTCAACCATGTAAAAGTTGTCTCACAATTTATTTTTACCGGTTTCATGTACTTACATAGTAGACAAAGATATTATTGTTATATTAAGTATATCTGATTCTAGATGACAAAATAATATTCCTTTCTGCACAGTGAACAACGCAGCTGTCTAAGCATAATAGAAACAACCATTACACTTTTTTTATGCAAACTATTATTATTAAACTTTATATTTGCTTCTAGTACAAATAATTACTACATTTTTTACACATAAATATATGTAACATTTATATTGCCTATCTACTGTGGCTGGTATAAATCCAGGATCTGTGTCTGGCTTAACAAAAAAGCCATTTAGTATTAAGCAACTTGCTGAATACATAAGGTACCTATTTGTACACAAATGCAGTTATATGAATTGCTCTTCAAAACCCTCTTTAAGTCCCTCGGCCCAAAGATTCTAATTTTCTTTTAACATTATAATAACTTCTTTTGTGCATTTATTCTATTTATTATTTAATTTAGATTTTACTAATAAAATAAACTTAATACTTGGTCACTTATAACAAACTAATAAGGTTCTAAGACCTGTTTATTATTTGTATTTGTTTGAGGTAAAATATACAAACTTAATAATAGATTTTCACAACCTAGCTATTCTATTATATTGTAAATTAATAAACTCTTATATTCTATTTGCGAATTTTACCACAAAAACAAAAAAGAGAAAAACATACGTACTTGTGTCAATTAATATTTGGCTAACCTTTCTGATAATTGATAATATCCATATTTTCTTAAACATTAGTTTAATAATGCTTGTAAATAAAAAACTCCATTTTGTTCTTACCATAATGATGCGACTCCAACTATGTTTTATGTCACCCGAGTGAATCGAGTGAATTTGTCCAACTCGATAATCGATAGAAAATAAATTTTACCGAGTTACCGAGTTAACTCGGCGCAATGTATAGATTCAGAGGGTGCTATATAGATATTAATTTACTTGTATATATTATAAGTCGCTGCGGGTGACATCACAAGTTGCATCCAAATTCAAACTTGCATCTGGCATGTTGTAAACAAACCTGAACTTAGTTTTATTTATGATATTGATTTATAGTTTTAATTTCATGTTGCCACATATTACTTATTTATAAAGGTACATATTTAAAAATGGTTTAACTAAAGTAATCGCTGATCTCAACTCTAGTGATAAACTTTTCTGTAAATAGTTGATTTACTCAAAAACTAGTGTACAACTAGAATGACATACATACATACTCGTACATACTCGTAAATTAACCCGAGTGGCTCGAGTCACAAAACTCTACTCGAATCGCATCTTTATCTTACGGCCAATGCAGTGTTTGTCTACAATTTAGTGATGAAATCGACTTACTAATTCGAGCAATTTATTGATATATTATGTAATAAATAAATTGATATTAGGTAATATGTATATAATGTTGTATCAATTTATGTTATATATGATATAAATTGATTATATATACTTTGGATAGTCAAACTATTAATAACATTAAAACTTACGTCATAACGTTAGAGTGATATTATTTTATGAACATGTCGATACGCATACCAAAAATAATTAAACCTATTAAGTGTAGTAATAATAATTGTGTTGTATGGAAGAACAATTATAAAAATAATTTGTGAAATATTGACACAGCTTCGTTCATCTAATTTGAATTGTTTAACTCGAGCTCAAAATCGAGCTCGATGAATTTCAACTCGAGTCGATTTTTTCCGAGTTATCACGGGACATCTCTAAGACAATAATTTTATAAATATTACATTACCTTAGCCAATGATCAGAACACGAATGTCAAAACAACTAATTTTTTTTCAGATTTCTTGTTTCCGTTTACATTTTCGAAAAATCTATAGACCATTTACTATTATAATTTGGTGTCTTTTTTTTGGTGTAAATACCATTAAACGTCGTTAATATTTCTAGTGGGCCCAAAAATGATTGTCCCCTTTGTATTGTAGAGTTGGGAACGGACGCCCTATACAAAGGTTTATGGACCAAATTGGCAAAACATTGAAAATGGGCCGGATTAGGAGTACCCTTAACCGACAAGCGTGTATGCGGTAGATATATGGATGTAAAGGAGACGAGACAGGTGTCAGGATCGTGCTAAATGAAAGTCCGTAGTTTCTGCCTACCATCTGGGTGACAGGCGTGTGTTTATGTTATGTTTTGTTCACATTTTTAAAATATTAAACCAATCCAATCCAATCCAAAATACTAAAAATCTTTTGGAAAATAAAAATAAATCACAAAACATATCTAAACCAATGCGCACGCTTTGTTAACCACAGATTAATATACTCGTAGATTATATAGTTATTATTAAATTGTCTTCGTTGGTCTGGTGGTCGACTACAATTGACAAACGAGCTCAAAGTCCACCTAATGGTAAGTGGTTGCTCATTTATGCCAACGATAGTTACGTGGACCTCAGCCAAATCATTTTTAATATTATAATATGATAGATTTCCTTAACGTAACGCCTGATTCTAATAATTGTCACGTGTTAAGAACCAAATTTAACTTAATAGAGCCACACTGCAACTATGGTTGTAGCATGAATGTGTCGGCTCGACCGGGGAAGGACCACGCTCTCACAGAACACCAGCGTAAAATAGCTGCTTAATGCTGCTGTGTTTCGTATGGTGAGTGTAGAGAACCCGAGACCCGTTTTGCTGAAATCGAGGCATTCCATCTTAGTCCTCAAGGGTGATAACGTATCTGCATTTTGATATGTAAGCGAGGTTAAATGTAGATGTGTATGGGCCACAGCATCCACTTACCAGCAGGTGGACTGTGTGCTCGTCTACTACCCTTTCGCTGTTAAATAAAATCCACCTCAAATAGTCCATAAAAACTGATGAACGTCGACTTTCCCCAATGTAAGGGAAAAAATACAGTATTTTATGCGTTTATAAACATTGACAGTCTAATAATTATTATTTTTTCTGTATCAGCTCGCAAAAGTCCGCTGGAAACAAGGATCTCTCTCGTTAAAGGGGGATTTACCTTTATAGATATGTTAAGCACTTTTGACACTGCTTCCAGTGGCCGGTCTGGTTATTTTACATTTGGCGTATACGAGATAGTTATATCACCATCTTTTTTCATAGAAAAAGGTGACAAACAAGCACACAGTCCAACTCATGATAAGTGGCCCATAGTTGACATTTATCCTCGAAGAAGAATCAAAATGCAGATACGTTGTCACCCCTGTTTCCAGTAAAGAGGGACACCCACAGGACATAAGTGACACCACCACCATGCGGAAATTCATTCACCACATTGTTAATATAATTCGGTAGCTTGAACACTACCTAAGTTGCCGAAAGACAACTATTTATCGACGGGAGCAATACGGTGGATTTACGATTACGGCTTTAGTGTAAGCTGGTTTTAGCGACGGTCGTAACATTGGAAACACTGAAACTTTCCAGAAGGGAGATACGAGGCTTACCCAGCCTACCTGCAAACTAAATATTTTATGTAATACCGAGGCCGCTCTTTAATTAGTTACCGCGTATATTTTTTTATATGTCAATGTTTTCGTTTTATATTTGGCATAATATTTGGCTATTATTTTCAATAGTTCATTACGTCATATCAAAAGTTCACAGATGGACGAATGGATAAGCCTTCCCCATAGATTTCCTCATATTCCGGATTTAGCACTAGAGCAAGCGCAGTTCTTAGCACTTTGAGTTGTTATTTGTTCTACCGTCCACTTCAATCAACAATACCAACTAGATGTCGGGTCGGCGCAAGAAATCCATCTCAGTAAATAAGAGCGCACATGAGACGTGAGCTCTTGCACGTGAGAGTGTAGCTCGCAAGGCAATAACGGGAAAAAGAACTTTATTTTTTATAACTTAAGGTTGATTTCACACTAAATGTTATTTAATATATGTCTTTTCACAGTTTATATTCATGCGGACAGTATTTAGCTATGATTTTGTACGTGACCCGTTATCTAGTTGGTATTGTTGATCGAAGACCGTCCACCTTCTGTTTCGCAGGAACGTTGTGCTCTGTCATCTCTTACAATGCTCACGGGAAAATATTGGGTATATTATACAACGACATAATTTTATTGTTTTTCGAACACAATTTTTTTTCCATTTACAGGACACTAATAGCACAGACATATGATAATATTCTTCAACTATTATTAATTATCGATACATTTATTTATTTATTGGGTTGCTGGTTGCATAATTATATAGAAAAATATATTGATAATACCAGCATATATATCAACGATCAAGAATTAAAATGCAGTTGCGTAGTCACCCATAAGGACGAATGGAATGCTTAGTTCCCAGTAAAAATTGTCCCTGGTTCTGGCTACACTCACCATACAAAACACAGAAGCTTAAAGCTGCGTGAGAGCGTGGTCCTTCCCCGGTATAGCCGACGCATTCGTGCTACAAGCATAATATAGCTGCAGCGTGACTATATCGCGTTCACTTTTTACAGCCAGCACTGAAGTACCAATCAAACTACGAAACAACTACGAGTAATAACACAAACTCAAAGTTAATGTAAAGTAAAGTTACAGCTTGTATACGTCCACTGCTGGGCACAGGCCTCCCCTCACTTCTGAGAGGGTTTTAGAGCAAGGAAGTGTCTGCTCCAATGCGTGTTGGCGTAATTCACAATTTTTTTTCATTTCGCAGACTTAGGTTTCCTCACGATGTTTTTCTTCACCGCCGAGCATGTAGTAAATCAGTACTTAAAAATACAATTAACAATTCCATTGCTGCCGGCGGGGATCGAACCCAGTGCTCGCGCACTGTGAAATTTACTACGAGCGCTAAGCTCGTGAGCTATTACGGCTCTATACAAGCCAAATTAATTCATATTTGCACACACAGGCAAACAGATATCCAGAAAAATGCATGTATGCATCCAACGTTCGTTTTACAGTGGTATAAAGAGAAGCACTAAAGATAGCACACGCTAAGCGTCGTTACGACCGTCCGTCACACCGAAGCGTAATTGGACGAAAGTTACCGACGCGAACGTTCCGCTGCAGCCATAAAGATAGCGATAGCAACCAGTCGCTAGCTATTGATAGTTTTACCGTCTCAAATAATCTTTCGTATGAAAGTGTAAGGTACTCATATGCACGTCGACAAACATTACCTATGTATAAATCACAAACGTAGTTAGGAATTTTGGAATATTTTAAGTCAGATAAAGCATAAACCAATTATCACAGTCAAGCCAGTCCACAACTGGACAGCTTTCCCTTACATTCATAAATTATAATCTTGTTTGTAACTTTAAACTATACCCAAACATTATGAAAATGATAAAAATATTAATAATTAAAATAGAATAATTAATATTCCTTTTTAACTATATACATTTATATTTTAAAGCAAAGGAGACAATCAATTTTTCTATGGAGAATGGGCCCACTACAAATTTTAAAGATTATCAATGAAATGCAAGTCGATTTATTCCTTATAATCCATAGATTACGATAAAATTATTAGTTTTACTGCATCTAAACGGAGTCCTAAGAAATTAACAAATAAAATATGAATCTAACAATAACCTAAAAACAAACTGAAAGCGATTTTCTAGTAGTATTCATCGGTATTATAAGTTAAAATAGTGCACACTTGAATAATAGTACATATAAAACTAAGCTGTACGTATATTCAGCATTTATAAATATTTTAAAATCGATGTAAAACCTTTCACTAGTTCGGGCAAAACATAGTGCCTGTCTATGCACAAATGTCGTATCGATTCTAACTTTGACATGTATTGATTGGTTGTGAGTGTAATTCTAAATACCAAGATGGCTAAGGGATAATGTCTTGAATAATAGTACATATAAAACTAAGCTGTAGGCATATTCAGCATTTATAAATATTTTATAATCGATGTAAAACCTTTCACTAGTTCGGGCAAAACATAGTGCCTGTCTATGCACAAATGTCGTATGGATTCTAACTTTGACATGTATTGATTGGTTGTGAGTGTAATTCTAAATACCAAGATGGCTAAGGGATAATGTCTATTTATATTTATGATATTACCAACACACAGTAAGATACGTTTTAAACTGATTGTATTACAAAAAAGAAAATATAATGTAGGTAATTCTATTTATTATTGTAAATCATAATTTATTTAAGTATTCTATTAACAGTAGTAGGTACAGAAACAGAAACCTTTTATTCAATTTAGATTATAAATAATACTTATTGAAAGTCACTTTTTTAATTTACCACTGGTTCGGAAAAAAACCTCTGACTTGAAGAGAACCAGCAAAATACCCAGTGGGTCTTTTAAAAAAAAAGCCAGCTTACAATCATGTATGTCATAATTAACAACACAGAACAAATTAGAAATAGCTTGGTAGCGATCACCTTACCCACGGGTTATTGTCAGCCATAAATTCCTTTATACTATAATAACCCCTTTTATACAAACTTAATTTAATACATTTTTTGAACTTTGATGATTGACTGACATATATAGACAGCAGCGGGGTCAAGACATTATTTTAAAATGTTTTGGTTGATTAGTAAGTAGTATACATCATAATACAATGACTAGGAATTAACATGCCTTATCTATGTTATTACACAATGATAAATAGTGAGGAAGTAAGATGTTTTAAACTGTTTGTGTAAGGATTACAAAAACACAGGCTTAACTTAAATGTATTTATTACTAGCGATGCGCCTCAGCTGTGCACTGGTGATTAATGGATCTCGACAACAGTGCCATCTACCGAGTCCAAATGTAAATATAAACCATCTAGGGATCCATCCAAACACACACAAACATTTTCATTTAAATTGGTTGGAAGGTTTCATTATGTTTTGTCTATAACGGACATTGGTAGAAACATTTTAGTGTTAGATATATTTCTGAAGGTTTTTTGAAAATAACTTGATGGTAACATGTACATTTACGATATTGTAAGCAATCAGAAGGAATTTTCAATTATAAGATATATGATATAAGACTGTTGTCTTCAATATCCATACACTTTTTTTTTCTGCAAGCCTGCACAGCATACAGATTTATTCTAAGCGATCCACCTGAAAAGAAGTTAATGACAATTGTAAAGGTGTCTTAACTAAATAATAATTCTTATCAATATATTATTTTTTTCTATATTATATAGGAATTAAAAGGACATTTTTAATAATAAGAGATATGAGATAAGACTATGCCTTCAATGTCAATAAACAGTATTTACATATTTCTGTGAGCATTTTCTTATATCTGCCTTTTCATATGTTAAATAATAAAGAAATTATTATAAATTATACAGCATTAATCAGCTCCAGCTGATCAAATACAGAAGCAGTAATTATTGATTAACATCAATGATATTCAACCATGTAAAAGTTGTCTCACAATTTATTTTTACCGGTTTCATGTACTTACATAGTAGACAAAGATATTATTGTTATATTAAGTATATCTGATTCTAGATGACAAAATAATATTCCTTTCTGCACAGTGAACAACGCAGCTGTCTAAGCATAATAGAAACAACCATTACACTTTTTTTATGCAAACTATTATTATTAAACTTTATATTTGCTTCTAGTACAAATAATTACTACATTTTTTACACATAAATATATGTAACATTTATATTGCCTATCTACTGTGGCTGGTATAAATCCAGGATCTGTGTCTGGCTTAACAAAAAAGCCATTTAGTATTAAGCAACTTGCTGAATACATAAGGTACCTATTTGTACACAAATGCAGTTATATGAATTGCTCTTCAAAACCCTCTTTAAGTCCCTCGGCCCAAAGATTCTAATTTTCTTTTAACATTATAATAACTTCTTTTGTGCATTTATTCTATTTATTATTTAATTTAGATTTTACTAATAAAATAAACTTAATACTTGGTCACTTATAACAAACTAATAAGGTTCTAAGACCTGTTTATTATTTGTATTTGTTTGAGGTAAAATATACAAACTTAATAATAGATTTTCACAACCTAGCTATTCTATTATATTGTAAATTAATAAACTCTTATATTCTATTTGCGAATTTTACCACAAAAACAAAAAAGAGAAAAACATACGTACTTGTGTCAATTAATATTTGGCTAACCTTTCTGATAATTGATAATATCCATATTTTCTTAAACATTAGTTTAATAATGCTTGTAAATAAAAAACTCCATTTTGTTCTTACCATAATGATGCGACTCCAACTATGTTTTATGTCACCCGAGTGAATCGAGTGAATTTGTCCAACTCGATAATCGATAGAAAATAAATTTTACCGAGTTACCGAGTTAACTCGGCGCAATGTATAGATTCAGAGGGTGCTATATAGATATTAATTTACTTGTATATATTATAAGTCGCTGCGGGTGACATCACAAGTTGCATCCAAATTCAAACTTGCATCTGGCATGTTGTAAACAAACCTGAACTTAGTTTTATTTATGATATTGATTTATAGTTTTAATTTCATGTTGCCACATATTACTTATTTATAAAGGTACATATTTAAAAATGGTTTAACTAAAGTAATCGCTGATCTCAACTCTAGTGATAAACTTTTCTGTAAATAGTTGATTTACTCAAAAACTAGTGTACAACTAGAATGACATACATACATACTCGTACATACTCGTAAATTAACCCGAGTGGCTCGAGTCACAAAACTCTACTCGAATCGCATCTTTATCTTACGGCCAATGCAGTGTTTGTCTACAATTTAGTGATGAAATCGACTTACTAATTCGAGCAATTTATTGATATATTATGTAATAAATAAATTGATATTAGGTAATATGTATATAATGTTGTATCAATTTATGTTATATATGATATAAATTGATTATATATACTTTGGATAGTCAAACTATTAATAACATTAAAACTTACGTCATAACGTTAGAGTGATATTATTTTATGAACATGTCGATACGCATACCAAAAATAATTAAACCTATTAAGTGTAGTAATAATAATTGTGTTGTATGGAAGAACAATTATAAAAATAATTTGTGAAATATTGACACAGCTTCGTTCATCTAATTTGAATTGTTTAACTCGAGCTCAAAATCGAGCTCGATGAATTTCAACTCGAGTCGATTTTTTCCGAGTTATCACGGGACATCTCTAAGACAATAATTTTATAAATATTACATTACCTTACCCAATGATCAGAACACGAATGTCAAAACAACTAATTTTTTTTCAGATTTCTTGTTTCCGTTTACATTTTCGAAAAATCTATAGACCATTTACTATTATAATTTGGTGTCTTTTTTTTGGTGTAAATACCATTAAACGTCGTTAATATTTCTAGTGGGCCCAAAAATGATTGTCCCCTTTGTATTGTAGAGTTGGGAACGGACGCCCTATACAAAGGTTTATGGACCAAATTGGCAAAACATTGAAAATGGGCCGGATTAGGAGTACCCTTAACCGACAAGCGTGTATGCGGTAGATATATGGATGTAAAGGAGACGAGACAGGTGTCAGGATCGTGCTAAATGAAAGTCCGTAGTTTCTGCCTACCATCTGGGTGACAGGCGTGTGTTTATGTTATGTTTTGTTCACATTTTTAAAATATTAAACCAATCCAATCCAATCCAAAATACTAAAAATCTTTTGGAAAATAAAAATAAATCACAAAACATATCTAAACCAATGCGCACGCTTTGTTAACCACAGATTAATATACTCGTAGATTATATAGTTATTATTAAATTGTCTTCGTTGGTCTGGTGGTCGACTACAATTGACAAACGAGCTCAAAGTCCACCTAATGGTAAGTGGTTGCTCATTTATGCCAACGATAGTTACGTGGACCTCAGCCAAATCATTTTTAATATTATAATATGATAGATTTCCTTAACGTAACGCCTGATTCTAATAATTGTCACGTGTTAAGAACCAAATTTAACTTAATAGAGCCACACTGCAACTATGGTTGTAGCATGAATGTGTCGGCTCGACCGGGGAAGGACCACGCTCTCACAGAACACCAGCGTAAAATAGCTGCTTAATGCTGCTGTGTTTCGTATGGTGAGTGTAGAGAACCCGAGACCCGTTTTGCTGAAATCGAGGCATTCCATCTTAGTCCTCAAGGGTGATAACGTATCTGCATTTTGATATGTAAGCGAGGTTAAATGTAGATGTGTATGGGCCACAGCATCCACTTACCAGCAGGTGGACTGTGTGCTCGTCTACTACCCTTTCGCTGTTAAATAAAATCCACCTCAAATAGTCCATAAAAACTGATGAACGTCGACTTTCCCCAATGTAAGGGAAAAAATACAGTATTTTATGCGTTTATAAACATTGACAGTCTAATAATTATTATTTTTTCTGTATCAGCTCGCAAAAGTCCGCTGGAAACAAGGATCTCTCTCGTTAAAGGGGGATTTACCTTTATAGATATGTTAAGCACTTTTGACACTGCTTCCAGTGGCCGGTCTGGTTATTTTACATTTGGCGTATACGAGATAGTTATATCACCATCTTTTTTCATAGAAAAAGGTGACAAACAAGCACACAGTCCAACTCATGATAAGTGGCCCATAGTTGACATTTATCCTCGAAGAAGAATCAAAATGCAGATACGTTGTCACCCCTGTTTCCAGTAAAGAGGGACACCCACAGGACATAAGTGACACCACCACCATGCGGAAATTCATTCACCACATTGTTAATATAATTCGGTAGCTTGAACACTACCTAAGTTGCCGAAAGACAACTATTTATCGACGGGAGCAATACGGTGGATTTACGATTACGGCTTTAGTGTAAGCTGGTTTTAGCGACGGTCGTAACATTGGAAACACTGAAACTTTCCAGAAGGGAGATACGAGGCTTACCCAGCCTACCTGCAAACTAAATATTTTATGTAATACCGAGGCCGCTCTTTAATTAGTTACCGCGTATATTTTTTTATATGTCAATGTTTTCGTTTTATATTTGGCATAATATTTGGCTATTATTTTCAATAGTTCATTACGTCATATCAAAAGTTCACAGATGGACGAATGGATAAGCCTTCCCCATAGATTTCCTCATATTCCGGATTTAGCACTAGAGCAAGCGCAGTTCTTAGCACTTTGAGTTGTTATTTGTTCTACCGTCCACTTCAATCAACAATACCAACTAGATGTCGGGTCGGCGCAAGAAATCCATCTCAGTAAATAAGAGCGCACATGAGACGTGAGCTCTTGCACGTGAGAGTGTAGCTCGCAAGGCAATAACGGGAAAAAGAACTTTATTTTTTATAACTTAAGGTTGATTTCACACTAAATGTTATTTAATATATGTCTTTTCACAGTTTATATTCATGCGGACAGTATTTAGCTATGATTTTGTACGTGACCCGTTATCTAGTTGGTATTGTTGATCGAAGACCGTCCACCTTCTGTTTCGCAGGAACGTTGTGCTCTGTCATCTCTTACAATGCTCACGGGAAAATATTGGGTATATTATACAACGACATAATTTTATTGTTTTTCGAACACAATTTTTTTTCCATTTACAGGACACTAATAGCACAGACATATGATAATATTCTTCAACTATTATTAATTATCGATACATTTATTTATTTATTGGGTTGCTGGTTGCATAATTATATAGAAAAATATATTGATAATACCAGCATATATATCAACGATCAAGAATTAAAATGCAGTTGCGTAGTCACCCATAAGGACGAATGGAATGCTTAGTTCCCAGCAAAAATTGTCCCTGGTTCTGGCTACACTCACCATACAAAACACAGAAGCTTAAAGCTGCGTGAGAGCGTGGTCCTTCCCCGGTATAGCCGACGCATTCGTGCTACAAGCATAATATAGCTGCAGCGTGACTATATCGCGTTCACTTTTTACAGCCAGCACTGAAGTACCAATCAAACTACGAAACAACTACGAGTAATAACACAAACTCAACGCAGTCTAAGCTCTCGAGGCGTAACAAGCCGATTCGATCGCGCCGTTCGCCCACAGGCACGTTCGAGCAGTGAGTAACGAGCATTCAGCGACCACTCCACTGATAAGTGCACGTGGCTTTGCTTATATCTCCTACGGTATTTAGAATATTGGTTAAGTTAACAAGCTGTTAGCAATTTAATTATAATTTTATGCTCAACTGCCCCGTTGGTCTAGTGGACGTTGACGCGATTGCTGATCATGAGGTCCCGGGGTCGAATCCCGGGTCGGGTCAAAATAGGTTATAAGTATTGGGTTTTTTGTAAAGAAATTCTTGGCGGTGTTTCATTCTAGTGCCTCGGAAAGCATATGGCGCCGTTGATCCCGCGTCTGATTTCTCGCCGGTAGTGTTGGGTTACCACCCCATCGGTCTATGAGAGGGAATGGAGAGTGTACCTGTGCTTGCACATACACTTGGGTATTACAATCGTGCACAGATGGCTAAACGCCTTAATTTTATGCACTTGACGAATTATTTTTATATTCACTTATAATAAATTCTGTTAGCGTTATTATGTAACTACTTCAATTCTGTGTGCCAGAAACGTACCGGTAAGTGGCAATTAAATAAAATATTCTTTTAGTCAATACGGATTAAAAGTAATTCATGTTGAAAATCATTTCTTTACTTTTACTACTGGTACCCTTTATCCTGGGAGGAACCAGTAAGAAACCAAGCGGGACTTTTTTTTTAAATAAAATTACTCTTAGAAATATTGTATTACCGGAAGATCGTTTCTCTATTGCGTGAAAGACATTGAAATTACAAATACATTTAACGTAATTATTATCATCAATATATAATATTTTGCTACCCCCACCCCCACGCACACCCACAAGATGGTGGCATTTTTTGGGGAGTTTATGTTTAGAAGTGTGGACTTTAGTGGGATGTAATGATGATGACACATACTCACGAATATTGTTGTTTTTTTTTTAAATATAATTTGTAATAAACCATCACCTAATTGTTACTTTTAGCGCTATATAATGCCAGTTCGGGAATCAATGTATACAATATGGTTTCTTTTTTAAATAAAAACAATGAAGTACAGTTTTTTTATTAATTTTTAAACATGTCATGTACTAAACGGCGCACATTTAAAAAAAATAAGTATATTTTTCAAGATTTTGAGAAATTCAGTAATTTAGTATTACTAGTGAGTAATTTCGTTCAATAATACTGGCCGGTACGCCTACAGTTTATGGGATTAGTTTGCGAAAATGGTTAAAATATGAAAGGTTATAAATTCCAATGGCCTACAGCGTTAATACAAGCAAATCCGAAACTAAATTCGGGCAATAATCGAATTCCATTTGGGACTTCAGTTGAAAATTTATTCGGCTATATATCACGAGGCAGCGTCCGCAAATAAATGTGCGCCATCGATTAAAAAGCAATAACGAGGTATATACCGTAAGTGTTGGCTATAGCGTCCATAAATATGGCGTAACGGGCGGAAAGAAGAGCCCTGTTCAATAAGCGTGCGTAATTTCCGTAGGGTGGTAATGCGGACGGCTTAAATTCATATATTTTGAATTAATCAACGCTTTGTTGCGCGGCTTAATGGCGTGCCGTAACTGAACCCTAAGTGCTGCAAGTAGACAAGTGGTGCTTACGACTAAATCAATTATTGAAGTAAAACTTCTTTACGCACGCTTGACTTGGGGAGCAACCTGGCGAACGCGTGACGAAAGCGTTACGAAAAGTTTGTTCGGGCGAGGCGAACGGGAGTTGAGTGGGGGTAAGTAAGACAGAGCAGAGCGCGCACACATTTTCTTTCTCTCTTTCTTTCATAACCAGTTATTTTTCATAATTTTATTTCGTTTTGAACAATTTTATGAATTAATATTTTGTTCAATACATTAAATATTCTCCGAACGTTAATAAAATTGTACATTTATTTTAAAATTCATGTTTTATGAATTTTCGGTGAATAATAACAAATTATGGAAGGAAGCCGATAATAAATTTAAATATTTGTAGAAATAAATAATAAATGAATATATTATACACATATGTATATATATATATATATATATATATATATATATATATATATATATATATATATATACAACATGTAACAAAATTAACGCACTTTGAGATAGTGGTTTGTTCAGAATCGTTTACTGAATCGATTCCTATCATTTTTAATATAGGTAATTTTTTATCCCAAAAATAATTAAAACTACGTGAATTACAGTCACACTAAATCTGTACAGTCAAAACAAACTGAAATGGACCGTAACCTAAGGCAATAAGACTTTTAAGAGTGCAGTTTTATTTGTATTATTACTAATGCTGTCATTCAATTAAAATAAAGAAAAATGAACTTTATTTCAAGCACGTTAAAGTCCTTGCGTTCGTGAATTTGTACTGTGATCACAACATTCTTCCGAAATTAGTATAACCAATTTGATAAATACTCGGGGCATAAAAATGTTTAACTAAAATTCAGTGTATGTATTATGATTATAACATAATATACTAATTGTGGTGTCTGAGGGTGTGCGTTAATTACGTTACATGTTATATATATATATATATATATATATATATATATATATATATATATATATATATATATATATATATATATATATTACCTTTGGTTTGACTTAACAAAAGACTGTCATGGTATTATGTTGAACTTAAGTTCCTTAAAAACTGGTTTTATACAATATTTAATGTTTCGTGTTCGTGTAAATACGAGTATAAGAAACCATTAAGTTTCATATTATGTATATAAATCAATAGCCCCGTGTTAGTCTCGCAAGCACTCAAAAATGGCTTCACCTCCACCACCACCATTTGGTAAAAAATTTTGTCTATTCTGGAACCCACCCATCCTGGATCTTTAAATACACCAATGGACGCTAGGTAGGATCGGTAGGTGGCGCTGATGTCGAGATCCGCAAATCACCCGTTCGAAGCCAGGGCGTTTCGCTAGTTACTTTATAAAATAATACATTTAAGTATATATTATGTTACTAATACTAGGTAATTTGTAATATTAATGGGGAAAGTGTTAAGCAATATTTATAATAATTGAGATAGATGGTTCTAAAACAATATTAATTGATTAATATTATATTATGACGTTAATTAATTATCAAATCGATAAATGAGTACTCTACAAACTTATAGAATATGAGTTAACGTGAAACATCGTCAATCATCCATCACTAATTAGTCGATACTGGCTTACTTTGTAACGATATCACTTACCTTATTGATACCTTAAGAAATGAAATAATTTAATTGAAAAGTTTCGGGACAAAGTAAAGTTCAGAAATAGCTTAATGAAAATAGTTATGGAATTGAAATATAATGCGAAATAGAAATGTTTATTTATATAATGGAGTTGTATTTAATATTTATATATACATACCGAGAATATATAACAGTTGGTTGGTCTGTTACTGATTATGTAATTTCTGAACGACGACAGAATGAGGTCATATTGTTTTTTTTGACAAATGATCACAGTCCACCCGATGGTAAGTGGATACAGTGGCCCATAGACATCTCATAGCATCAATATCCTCGTTTAGAAATTGATTCTTCATTTTCATATTGGTACAGACGCGTTGACTAAGATGATAGTCGTCAGGGGTGACAACGTATCTGTACTTTGATCCTTAATCGAGGATAAATGTAGATATGTATGTGGGTCACAGCATCCACTTACCATCAGGTGGACTGTATGCTCGTTTGCCACCCTTATTGTATAAAAGCCCGCACCTCATTGTAAATGGATGCTGTGCTCGTAGAAACTTTTTTTTTAAATCTGGAGTGACAAACGTCCTCACAATTCCGTTAATGGTAAGTAGCTACTGCAGTCTATGGACACCTGCAGCTAACTCTAAACAAATAAGATCATTGTCATCTTTGAGGAGTTACATGGAAATCCTCACAGCCTGTAATTGCTCTCTACACCCTTCAGACCGGAGACCGGACCTTCAGCCTGGTAGAGGCCTACCCAGAGTGACTCCTGAAAGAAATGGAATACATAAAAAATTTATAAAATAGTAAAAAGGTTCATATCAGTAGTTACGATGTACCAGTTCTGGCGCACTTGTAGAGAGGTTGTACCAGTTCTGGCGCACTGAGTCAGAAGTTGTACTACAAGTACGACGTTCGTCGATTCACGATCCTAAAAAAAAAAAAAAAAAAAAAAAAAAAAAAAAAAAAAAAAAAAAAAAAAAAGGTTTTGGCATGCTCTGATCACGAATCTGCGGTCCATTTTTGCGTAGGATGCACGGTTCCGGAGATGTGCAGATCAATTAACTCTTATCTAATTGATATCCGCTTCGAGCCTCAACCGTCATTAGCGCTTCATTGTCCTTATCTACTTATCTATTGTTGATTGACTACCGTCATTATCTATTATTCGTCGGCGTGCGGCGTGTGGGTCGGCTTATGCTATTGTATTATACTCCTTCGTTCCTATCTACACTAATCTGACTCATTAATAAAACACATTACCCAATTTTGTTAAAAGTTTTATTTATAAAATACAAAATCTTATTACTTATTATCTATAAAATAGGAGCGAAACATCTCATCCACTAAAATATCGTTGTACAATGTGTTCCCTGTAAATATACTCGTAAAACTATGCATTGAACATCCCTGAAACTTATATAGCAAATATATTAAGCAATATTCGCCACAAACTGAAGTCCACTCATTCTGAATCCTATCAACATTCCAGTTAAGAGCAGAAGGAAGAAATGGGACGATGGGAAGTAATGAAGAATGAATTGTTATGTGAAGTTTGTTGGAACAAACATATTTTAGTCACGTGTAAATACTTTTAACATTTGGGTTCAAAATGACACAAAATCTAAAAAATATTAGATACATCATCGACATGGACGGATTTTACATTACATATCCTCATAAACATTTTCAATGTAGAGAAATGGCTATTTTAGACGTAAAACTATCTAATAAAAATGATTCGTTTATCGATCATTATTTGTTTCGGCCAAGTTGTCCTTTCAATTATTTGTCGCAAAAAGACAAAAAAAACTGTTTGTTATTGTGAAATACACGTGCACGGCATTCCATATTTTGATGTGACCGAAGAATTAAAATGTGCCTACAAACAAGAGAACATCATTCCCATATTAAATTGGTATATTAGAAATTTGTGCAAAGACGAAGTGATCGCATACAAAGGTGGTTCAACAGAAAAACAATTTTTAAAAATGTTGACGACGAATGATAGAATTTTTAATATTGAAGAATACAAATGTCCAAAATACAATGATTTGGTAAATGTCATAAATTTAAACAAACGTTATGTGTGTAATAATCATATATTTGCAAAAAATAATCACAAAATTTTACATTGTTCTTGTGACGAAGTGTGGGTTTTTTACAAGTGGTTATTGCTTGAAAATGAAATTTTAAATTAATCATAAATTTTGTTTGATTTCCCAAAAACATTAGTTATAGTATACTATATAATACAAAATTGGTTCAACAGAAAAACAATTTTTAAAAATGTTGACGACGAATGATAGAATTTTTAATATTGAAGAATACAAATGTCCAAAATACAATGATTTGGTAAATGTCATAAATTTAAACAAACGTTATGTGTGTAATAATCATATATTTGCAAAAAATAATCACAAAATTTTTTATTGTTCTTGTGACGAAGTGTGGGTTTTTTACGAGTGGTAATTGCTTGAAAATAAAATTTTAAATTAATCATAAATTTTGTTTGATTTCCCAAAAACATTAGTTATAGTATACTATATAATACAAAATTGGTTCAACAGAAAAACAATTTTTAAAAATGTTGACGACGAATGATAGAATTTTTAATATTGAAGAATACAAATGTCCAAAATACAATGATTTGGTAAATGTCATAAATTTAAACAAACGTTATGTGTGTAATAATCATATATTTGCAAAAAATAATCACAAAATTTTACATTGTTCTTGTGACGAAGTGTGGGTTTTTTACAAGTGGTTATTGCTTGAAAATAAAATTTTAAATTAATCATAAATTTTGTAACTAATGTTTTTGGGAAATCAATCTTTACCAAATCATTGTATTTTGGAAATTTGTATTCTTCAATATTAAAAATTCTATTATTCGTTGTTAACATTTTTAAAAATTGTTTTTCTGTTGAACCAATTTTGTATTATATAGTATTTTTTTATATAATAGGCTGACAAACAAGCACACAGTCCACCTGATGGTAAGTGGGTACTGCGGCCCATAGACATCTACATCTATCTTCCATTACAAATCAAAATGCAGATGCGTTGTCACCCGTGAGGACTGAGATGGAATGCCTCATTTCCAGTAAAAAGGGTCTCCGGTTCTCTACACTCACCATACGAAATACAGCAGCATTAAGCTACTATTTCACGCTGGTATTCTGTGAGAGCATTGTCCTTCCCCGGTCGAGCCGACCCATTCGTGCTACAACTATACTACTAATATAACTGCAGCATGGCTCTACCACGTAAAAACAATACCACGTAAAAAAGTATACTTTAACTAATGTTTTTGGGAAATCAAACAAAATTTATGATTAATTTAAAATTTTATTTTCAAGCAATAACCACTTGTAAAAAACCCACACTTCATCACAAGAACAATGTAAAATTTTGTGATTATTTTTTGCAAATATATGATTATTACACACATAACGTTTGTTTAAATTTATGACATTTACCAAATCATTGTATTTTGGACATTTGTATTCTTCAATATTAAAAATTCTATCATTCGTCGTCAACATTTTTAAAAATTGTTTTTCTGTTGAACCAATTTTGTATTATATAGTATACTATAACTAATGTTTTTGGGAAATCAAACAAAATTTATGATTAATTTAAAATTTTATTTTCAAGCAATAACCACTTGTAAAAAACCCACACTTCGTCACAAGAACAATGTAAAATTTTGTGATTATTTTTTGCAAATATATGATTATTACACACATAACGTTTGTTTAAATTTATGACATTTACCAAATCATTGTATTTTAGACATTTGTATTCTTCAATATTAAAAATTCTATCATTCGTCGTCAACATTATTAAAAATTGTTTTTCTGTTGAACCAATTTTGTATTATATAGTATACTATAACTAATGTTTTTGGGAAATCAAACAAAATTTATGATTAATTTAAAATTTTATTTTCAAGCAATAACCACTCGTAAAAAACCCACACTTCGTCACAAGAACAGTGTAAAATTTTGTGATTATTTTTTGCAAATATATGATTATTACACACATAACGTTTGTTTAAATTTATGACATTTACCAAATCATTGTATTTTGGACATTTGTATTCTTCAATATTAAAAATTCTATCATTCGTCGTCAACATTTTTAAAAATTGTTTTTCTGTTGAACCAATTTTGTATTATATAGTATACTATAACTAATGTTTTTGGGAAATCAAACAAAATTTATGATTAATTTAAAATTTTATTTTCAAGCAATAACCACTCGTAAAAAACCCACACTTCATCACAAGAACAATGTAAAATTTTGTGATTATTTTTTGCAAATATATGATTATTACACACATAACGTTTGTTTAAATTTATGACATTTACCAAATCATTGTATTTTGGACATTTGTATTCTTCAATATTAAAAATTCTATCATTCGTCGTCAACATTTTTAAAAATTGTTTTTCTGTTGAACCAATTTTGTATTATATAGTATACTATAACTAATGTTTTTGGGAAATCAAACAAAATTTATGATTAATTTAAAATTTTATTTTCAAGCAATAACCACTTGTAAAAAACCCACACTTCGTCACAAGAACAATGTAAAATTTTGTGATTATTTTTTGCAAATATATGATTATTACACACATAACGTTTGTTTAAATTTATGACATTTACCAAATCATTGAATTTGGACATTTGTATTCTTCAATATTAAGAATTCTATCATTCGTCGTCAACATTTTTAAAAATTGTTTTTCTGTTGAACCAATTTTGTATTATATAGTATACTATAACTAATGTTTTTGGGAAATCAAACAAAATTTATGATTATTTTAAAATTTTATTTTCAAGCAATAACCACTCGTAAAAAACCCACACTTCGTCACAAGAACAATGTAAAATTTTGTGATTATTTTTTGCAAATATATGATTATTACACACATAACGTTTGTTTAAATTTATGACATTTACCAAATCATTGTATTTTGGACATTTGTATTCTTCAATATTAAAAATTCTATCATTCGTCGTCAACATTTTTAAAAATTGTTTTTCTGTTGAACCAATTTTGTATTATATAGTATACTATAACTAATGTTTTTGGGAAATCAAACAAAATTTATGATTAATTTAAAATTTTATTTTCAAGCAATAACCACTCGTAAAAAACCCACACTTCGTCACAAGAACAATGTAAAATTTTGTGATTATTTTTTGCAAATATATGATTATTACACACATAACGTTTGTTTAAATTTATGACATTTACCAAATCATTGTATTTTGGACATTTGTATTCTTCAATATTAAAAATTCTATCATTCGTCGTCAACATTTTTAAAAATTGTTTTTCTGTTGAACCACCTTTGTATGCGATCACTTCGTCTTTGCACAAATTTCTAATATACCAATTTAATATGGGAATGATGTTCTCTTGTTTGTAGGCACATTTTAATTCTTCGGTCACATCAAAATATGGAATGCCGTGCACGTGTATTTCACAATAACGAACAGTTTTTTTGTCTTTTTGCGACAAATAATTGAAAGGACAACTTGGCCGAAACAAATAATGATCGATAAACGAATCATTTTTATTAGATAGTTTTACGTCTAAAATAGCCATTTCTCTACATTGAAAATGTTTATGAGGATATGTAATGTAAAATCCGTCCATGTCGATGATGTATCTAATATTTTTTAGATTTTGTGTCATTTTGAACCCAAATGTTAAAAGTATTTACACGTGACTAAAATATGTTTGTTCCAACAAACTTCACATAACAATTCATTCTTCATTACTTCCCATCGTCCCATTTCTTCCTTCTGCTCTTTTCTTCCTGTAATTTAAGAAAACAGAATCACATTCACTAATGATCAACTAATGACTGTCATTGTTAAAAAAAGTATTTTTTAACTTTTTACTTTCTGCTATTGTCTTTGTATTTATGGCTAGGAAATGTCCGCGGCGCGGTCTCAAAGCGTGTTGGCGAACTTCACATGCCTTCGAAATTTTCTCAGACATGCAGGTTTCCTCACGATGTTTTCCTTCACCGCCGAGCACGTGGTAAATCAGCACTTAAAATTGCAATTAACAATTTAAGTGGTGTCGGCGGGGTTCGAACCTGGGTCGCGTACTGTGAAATTTACAGCTTGCGCTAACCATCTGAGCTACCACGGCTTAATCATATATACACACAAAATATTTAAATATAATTTGTTAACACTAAATAATAATAATAATAATAATAATAATAATAATAATATTCCACAACTATCACACAACGCCATCTAGTCCCAAGCTAAGCAGAGCTTGTGTTATGGGTACTAGACAACTGATAAACATACTTATATATTTCTAAATACATAAATATTATAGATAAATTACATTCAGACACAGAACAAATGATCGTGCTCATCACACAAACATTTGTCCTGGGTGGGAATCGAACCCACGATCTCCGGCATAACAGTCAGGGTCACTAATCACTAGACCAACAGGCCTGTCGTTCAAAATCATACACACGTAAAAAAATAACAGAAAGAAAAGTAAGTTTGTCAATAGATTAAACACTTACATCTATGGCCTTTGATGCGTTGAAGTAACACAAATGTATTATTGATAGATACACTGCGGTCAAACGACCATACACTAACTCCATGACTGCAGTTGCTTGGTCTTATATAGTACCAGTAAGTAATAATTCTAATCTAAAGAATTTCTACAGTAGAATTGATAACAACTTTATGCGTCAACAACCTTATCTCACATTCTTCGTGTTGCGTCTTATTCAGTGTATTGATGACTCGTATAACAGAAAAAATGCAATTTAATATTTAGAAATCACATAATTGATCATTCCTATGTTAGTCATTGAGTAGATTGTACTGTAGTAATCTACTAATAGCAGTAATATCATGGATACACTAGATGTACAACAACATCTGAAAAAGATTCACCCCAGTCTAGAAAATAATGTGCTACTCACTGACTGCCCATGTACACCCACGTACCAACGTATATACCTAGTCAGGTCATAAGTATTGTCACACAGTAAAAACTTTTCTTTTAGAATGCTGGTCACAAAAAAGTTTATTGAATTCGAATTGTTCATGAAAATAAAACTGTATACTTTTTAGAATTTTACTCATTTTTACATATGGAGTGGGCGCTTAAAAAAGACCGTGTTGCAGTTGCGATTACGCGCCAATTAAATTTTTTGATATACTGAAAATTTGAATATAACCAAAAGATTCGTTTATCGTACCATCAAACGACAACAACATCTGAAAAAGATTCACCCCAGTCTAGAAAATAATGTGCTACTCACTGACTGCCCATGTACACCCACGTACCAACGTATATACCTAGTCAGGTCATAAGTATTGTCACACAGTAAAAACTTTTCTTTTAGAATGCTGGTCACAAAAAAGTTTATTGAATTCGAATTGTTCATGAAAATAAAGCTGTATACTTTTTAGAATTTTACTCATTTTTACATATGGAGTGGGCGCTTAAAAAAGACCGTGTTGCAGTTGCGATTACGCGCCAATTAAATTTTTTGATATACTGAAAATTTGAATATAACCAAAAGATTCGTTTATCGTACCATCAAACGATACAATGAAGACTCTAGTGTAGATGACAGGTCAAGAAGTGGTCGCCCTCGATTTGTTAGGACTCCAGCAGTGATAAAAGCTGTAAAGGTGCGAATTCAAAGAAATCCCAAACGTAAGCAGAAACTGTTGGCCCTTCAGATGGGGTTAAGCAGAACCACGGCGTTAAATGAAGACTTAGGGCTTCGGGCATATCGAAGAAAAACAGGACATCGTTTGAATGCTCGTCTAATGGATCTGAGACTGAAGAGATGCCGCGCTTTGTTGAAGCGGTACGCGGGAAAAAAATATCGGGAAATTCTTTTTTCGGATGAAAAATTTTTTACCGTAGAAGAGAGCTACAACAAACAAAATGATAAGGTGTACGCACACAGTAGTGAAGAAGCGAGCAACCGTATTCCGCGTGTCCAACGGGGTCATTTTCCATCCTCGCTCATGGTGTGGTTGGGAGTTTCTTATTGGGGCTTAACAGAGGTACATTTTTGTGAGAAAGGTTAAAAACGAATGCAGTTGTGTATCAAAATACAGTCCTGACGAACCTTGTGTAACCTGTTTCTCATACCATGTTCCTGTTATTACAGGCACTGGGTATTCCAACAAGATTCGGCGTTAGCTCATAGAGCGAAGAGCACACAAGACTTTTGACAGCTCCGTGGCGTAGTGGCTTAGCAATGAGTGGCTGCGCTTGGGGGTTGCGGGTTCGAATCCCGCACGGAACAAGTATTTGTACGACCTACAAGTAATTGTTCCGAGTTTGGATGTTTGTCCTTGTGAAATTTGTGTTTGTAAACTGCCCCCCACGATACAGGAGAAAAACCTAGTGTGGAGGGAACGTTCTTTAAAAACAAAAAAAAAGACTGGCTGGCGGCGCGTGAAATCGACTTCATCCGACACAAAGACCAGTCCAGATTTGAATCCGTTAGATTACAAGATATGGTAACGCTTGGAGGAAAAGGCGTGCTCAAAGCCTCATCCCAATTTCGAGTCACTCAAGACATCTTTAATTAAGGCAGCCGCCGATATGACATGGACCTCGTTCGTGGTGAGATAGACGACTGGCTGCGCAGATTGAAGGCCTGTATTCAAAATTACGGAGGTCGTTTTGAATAAACTACAGTGTCATAAGAATCTATGTTTTGTTAAGTTCATTTTGGTATATAAATGGTTACATAATGAATAAACTTGTTTCAATTATTTTATATTAAACATGTGATAGAATTTATGACCTGACTAGGTAATATGCAATTTGGATACAGATGATAAACCAGGGTCACATTGGGTAGCTTTATATATCGATACGAATGACGTCGGTCAATATTTTGATTCATTTGGACGGGCACCTGTACGATATCATCTAGAGTTTTTTAAAAGAAATTGTAAAAGATGGAACTGAAATGTTGATAGGACTTCAGTTTGTGGCGAATATTGCTTAATGTATTTGCTATATAAGTTTCAGGGATATTCAATGCATAGTTTTACGAGTATATTTACAGGGAACACATTGTACAACGATATTTTAGTGGATGAGATGTTTCGCTCCTATTTTATAGATAATAAGTAATAAGATTTTGTATTTTATAAATAAAACTTTTAACAAAATTAGGTAATGTGTTTTATTAATGAGTCAGATTAGTGTAGATAGGAACAAAGGAGTATAATACAATAGCATAAGCCGACCCACACGCCGACGAATAATAGATAATGACGGTAGTCAATCAACAATAGATAAGTAGATAAGGACAATGGAGCGCTAATGACGGTTGAGGCTCGAAGCGGATATCAATTAGATAAGAGTTAATTGATCTGCACATCTCCGGAACCGTGCATCCTACGCAAAAATGGACCGCAGATTCGTGATCAGAGCATGCCAAAACCTTTTTTTTTTTTTTTTTTTTTTAGGATCGTGAATCGACGAACGTCGTACTTGTTCAACTTCTGACTCAGTGCGCCAGAACTGGTAGTACAACCTCTCTACAAGTGAGCCAGAACTGGTACATCGTAACTACGAGTATATTTACAGGGAACACATTGTACAACGATATTTTAGTGGATGAGATGTTTCGCTCCTATTTTATAGATAATAAGTAATAAGATTTTGTATTTTATAAATAAAACTTTTAACAAAATTGGGTAATGTGTTTTATTAATGAGTCAGATTAGTGTAGATAGGAACGAAGGAGTATAATACAATAGCATAAGCCGACCCACACGCCGCACGCCGACGAATAATAGATAATGACGGTAGTCAATCAACAATAGATAAGTAGATAAGGACAATGAAGCGCTAATGACGGTTGAGGCTCGAAGCGGATATCAATTAGATAAGAGTTAATTGATCTGCACATCTCCGGAACCGTGCATCCTACGCAAAAATGGACCGCAGATTCGTGATCAGAGCATGCCAAAACCTTTTTTTTTTTTTTTTTTTTAGGATCGTGAATCGACGAACGTCGTACTTGTAGTACAACTTCTGACTCAGTGCGCCAGAACTGGTACAACCTCTCTACAAGTGCGCCAGAACTGGTACATCGTAACTACTCATATCGGACTACAAAAAATTCGAGCAAAGTAACCTGTGTTAAAACAAAACTAGTTTTTACGGATTATATCGCGTATATTAACTTATTTTACATTCCTGACGTTTCAAGCACTTGAGAGCACCCATGGTCACGGGAGGGAGTGAGGTGTTCGACGTTCCAATGTCATAGTTAACCACGGCTACCTACAGATTAAAATTATTAATTTTTTGTTCCGATCTTCATATTGCTTATATGAACTTACAGTATCTTGAAGTCATTAACAAGGAAAAGAAACGTCGGGAATATAAAATAAGTTAATATACGTGATATAATCTGTAAAAACTAGTTTAATTTAATGTATAGTATTCGAGTAAACACAAGAAATCATCAAAGTCTACTTTTCTCCCAACAGTTCCAGTTTCTTGCCGCTCCTTCTCTCTAGGTCTCTCGCAATAGAAACTTCTCAAAGCGATGGCGTAGCATTTGATTTTCAAAAAGCGCTTTATAAAAGCTAATCTTTTATAAAAATATGAATTCGACCTTAAATTAATATTTCACCAGCAGAAATCAACCACACACATAGCAATTTATAAAATTTAAAATTCCTTAACAAATAAATAAATCGAGGTCGACAAAAGAAACGACATGAAACAACCATAATTGAAAATATTCCAAAAGATACCTTAACAAAGCAGCAAGGTTACGCGTGCCGATTGGTCTTCGGACCTGATTGTTTGTTCTCGAGAATAAATCTACTATATTGCAAACAAATAACCTTTCGGAGATATTATAACGGTATAGTTCAACACTTTCTAATGTCATTTGAATGACAAACGAGTCCAACTGACGGAGTGTGAAAGTGTGTCAGGAATTTTTACAGTCTCCAAACAAAGAAACCCTGAAGTATGCTTTACACCTGAGGATTGGAATACCACATAGCTTGTATTATCCTGGTTTCCTATACTTCGAGCCAAAACCCAAAAAAAGTTGGTGTTGCTTGTAGGTAGCAATAAGCGGCATGCGAAGCCATTAATTACCTTCTCTCTCTCTCTCTATCTCTCTCTCTCTCTCTCTCTCCTCTCTCTTGTGTTATGCACCTACTAAATATTGCGAATGATTGTAAGTATAATGGGGAAGGGGAGAACATCAAAAGTGCAACTTTCAAACGTTACCGGCGCACTAGGATTTTCTCCTGTATCGTAGAGGCAGTTTACAAACATAAATTGCACATGGACAAACATCCAGACCCGAAACAATTATTTGTAGGCCATACGGATTCGAACCCGCGACCTTAGCGCAGCCACTCATTGCTAAGCCACTGCGCCATGGAGCCGTCAAACTTCTTCTCTTACTTGCAGCATATCAAAAGTCTACAACTGAACATGGGCAACCTAGATTGCTTCGAAGGGAGATTGTTTGCTTCAGCCAACCTGGCAGGTTGGCAAATGTTGGCAACCACGGTGAACAAAGAGGAACCCACATGGCTGGCTCGAGGTAAAGGGCCGGCCCGAGGTGGCCACTCCGAGTGGGCTTGGCGAGCCCGCTCCGGATGTGTGTTGGTGGGGTGGCCCCGGTGTTGCGGCCTAGGTGGATTCGAGGAGGAAGAGGAGTAGGTATGGCGATACACCACTCACCCTATTCTTCGCGACTCTGACGGGGCCGCATCGTTGTTGCGGGGTGGTGGGGCTGCGGGGGAAGGGAAGTGTCGGTATGGCGAGGCGCCGCTCTCCCTACCCTTCACAGCCAAGTCTTGGTTTGCGGCGGAGTCATAGACCAGATTCGCTTCTGAGTGCTCGTTTTTTCTGGCCCCATGGCCTTCGTGTATCGGATACGGGGATTCCGTTGCGCAGGTGAAATTGGAGGCCACGGAAGTACGCACCCCATGCGTTCTGGTGCGCCTTACTTGAGAAGGAGATGGGAGACGAGTAGTTTTCTACCGAGAAGGGGCTGCCAGCACTGGTGGGGCCCCGGATGTGTGCGCATTCCCGTGGTCAATAGACGACAAAGGTGGTACACCGTGGAGTTTTAGTCGGTGCAAGTCCGACATAACTCCTAAACCCCACGAGGCGTGTATGTGTAGGCATTTCCCCATGTGAAAAAAACGCTGTTCCTGACGACACCCAGCGTAAGATATGGGGTAGCGAATTCTCTTGAACCGCAACTACATAATGACACAAAATATACAAAGGGCGGTGTCCTGTAGGATATCTAAAGATTTTAATGTGATTAGCGCTCTACAGGTGTGCGAAATCTATAAATACATTCGCCACCACACCGAGCGTCACGGACGTGTAAATTGAGAGGGACCAGTAAAGGTCAGTACGCGTCGCGAAAATAGTATATTCCTGACATGATCAAAGCAAGCTTGGAGCTATAAAATAAGAAGTGGTAATCAACTGAGCGACGGGTCAGCGGATAACTAATGGAATTATCGGTGAGCACCGCGATTGCGTTCGCTCGGTGAACTTGTCTGCTGTCATACTGTAGCCTAATTTAAAAAATGCTGGACGAAACAATTAAGAAAATTCTCGTTCTTTTAAAAAAAATATTTTATACAGTAAGGGTGACACGAGCATATAGTTCACCAGATTGTAAGTTGATTCTACGGCCCATAGATAAAGATGCCTTGTCGCTCCTGAACACTAACACGCTATGTGTCGTTTTCAGTAAAAATGGTCTTCGGTTTTCTACAGTCACCAAACGGAAAATAGCAGCATTTTATTTATTTATTTATTTATTTAAAACTTCATATACACAAGTGGTATATAGGCGGACTTAATGCCTAAGGCATTCTCTCCCAGTCTACCATGGGATGATGCAGAGATAGAATGAAGTAGGTGTAATAAAAAGTTAATATGCGAATACTAAAATAAAATAACAAAAAAAAATTGTAATACATGGAAATAAAATACATAAGATATAAATGGTACATCGCAAAAAATAGATAAAATTATATTAATATTCATACACATATATGTATATAAAATATATAATATATATAATTACAATAAGAATATATATATACACATACATACATATATACATATATATATATATATATATACATACACACACATACATACATATATACACATATACATATACACATGTACAACCAGTGCGTGTTGCCAGTGATGACTTATGGATCAGAGACGTGGTCCTTCACTGCTGGCCGTATGAGGACGCTGGTTCTGCCAATGATGAGGATGATGATTCCGCCAATTTATTAAGTAAGTGTTCCCGAACCTTCATCTTGAACGCGTACCGATTGCTAGCCGTCCTGATTTCGAGAGGGAGTGCGTTCCAAAGGAGAATAGATTGAATGTGGAAAGAAGAATGAACAAGTCCAGAGCTGTGGGATGGACATAGGAGAAGAAGGTTGTTCGTAGAGCGGAGGTTTCTCTCATGACTAGCACTAAGCAACTGAAAGTGAGGAGATAAGTAGGTAGGGGAAGTTGGATACATCAGGATAGAATAAAGGGTGGTGAGTGCACGCAAACTACGGCGTTGACGAATAGGTAACCATTTTAATTGAGATCGATACGTGGATACATGGTCATACTTTCGAAGATTGAAAATGAATCGAATGCAGTTATTCAGAAGACGGTCATATTTGTTGAGAAGGTCTGCATTCAGGTCGAAATAACACAAATCACCATAGTCGATTAGGGGAAAAATTAAACTCTGCACAAGCAATGTCTTAATTTCAGATGGTAGAAAATTTTTTAGGCGATAGAGAGAACGCAGGGTACCAGTGACTTTCTGGCTAACGGTAGTTGTTTGGAATTTCCAACTCAAAGTAGAATCAATTAATAAACCTAGATCCTTCACAGTGGAACACAATTGAATCTCAGTACTATTAAAAAAGATATCATTGTTGGTATTTACTTAATATTTCTATTGTGAGTTTGCAATTTCGTTAAGAATGTATGAATTTTAAAACAGCAAAGTAATTTATTTAAATTAAGAGACCTAATTATCTCTCAAGTTGGCCGTTGATGACTTTGTCACATTAAATCTTTCGTAATTTAATTCTGTTTGTGACACAGACAACTATCTTTTATTTTTGGGACAAAATATGGGATGGGACACGATGGGTACATTGACTCCTGTAAAAAGCCAGTGGTTGCTTAATCACACAAGGTTACTTTAATATATGAGGATAATCTAGGAAGCTAATGGATTGATTTCAAACTAATTCACAAAAGCCAGGAAAAGTAAAACTTCAATTTAAAAGATACTTGAAGAAAACTTTTTGTAACTTGGTAAACGCCTACTGTAGCTTACGGATAACTTTTTTAATAGGGAAACGCCTACATCCACCTTCGTAGGGGTAAGCACGGGCTATGTCGGATTCGCACCGACTATACTCGTAATCCCATAGTGTTTTACCTTCGGCGCATAATAGACGGGGCCACGTAAAAACTTTTACATACATCCGCGGCTCCATTAGTACCAGCTGGGGAAGGGGGAGGGAGCATAAGCCCTACCGCTAACTTTAAACAAAGAAAGCTACCGAAGCGTTATTATATTTTAAGACTAAGATGGAATTCTTTATAGCCAGTAATTATATGACTATCTCAGCTAGAAAAGTCAATACACCGCTGCTTTGCTGTAGAAATAGGTTCCTATCCCGAAGATTCCTAGTCAGAAAAGGGGATCCTAGCATCTAGTATAACTACTTTATTACCTGAAGTAGACAACACAAGTCGTAAGCGACACGAGTACGGTCTACTTCAAATTATAATTCACGACACGACTTAAGATATAACCTATCAAAAGTCTACAGCTAAACATAGGCCTCCTCATAATTAGGAATTCATAATAGGGAAATTCTCTATATTTGCCAAGCTTGGCAATGGCAGGCGGGTTGGCAATCGCAGTTTTTATTTTTTTAGTTGTTATGACGAAGACGTTGCTGCCGATCTCCCGGATTCTTTCCCTGTACGTCTCTTACGCCACATACGAAACGATATGGGGTAGTGGGTATTTTTAGATTTCATAGTGTGTCATTACATAGTGTAACATTTAATTTGCAATAAATATTTCGACTTTAATTTTTGACCTGAAATTTATGAGCGAGTAAATTTTTATTATATTTTATTTTTTTATAGGATAGGGTGACAACGAATTACTATTCAAAACGTAGATGCGTTGTCACCCATGAGGACTCAGATAGAACGACTTGTTTCCAGTAAAAAGGTTATCCAGTTCTCTACACTTACCATAAGAAACACAGTAGCATTAAGTTACTATTTCACGCTAGCATTCTGTGAGAGTGTGACCTTCCCCGATCATTCCACCGACCCATTCGTGCAACAATAATTATACTACTAATATAACTGCAGTATGGCTCTAATACGTATAAAATATATTGTATAAAATGACACAATTTTCATAAATATTTGATATAATATTAAAAAATAAATAAAAATCAGCTACTAGCTCATATTGATACCGTATTTGCAAATGAAAGCAAATAGCAATATCAAAGTTAAGCCACGTACAAAGTAAACACGGGTGCAATGACACCGTTAAGTAATTTTAACGTTTTGTAACAATAGAGCGACCTTCTACAAAATCATGACATTGTTTCCGTTCATTGCCTCCGGTGTTGCATTAATTTAACGTGTACCGCTGGCCTTACACAATAAATTATGCACGACATTGCAGATATGAGCATTGTTGTGTGCCAAGAATTTTAGTATTTCAATACAAATATCTCGCGCGGATTACGTTAACGATATAAACAAATTTTAAATTAACATTGTGACAGATTTAATGAAATAATTTTATTAGAAACGAGGTCGGGTAAGTTACCCAATAGTTTGATGCGCGGTCTCGTGAACTCAATCTTAACTGACTTTTGACTAACAATTTTAAAACAATTATATTTATAATTGCTATTATTATTAATATTTAAACCAAAAATTGCAAATAAGGGACACGGACACTTACATCTGTCCTCGATTCAGAATCAGAATGCAGATGCGTTGTCATCCATGAAGACGAAGATGGAAGCCTCGTTACAATTGCACAAGGTTTCCTGTTCTCTCATCACACGAAACAGCATCATTGTGGCCATTAGTCAGTACAGCGTTGTAAAACGAAAAAACATATTAATATAAATACCAAAATATGGATACGAGTTGTAGTGATCAGAAACACTGGCGCAATTTCAAGAATTCCGGGCGCAGCGAATTCAAAACAAACAGGTTCACATTGAAAACATACGGTTTATGAGGCCCTTTTTAGATCTCATACGTAACCAATTACAAATTAATTTTTTTATCTAGGTTCGATTTACATTTACATGTTATCACGTTCTCATTTAGTGACTAACTATAAGTCCAAAGAACCGTAGGAGATGTAATACCAGAGATCATATTTACGATTAGTTGTTACCTGCCCGGTGAAGTATATATAAAAATGATCCTTTTTTTCTATATAAAGAAATTGACAAAATAACGTAGTACATGTGACGGTGAAACACTTCTGAGGACTTTGAAGAAATGCTTCACATCCTGATATTATACTGGCATTAGACAATAACACAGCACTGATATTTGGCGGTAAATATAGGTAAGAGGATGGTTCCTACCGAAGCGGATTCAAAGACAGAAGAGTCCTACCAGGTAGAGATCGTATGTCCTAAGCGCGCGCCCCTTATAAACCTTGCGCACCTCGGCACGTGCCTGGCAAACTAGGATAATCCACCATTGTCCGGAGGTGATCGTAAGGTCTCATTATAACTAACAAAACGTGCCCATTCTTAGCACACCTATTACTATTACTACTATTCGAGGAGTTCCAGTTGCATTCACCGAAGTATACCTTCAGGTCACTTCGTCAATTCCGGAGGTAAGCACAATCTCGGCACACCTAGTTCCACTCGTCGAGGACTTCTAGTAGCAGATACACCTTCAGGTCACTCCATATTTTACCTTAGTCAAGTATGTGTCATATTTGGTTTTTGAAATATTTCATATTCTTACAGCGATCAATATATTTCATCACGAGCCGCTGTAAACAAACGATACCGTAATCCGCTCACGACGGCGGTCGAGCCCGGAATTAGTCAAAGTGTATTTAGTTAAATATATTATAACAAGGCTCATCAAAACACCGAAAATTTCGGAATTTCGCAGCCGAAAAATGATTATAACTAAACAAAACAAAATTAAACCGCCATTTACATTCCATGGCTTCCCAAATGATAGGTGAAGAGATTAAAAAATAGATTCAGTTGAACAACTGATACTTTCAAAAATTATCGTGTTTACCTACTCCTGCATGCAAGCTTGATAAATTTACACTATAAGGTACTAAAACCACTTTTTAATGTAAAAATAGCAATTAATCGATTTAAAAAATATTAACAGGTTCAACCACCACTAATTTAGTCAGTTATTATATATATTAAATATATTAATTACATACGATTTAATGCGACAAAACGTCGGATTCTCAATTTTAGACGCTAACTGTCCGAACTGTCCGGAGGTAATCGTAAGGTCTCATTATAACTAACAAAACGTGCCCAAACTCTGTCAGTCACTCACTCACTACTCACACCTTCCAGTTGCATTTCGTTTCATCAGTTTCAAAGCGCATAGGCGCTAGTAGAACATACCAACGCGCTTTGCGCTTAAGGCATGCAAGAGAAACAAGTAAACCCTTAATAACCCAAAGTAGCCGAAATTTTCAAACGACCCGTTAGTTAAATATAGAACTGTAAAACTCCAAGTTCCCAAACAAATAATACTCGAATTGCGTCACTCTCGACACGAGAGCAGGTCGCTTTCAAGACGACCGAGGCTAATTTCGAAACAACTTCAGAAATAATTAAGCTTTGTCAAAATCACAACAGGTTACCTACGCGCTTTGCGAATCTTCGAGAATTATTTAACCTTAAAATCAGGGCTGCCGCGTGCTACTAAACGCATTTTCATATTTCAAGCGAGGGCTGCTACAACTTGATTAAGTGTTTGAATCGAGGCTCAAACTTTGAAATATAAGACTTTGAGAAATAACTTTGTTTATGAGATCGAATTAATTATTTTTGCTTCTCACAGACTTGAGTGAAGGTGAAGCACTCGCTTTAAAATTCTTAGTAACCTAGCGGCGAGTTAAATTCCCTCGGATGCTAATGAAATTTGTAGTTGCAATTTTAAGTGTTGGTTTACTACGTGCGTTAAAGAAAACATCGTGAGGAAATTTGCATGTCTGAGACCCATTATCAGCCCGTAATAGTCTACTGCTGAACACACACATCTCGAACCACCGACGCTCTCCAGTAGTTACGATGTACCAGTTCTGGCGCACTTGTAGAGAGGTTGTACCAGTTCTGGCGCACTGAGTCAGAAGTTGTACAAGTACGACGTTCGTCGATTCACGATCCTAACAAAAAAAAAAAAAAAAAAAAAAAAAAAAAAAAGGTTTTGGCATGCTCTGATCACGAATCTGCGGTCCATTTTTGCGTAGGATGCACGGTTCCGGAGATGTGCAGATCAATTAACTCTTATCTAATTGATATCCGCTTCGAGCCTCAACCGTCATTAGCGCTCCATTGTCCTTATCTACTTATCTATTGTTGATTGACTACCGTCATTATCTATTATTCGTCGGCGTGTGGGTCGGCTTATGCTATTGTATTATACTCCTTTGTTCCTATCTACACTAATCTGACTCATTAATAAAACACATTACCCAATTTTGTTAAAAGTTTTATTTATAAAATACAAAATCTTATTACTTATTATCTATAAAATAGGAGCGAAACATCTCATCCACTAAAATATCGTTGTACAATGTGTTCCCTGTAAATATACTCGTAAAACTATGCATTGAACATCCCTGAAACTTATATAGCAAATACATTAAGCAATATTCGCCACAAACTGAAGTCCACTCATTCTGAATCCTATCAACATTCCAGTTCCATCTTTTACAATTTCTTTTAAAAAACTCTAGATGATATCGTACAGGTGCCCGTCCGAATGAATCAAAATATTGACCGACGTCATTCGTATCGATATATAAAGCTACCCAATGTGACCCTGGTTTATCATCTGTATCCAAATTGCATATTATATACGTTGGTACGTGGGTGTACATGGGTAGTTTATTGGCAGCATAAACATTATTTTCTAGAGTGGGGTGAATCTTTTTCAGATGTTGTTGTACATCTAGTGTATCCATAATATTACTGCTATTAGTAGATTATTACAGTACCAATCTACTCAATGACTAATATAGGAGTGATCAATTATAGTGATTTCTAAATATTAAATTGCATTCTTTGTGTTATACAAATCGTATTTGAGTCACCAATACACTGAACAAGACACGACAGGAAGGACGTAGGAATGTAGAGATAAGCAACAGAATGTAAGGTAAGCTTGTTGACGCATAAAGATACTATCAATTCTACTGCAGAAATTCTTTAGATTAGAATTATTACTCACTGGTACTATATAAGACCAAGCAACTGCAGTCATGGAGTTAGTGTATGGTCGTTTGACCGCAGTGGATCTATCAATACTACGTTTGTGTTACTTCAACGCATCAAAGGCCATGGATGTAAGTGTTTATTCTATTGACAAACTTACTTTTCTTTCTGTTATTTTCTTACGTGTGTATGATTTAGTGTTAACAAATTATATTTAAATATTATGTGTGTGTATATGGTTAAGCCGTGGTAGCTCAGATGGTTAGCGCAAAATGTAAAATTCACAGTACGCGACCCGGGTTCGATCCCCGCCGGCACCAATTAAATTGTTAATTACAATTTTAAGTGCTGATTTACCACGTGCTCAGCGTAGCCCTAAAACCCTCTCAGAAATGAGAGGAGGCCTATGTTCAGCAGTGGACTTTAATAGGTTGTAACTTTAGCTTTTTAACTTTTATGATTAAGTGTTAACAAATTGATATTAACATGATAACTGTGTTGTTGCAGAAATCATTGAGCTTCGATGAAAATACCTATAAACAGTATTACTACTCGCCACTCTCCCCTCAAGAAGAGAGTGATGACATCGTCATTAATAATAACACATGCGATGGTGGAAAAAGAAAATCGCAATCGATTGATCATTTTTTTGAAGCTGAATCAAAAATAAAAAAGAGGAAGCTGTTATCATCAACCGTAGCACGAGCCGCTAGAGATGGTGTATCATACATTTCTACTAATTCTGACGACGGAGACCAAGCGACGCATCTCATCAAAATTGAAATGTACGATATGAAGAAGCTATCCAAGATTCCAACTACTGATCATTGGAAACATGCTTCCACGAGGATTAAATATTACGTAAAGACTAATAAGGATAGCATCTACGACAACACAAACGCCCTCGTATACAATATTACAAAGACAATAGCAGAAAGTGAAAAAGTTAAAAAATACTTTTTTAACAATGACAGTCATTAGCTGATCATTAGTGAATGTGATTCTGTTTACTTAAATTACTTCCGTGTACTCATTATATTGTATTTCTAATCCTTTGTTAGACTTAAATATCGGACATTATTTGAAATTTGGGTATCAGTTGGTCTACCAACACTGAACTGTTACTTACTCTGCTACCTATTTTCTTCTTTACTATAAGGATGGCAAACTTCAGTGAAGTGTGCACCAGTGCTTTCTTCTCCACAACCATGGAAGAGAATACGGAACTATTCAACAGTGAATTAAATCAGGAGTTGTCTAAAGTTTGTGATGAAATGGAGAAGGATCAACTGTTCGATTCATCGTATGATGATGAGTTGTATAATCACTGTGCGATGGTTGAAACACAGTTTAAGTAAGTAAAATAAACATTCATTTCGATCATAATTTACACAATGTCTTGTACAGTTTTTAATAAATTTAAACATTTTAGTAGTCAACCACTACAACTTGGAAGAGGAACGAAGCGAACGAGCAGCAAAGAACCCAAGATCATCAAAAAACCAACAACGGAAGCAGAAGCGCCTACCTCTGCAGGGAACAGTATCAGTAACGATGATCAAGTGGAATGTCTAACGTGTCATATATTTATCAAGAAACGGTATTTAGCTAATCATTTTAAAAGTAATGTTCACAAAAATAATCTTTTAAATTCACATAATTCTTTATCAAACGTTAGTGTTATTGAATCTGCTTTTGGAAATAGGATTTTAACTTATAAAATCAAGAGTAGAGTAGATAGTTCGACATTGGTAAATTTTGAAACTCCTGAACTATTTTTAAATTCTATTAAAGATGATATTTTATTTTTAATACAAGAGTGTATTCATCAACACATAATTTTTAAAGTAAACTTCATATTGCATGCTGATTTTGTTCAACAAACTAAAGATATTCATGATACGTTCGATTTTCAAACGCTTAACTATATTATTTGTCAAGGAGATGACTTAAATATTTTTTTCATCTTTAAATGATACAATTACTACTAAAATTAGTGCATTTGAAAAAAAAGATAGTGGATGGAGTCTAAAAAACATAAAATCTATAGACATGAATGTTAATAAATTTAACCCCCTACGCGGTACTTCATACATAGATCTTCCTCGTGACATAAAATTAAAAAAGGCTGTTATAAATGTAAAAAGCAAGGATTATTTTTGTTTTAAATGGGCGTTACTCTCGGCGTTATATCCCGTAAACAAAGACGCGGATCGTGTATCATCGTACGTTAAACATGCAAATAAACTTAAATTTGATGGTATTTCCTTTCCAGTTAAAATTTCTGACATAGCAAAAGTAGAGAAATTAAATGATATTAGTATTAATGTTTTTGGGTTAGAATATAATAAAGAAAAACGATGTAATTCTATAGTAGGTCCATTATTTTTAACAAAGTGTCGTAAAGATAGACATATCAATTTATTATTTTTTTCCAAGGATACAAAAAATCATTATTGTTACATAAAAAATTTATCGCGGTTAGTTAGTAAACAAATTTCAAAAGACGGTCACATCATGTACATTTGCGAAGCATGTCTACTTCACTTTCCATCTAAGGAAAGTTTAAATAACCATGAACAATACGATTGTGCCCACATTTGTACAGAATTACCAAACAGTGAAACTTTTAAAAAAAAGAATTGGTTTGGTCAACCTATTTCAAATGATAAAATTAAATTTGATAGTTATGAAAAAAAGTTGAAGATACCATTCGTAGTTTATGCTGATTTTGAAGCATTTTTAAAACCAATAGAATCATGTTCTAACGATCCTTCCAAACCTTTCACACACAATATTCAGAAACATGAAGTACATAGTTTTGGTTATTATATTAAATGTTCATATGATGATAAATTATCAAAATATGTAACGTATTGCGGACCCAACTGTGCACAAGTGTTTATGGAAAGTTTATCTAACAATCTCAAAGAAATAAATAGACTTCAAAAATATCCTCCACTTCCGCTAACAAATGAAGACAAAAACCAAATTTCAAATGCAACCATTTGTCATATTTGTGAAACAGAGTTAGCAGAACATTTTTATGATTTTGATTGGTACACCGGTAGTTTTATAGGTGTTGCTCACGAATCATGTAGCTCGAAGTTCAGAAAACCTCGTTATATACCAATATTTTTACACAACCTTAGTCACTATGATGCTCATTTTATTGTTCACGCGTTAAACTTTTGTGATGGTGAAGTCGAAGTTATCCCTCAAAATAAAGAAAAATATATATCCTTTTCCAAAAAATTAAAAATGAATAACCACGAAATTATATTAAGATTCATAGATTCATTTAAGTTTTTATCATGTAAATTAGAAGAATTGGCCAAAAATCTCAGTAATGATCAATTTCAAGAATTACGTAGAAATTATCCTAATGATGAAGATTTCTTTCGTTTAAAACGGAAAGGCGTTTATCCATATGAACTTATGACTAATTATGATAGTTTAAGCCTAACATCGCTCCCCGAACAAAAGTTTTTTTATAGCTCGCTCACAGATTCCCATATTTCAAATGATGATTACAATCATGCTAAAGATGTTTGGAAACACTTTGGGTGTTGTAATATGCTAGATTATTCAAACCTGTATTTAAAAACAGACGATGTATTTGAAAACTTTAGAAAGTTATGTATTAATACTTATGATTTAGACCCTGCCCATTATTACACAGCACCCGGTTTAAGTTGGGAAGCAATGTTAAAATATACAAAAATAGAATTAGAACTTTTAACAGATTATGAGAAAATTGCATTTATTAGATCAGGTATCAGGGGTGGTGTATCTCAATGTAGTAATCGTTATGCTAGAGCTAATAACAAATATATGGGGGATTATGATGCAGGGAAACCAAATTCATATATCACATATTTTGATGCCAACAATTTATATGGTTGGGCTATGTCTCAATGTCTTCCTACTGGTGGATTCGAATGGGTAAATCCGAATACAGAATTTAATGTGTCTGAGACATCGAACTTCGGTTTTATTTTAGAAGTTGATTTGGAATATCCAGATGAACTTCATGATTTACATTCGGACTTTCCTTTATGCCCCGAAAACATTTGTGCAGACAATATTAATGAAAATAAACTAGTCCCAAATTTAAATAATAAAGATAAATATGTAATTCATTACAGAAATTTAAAGCAGTGCATAGAAATGGGGGTTAAATTAACTAAAATTCATAGAGTTTTAAAATTTAAACAGTCTCGCTGGTTGAAGATGTACATAGATCTAAACACAAAATTAAGAACGTTAGCAAAATCAGATTTCGAAAAAGATTTTTATAAATTAATGAATAATTCAGTCTTCGGAAAGACTATGGAGAATATTGAAAAAAGGGTTAACATAAAATTAGTTACACACTGGGAGAACCAGGGCAAAGCTTTAGGTGCTCAAGATCTAATCGCTAAACCACAATTTCATAGTCTTTCAGTATTTTCGGAAAACCTAGTTGCGGTTCAGTTGCGAAAAACAAAGTTAATATATAACAAACCAATTTATTTAGGGTTTTGCATTTTAGATATTTCAAAAACATTAATGTATGATTTTCATTATAACTATATGGTTAAAAAGTTTAGTAAAATCAAATTATTGTATACAGATACGGATAGTTTAATATATCATATATTTACAGATGATTTTTACTCTGATATAAAACCTGACCTTTCATCATACTTTGATACCTCAGCTTATGATGCAAATAATATTTTTGAATATCCAAAATTAAATAAAAAGAAATTAGGTTTTTTTAAAGATGAAAATAATGGTAAAATCATGAAAGAATTTGTGGGTTTACGATCCAAAATGTACGCTTTTAACTTAGAGAATAAGACTATAGCCAAGGCAAAAGGCGTAAATAATTGTATCACTAAAAAGATGACCATGGATAATTATAAGTCTTCTCTATTTAATAAAAAAGTGCAATATTATAGTATGCTTAGATTTAAATCAATTAAACACACAATTTTTACACAAAAATTAAATAAGATTGGTTTATCATATATTGACACAAAGAGGCATATTTTAGATAATAATATTGAAACATTAGCTTGGGGTCATTATAAACTGCGTTATGTAAGTGTTGATAGTTTTTAATTTTATGTCTGCATGTAAATAAAATTTGTATTGATTGTAAAATAATGATAATAGTATAATATGACGTAGAGTTTATTACATATTTAATCGTTGTTTTATTGTAAATAATTTAAGTTAATTGTTGTTTATATTTGCGTGTGTGTGTGTGTGTGCATTTATTTGAGATTGAGTTGATTGTAAAATTATGATGTACTAATTGTGTTAGAAATAGTATACAGATCATTCTGTTTTATATAATGTTTGCAATATATATTAATTGTTAACACCTACACTTTCATTTTTTATTTCACCCCTTAGAACTTTAGACGTGTATAATGTTTCACTTTATCCATCCGTTTACTGCTATTGTGGCGGGGCCAAGTGGATGTGGGAAGTCAAATTTTGTAACAAATTTCATAAAATCAGTTACAGAAATATGTAATTGTGATTTTAATCAGATCACATGGTGCTTTGATGAAATGCAACCTTTATATAATTTACCAAATGTTAACTACCATCAAGGAATTCCAAATGTTAATATGTTTGACGGTGAAAACCCACATCTTGTTATTATTGATGATCTAATGAGAGAGTCCGATGGAAGAATTGTGGATATATTTACAAAAGGTAGTCATCACAGGAATCTTAGTGTATTTTATTTAACACAAAATTTATTTCATCAGGGTAAAGGGCAAAGAGACATATCCTTAAACTCAAGTTATATAATATATTTTAAAAACCCTCGAGATAAAACTCAAATAAGATATTTAGCACGACAAGTGTCACCAGATAACCCAAAATTTATTGAAGATGCCTACAGGGATGCAACTCTAGAGGCGCATGGATATTTAATGGTAGATTTAAAACAGAATACCAATGATTTTTGTCGTATCAAGACAAATGTCTTCCCATTTAATGGTTTCTGCACAGTCTACGTCCCCACAAAAGAGTTTAAATACACCAAGAATCAAACATTTCAAATCATTGCTAAATGATGCATCGTCGACTCACAACGCATAAACATTTGCTAAACGCTTTGCATACGCTTAAACCAAAATATCAAAGAGCATTACTTAAAACGTGTGATGAAGAAGAAATTAACTGTATTTGTGAGTGTATTCATAACGTTTTACAAGGAAAAGTACCTCTTAAAGATCAAGATAAACAAAAATTGAATAAACACAAAAATATACTCCGTCAACTAGTGCGTAAGTGTAAACATAAACTAAGAAAAAATATAATTATACAAAAAGGAGGGGCTTTCTTACCAATAATATTAGGTGCAATATTGAGTGGATTAGTGAGTGGACTAGCCAGTTAACATGGAAAATGCAAAGAAAATGATACTTATCGAACCTGGATTGATTGAAAAATTAAAACAAGAAAATAAGGTTAATACGAGTAGTAGTTTATCTCGATTAGATATTGAAATGCAAAATATTATGAATAGTAAGACGGAAGACCGAAAGAAATGGATGTTATATTTACAAACACTGCAAAGATACCTTCATTTTACCGAAGAGGATCGTCAACCACTCAGATTACCAATTTATTCTGATACATCTAATGAAGATTCAAACGAGTCTAAAATTGGTTTTAAAAATAAAGATAGAGATCTAAAAACTTCAGTTGATGCTGAATCTTTGTTGGAGGAGAATCGATCCATCAAAAGTAAAGAAAATGTTGAAAATCCACTTTACACACCAGCTCAAATACTCAGTTTAATACCAAAAACTTATAATAAAAAAGGACAGTTATTATTAAACTTAGTTGAAACAAGTAAAGGTAAAATACATTGGGATAATGAAGGTACAGTCATAATTGATAATGAAAAAATTCCTGGAAGTAATATTGTTGATTTAATAAATGATTCACTAAGACCCTTAAAAAGAAGTGATCCAGTAGGTTGGGATAGATTTGCTGAAGCATTAAAAGATATTAAAGTACCACTTACTTATATTGGAAATCCAAAGAGATGTGAGTTTATTAACCAACTTCAAGCAAAAGATCTGAACAAACCCTCTGAGATTGAATTTCAAGAGTTTTCTACACCGAGCAGTAGAGATAAAAAGTCTACAACTAAAATACGTAAAAGGCTTGAGTGGGAAAAATGGACCCCGTACTAGAAGAAATTAACAGGATTTATTATGATCCATCTAATCCCGCTGGTTTTGGTAGTATTGATAAATTATCAAAAGCCATGAAGGGTAAAATGAATAAAAAGCAAGTAAAGGAATGGTTAAAATCACAAGAAACATACACATTACATAAACCCATTCGAAAAAAATTCCCGCGTAATAGGTACATTCTATCAAATATTAATGAACTGTGGCAAGCTGATTTAAGTGATATGCGAACTTATTCTCAATATAATGATGGTTTCAAGTATATACTTTATGTTATTGATGTATTTAGTAAATATGCTTTTGCAAGACCAATGAAAAGGAAAAACTCAGAAACAACTAAAGAATGTTTTGAAAGTATATTTACTGAAAGTAATTTAACACCTACTCACATACAATCTGATAAAGGTACAGAATTTGTTTCAAAAGATGTACAAAAATACTTTAAATCCAAAAAGATTAATTACTATACCACTAACAATCCTGACATTAAGGCCAGTATTGTTGAACGATTTCAAAGAACACTAAAAATGAAAATGTGGCGTTATTTCACTCATAATAATACTTATAGATATATAGATGTTTTACAAGATTTAATATATGTACTCTTACAATCACAGCTTTCACTCTAGTATTAAGATGTGCCCATGTGATGTAAATTCCAACAATATTATGACAGTTTGGACTAATCTTTATGATAGACGGTCAAACAAACTTTCTTTAGAAAATCCTAAACCAAATTTCAATGTGGGTGATTATGTTCGAATAACTAAATATAAACATACTTTCCAAAAAGGATATGAATCAAATTGGAGTGATGAAATATTTATTATATCTTCAATAATTGATAGATCTCCATGGGTTGTTTATACAATAACAGATTTACAAAATGAACCAATAGTTGGTACTTTTTATGAAAGAGAATTACAGAAAATCACTTACAACCCCACCTCACAATATAAAATAGATAAAATAATTGACACTCGTTACTCAGGTAACAGAAAAGAAGTATTAGTGAAGTGGAAAGGTTATCCAGATAAATTTAACAGTTGGATTTTAGCTTCTAGTTTAAAAGAAATATGAATAAAGAAAGTTTTTATTTAACTTTGCTCAGCAATAGTTCAATGGAATATTTTCCTGATAACAAGACCACAAATTTTTCAACGAAATTACCGAAAGCTATTAAATTAGAAGGTGAATGGTCGGTTGGAGTTGTCGAGTTTCAATATCCATGTACCATGTTTACTGTTCAAGATCATGAAAATGTTATATACATTACAAAATCTATGTTAATGCCTAATGAAGATAAACCATCCACAGTGTACTACAAAAAACATATTCCAGCTACGAACTATGATAACGTTGAGCATATTTTAAGAGTGTTAAATGGTATCGGAGAGAACTTGAAATTTCGCTATGATGAAATAACAAAATTTGTGTCTATTTCTGTTTTGGATAAAAATATAACATCCGTAACATTATCACCCAAATTAAGTTTACAACTAGGTTATGAACCAAATAAAAATCTCCTAGAGAGAAATTTTGGAAAGTGTCCTGCTAATTTACACTTAGGGTTACCATCTCAACTCTTTCTATATTGTGACATTATCGATCCTCAGATTGTGGGTGATGTTATGACTCCTTTACTAAGAGTCATTTCATTAGATCCTACAAAATACATTTATGGTGCAAATAAAATGCACGTTTTCTCTCAACCTCACTACTTACCTGTTATGCGAAGAGAGTTCGATACGCTGGAAATAGTTATAAGATCGAGCACAGGACAAAAAATACCATTCCAGTTTGGAACCGTGTGTATTAAACTACATTTCCGAAAATTATAATAATGAATTCCCTTCGTGATCATCATAAATGTCCATATGAAAATTATTATACACATCAAGCTGGGTCAGGAGTTGGAGTAATTTATAAGGGTGCACCATACCAACGCGATCATGGTATTGGGAGCTTCTTAGGGGGGTTATTTAGATCAGTTTTACCTTTACTTTCAAGTGGTGCTCGAGTGATTGGTAAGGAGGCATTAAGCGCTGGAGTAGGACTTTTATCGGATATGGTTCAAGCGCGTCCTATGGAAGCCTCAATAAAAGATCGTCTAAAGCAAGTTAGTACGAATTTAAAACGAAAGGCTGATGAGAAAATTGATCAATTTAACATGACAGGATCTGGGTATAAAACTAAAAGAAAACGATTGACCTCGTTCATTCCACCATTAACTGCTAAAGTGAAAGCTGCGAAAAAACTTGGTCTAAAACCAAAAAATAACAAAGATATATTTTCAAATTAAATATGTCTTTCCTTCATAATCATTCTTGCGAGTGCGTTAAGTCAGAATTGGATTTGTTTGCACTACCGTCTACACAAACTAGCATTGAAAATGGATTGTGGATTCATTATAAACCAATTTCATCTCTTGGTGATGATGGACCTATCGAGTTTCAAGTTCCTGGGACAGGCGATGACTACATAGATTTGTCTCATACATTACTCCACATAAAGGCAAAAGTATTAAATCAAGATTCAACTAACTTGATATCTACTACAATAGTAGCACCTGTAAATAATTGGCTGCATTCACTTTTTAGTCAACTTGATGTTTATTTAAACCAAAAACTTGTATCACCACCTAATAATACCTATGCATATCGAGCATACATGGAAACCCTTTTAAACTATGCTCCTGCTGCTAAACAATCTCATCTTACTTGTAGTCTTTGGTATGATGATACAGCAGGAAAAATGGATTCTACGGATGGTAAAAACATAGGATTTGTTAAAAGACAGGAATTGATTAGTGAAAGTAAGGAAATAGAAATGATTGGTCATCTTCACGGTGACATTTTCAACCAAGATAAATTTTTAATTAATGGTGTTGAAATGAGTGTTAAATTGGTTCGATCTAGAGAGAGCTTTAATTTAATTGCTGGGTCAAACGATGTAAAGTTTAAAGTTTGCATTACGGATGCAACTCTTATTGTTCGACGAGCACGAATTAATCCAAGTGTATTACTCGCACATCAAAAAGTTTTAGCTTCTACCACTGCTAAATATCCTATTACTCGAGCTGAAGTAAAAGTTTTAACAATTCCATCGGGTGTTCAAGGAAAAACTCTTGATAATATATTTTTAGGGCAGGTACCCAAAAGATGTATAATTGGATTTGTGAACAATTCTGCATTTAATGGTTCCCTTACTAAAAATCCATTTAACTTTGAAAACTATGGTATTAATTCTTTCAGCTTATATATTGATGGTCAACAAATACCTTCAAAAGCTTTGCAACCATCCTTTAATAATAGCATATTTACATCAGCATATCATACTCTATTCTCGGGAACTGGTATTCACTTTCTTAATGAAGGAAATGGAATCTCTTGTGAACAGTATGCCAAAGGTTACTGTCTATTAGCATTTGACTTAACTCCTGATTTATCAGCCAACTCATCAGCTCATTGGAATCTCATAAAGCATGGTAGTGTAAGATTAGAAGTACGATTTGAATCCTCACTAATACAAACAATTAACTGTATAGTTTATGCTGAGTTTGATAATATTATTGAGATAGATAAAAACAGAAATGTTACTGTAGACTATAGTAGTTAAGGTTATAATATGTGTTGTGTGATAGATTTTATGAGTTATGTGTAATGCATTTTGTGTGTATGTAACTATGTGAAACATTATAAAATTAAATAAAACAAATTGTATGCAATATATTATTTTTTATTTCTTTATAAATATTCTATTTAATGTAATACAAAACTCTGTTCGAGTTTAAATTTTACATAAGCACACTGACTAAACCACTGAACATGCTGCTGCCAAGGATCATCATCATCTTCCCAATCTTTTAAGCCACCACCACAATGGAAACACTTGGTCCTGTCTGCATGGCCAGTATAAAAGAAACCGGCTTCTGCAAGATCTTCAGGTTTCTGTCGCATAACGAGAGGCCAGTTTTCGAAACTGAGCAACCGGCTAGATTTTGAACTGAAGAATGGATATTCAGCTCTTGAGTACTGCATATTCTTCTCGTTTTCATCTCCACTCAGTGTTGTAGTTTTGTTCTTCAATGATGTGTTCTGTACACGTATGCCACACTCATCTCTTTCTTCTGCTCTTGTCTTCCTGTAATTTAAGTAAACAGAATCACATTCACTAATGATCAGCTAATGACTGTCATTGTTAAAAAAGTATTTTTTAACTTTTTCACTTTCTGCTATTGTCTTTGTAATATTGTATACGAGGGCGTTTGTGTTGTCGTAGATGCTATCCTTATTAGTCTTTACGTAATATTTAATCCTCGTGGAAGCATGTTTCCAATGATCAGTAGTTGGAATCTTGGATAGCTTCTTCATATCGTACATTTCAATTTTGATGAGATGCGTCGCTTGGTCTCCGTCGTCAGAATTAGTAGAAATGTATGATACACCATCTCTAGCGGCTCGTGCTACGGTTGATGATAACAGCTTCCTCTTTTTTATTTTTGATTCAGCTTCAAAAAAATGATCAATCGATTGCGATTTTCTTTTTCCACCATCGCATGTGTTATTATTAATGACGATGTCATCACTCTCTTCTTGAGGGGAGAGTGGCGAGTAGTAATACTGTTTATAGGTATTTTCATCGAAGCTCAATGATTTCTGCAACAACACAGTTATCATGTTAATATCAATTTGTTAACACTTAATCATAAAAGTTAAAAAAGCTAAAGTTACAACCTATTAAAGTCCACTGCTGAACATAGGCCTCCTCTCATTTCTGAGAGGGTTTTAGGGCTACGCTGAGCACGTGGTAAATCAGCACTTAAAATTGTAATTAACAATTTAATTGGTGCCGGCGGGGATCGAACCCGGGTCGCGTACTGTGAATTTTACATTTTGCGCTAACCATCTGAGCTACCACGGCTTAACCATATACACACACATAATATTTAAATATAATTTGTTAACACTAAATCATACACACGTAAGAAAATAACAGAAAGAAAAGTAAGTTTGTCAATAGAATAAACACTTACATCCATGGCCTTTGATGCGTTGAAGTAACACAAACGTAGTATTGATAGATCCACTGCGGTCAAACGACCATACACTAACTCCATGACTGCAGTTGCTTGGTCTTATATAGTACCAGTGAGTAATAATTCTAATCTAAAGAATTTCTGCAGTAGAATTGATAGTATCTTTATGCGTCAACAAGCTTACCTTACATTCTGTTGCTTATCTCTACATTCCTACGTCCTTCCTGTCATGTCTTGTTCAGTGTATTGGTGACTCAAATACGATTTGTATAACACAAAGAATGCAATTTAATATTTAGAAATCACTATAATTGATCACTCCTATATTAGTCATTGAGTAGATTGGTACTGTAATAATCTACTAATAGCAGTAATATTATGGATACACTAGATGTACAACAACATCTGAAAAAGATTCACCCCACTCTAGAAAATAATGTTTATGCTGCCAATAAACTACCCATGTACACCCACGTACCAACGTATATAATATGCAATTTGGATACAGATGATAAACCAGGGTCACATTGGGTAGCTTTATATATCGATACGAATGACGTCGGTCAATATTTTGATTCATTCGGACGGGCACCTGTACGATATCATCTAGAGTTTTTTAAAAGAAATTGTAAAAGATGGAACTGGAATGTTGATAGGATTCAGAATGAGTGGACTTCAGTTTGTGGCGAATATTGCTTAATGTATTTGCTATATAAGTTTCAGGGATGTTCAATGCATAGTTTTACGAGTATATTTACAGGGAACACATTGTACAACGATATTTTAGTGGATGAGATGTTTCGCTCCTATTTTATAGATAATAAGTAATAAGATTTTGTATTTTATAAATAAAACTTTTAACAAAATTGGGTAATGTGTTTTATTAATGAGTCAGATTAGTGTAGATAGGAACAAAGGAGTATAATACAATAGCATAAGCCGACCCACACGCCGACGAATAATAGATAATGACGGTAGTCAATCAACAATAGATAAGTAGATAAGGACAATGGAGCGCTAATGACGGTTGAGGCTCGAAGCGGATATCAATTAGATAAGAGTTAATTGATCTGCACATCTCCGGAACCGTGCATCCGACGCAAAAATGGACCGCAGATTCGTGATCAGAGCATGCCAAAACCTTTTTTTTTTTTTTTTTTTTTTTTTTTTTTTTTTTTTTTTTTTTTTTAGGATCGTGAATCGACGAATGTCGTACTTGTACAACTTCTGACTCAGTGCGCCAGAACTGGTACAACCTCTCTACAAGTGCGCCAGAACTGGTACATCGTAACTACTCTCTCCACGCTGCCTCCAGTCTGCGTGTCACACATGAGATTGGTATTCCGACATCCATCGGAAGCAATAAAACCTTTATGGCGTTTCCTATTGACACCTCTCACGACACCCTCAAGAAGAAATGAGGTGGTGGATTCTCTTATGCCGCCATCAGATCTGACAATTATCTATTACAGAATATGACGGGACTTGTGAACTTTTTTCAATTTCACAAGCTTAAAAAAGAGAAAGACGGTCAAAAAGACAAAAATTATGAATTAAATTAATTAATTAATTAAAATCTATCGATATATATATATATATATATATATATATATATATATATATATATATATATATATATATATATATATATATATATATATATATATATATATATATATATACGGCTAACGGTACGAGGCTGCAACTCGAGAACCTTTCTTCCCCATCGGTTATCGGTTCTTCGAGCTATAAGGCCGGCCCATTGCCACTTCAGCTTACTAATCCGTTGGGCTATGTCGGTCACTCTGGTTTTACTGCGGATATCCTCATTTCTGAGTCTATCACGCAGAGAAACTCCAAGCATAGCCCTCTCCATAGCTCGCTGAGCGACCTTGAGCGTCCTCATACGGCCAGCAGTGAAGGACCACGTCTCTGATCCGAATGTCATCACTGGCAACACGCACTGGTTGTACACTTTAGTTTTCAGAGATTGAGGTATACCTGACGAGAAGATGTGTCGTAATTTCCCGAACGCTGCCCAACCGAGTTGAATCCGTCGATTGACCTCTCGGTCGAAGTTGGACTTACCTAGTCGGACTATTTATCCCAGTTAAACGTACTCGTCAACAACTTCGAGCATAGTGCTCCCAACAACTACCGGCATAGGTGTGACATGGACATTAAACATAATCTTTGTTTTGTCCATGTTCATCTTAAGACCTATCCGTTGGGAGACACCATTGAGGTCATTGAGCATAGTGCTAAGGTCCTCCAGCGATTCTGCCGTAAGGACTTAAGGACTATATCGTCGGTAAGGTGTGTGATGTACTCGCCATTGATGTTAATACCGCTAGTATATATATATATATATATATATATATATATATATATATATATATATATCCTATACTATTAAACGAGCAATTCTTGTATATATGTATATATATATATATATATAATCGGGATCTCGGAAACGGCTCCAACGATTTTCATAAAATTTAGTGTCCAGGGAGTTTCGGGGATAATAAATCGATCTAGCTAAGATTTATTTTTAGAAAATGTCTTTTTGTCCGTGTTTTTAGGCAATTAAAAACTGCTACAATATAGTTAGAATAAGAAGGTAAATTTTGACAGTTTGGTAATGATTATAAATAGCTTATTGGTATAATGGGCGGTCACAAAATCGTAAAACCCCGGTTCGAGCCCAGACCGACCGACCGACTTTTTTATTTTTTTTTCAAGTTTCTTTCTTTTTTGAGAAAATATATTTTTTTCGAGCCCTTTTTTTAGTATTTTTTAAAAACACGAAAATTTAAATAAAAATAATTGCACTCATGATTTTTTATTCAAATAACCAGTTCAGTTTTTTCTGTTATGTCGCTAAGATCAAAAAATATTATTTATAATTCATCAGTATGTAATTTGTATCTAAATATAATTTCCAAAACACACGAATTAAAAAAATCGAGCGAAAAATACCGAGCAAAGCTCGGTCAACCGGGTACTATATATATATATATATATATATATATATATATATATATATATATATATATATATATATACTAGCTTGCCAGGCAGACGTTCTTTCTGCCCTTTTCGACGACCAACTTGTGGATCACTCATGGGCAAAAAACTAACCTATCTTTCAAGTTTGTCTCAAAACTGCACACGGTGTGCAAATTTGATTATTCTGTTATGTCGCTAAGATCAAAAAATATTATTTATAATTCATCAGTATGTAATTTGTATCTAAATATAATTTCCAAAACACACGAATTAAAAAAATCGAGCGAAAAATACCGAGCAAAGCTCGGTCAACCGGGTACTATATATATATATATATATATATATATATATATATACTAGCTTGCCAGGCAGACGTTCTTTCTGCCCTTTTCGACGACCAACTTGTGGATCACTCATGGGCAAAAAACTAACCTATCTTTCAAGTTTTTCTCAAAACTGCACACGGTGTGCAAATTTGATTAAAATCGATTAAGAAGTTTAGGAGTCCATATATATACTTCAGCACCTCAGTGTGCAATTTTGTGAATTAAATTATTGACAAATGTTAATAATACAAATAATGTTATTTCCGAATCGTTAGAATTATGTGCTTTCTTTTAAAGCACATTACATAGTAGCATAAGGATCTGGTTCGTTAATTAATTGGTGAATACGGTGAACAAAAAATACCCTCACACGATCCAATTTTGGCCAAGCCAATTCTAGGAGCAGGTAATGATCCGTGTCGTAGCAAGGAGCTTTATGTGTACTCGTTCGAAAATTTCGATTGCGTGATTTAGGCTTCCATTAATGTTCGGTCCATTTACAATATTGGTTCGCAATGTCAGCGCCTCCAATTAAGAACTAGCTCGACTAAGACCTTTTCAAGATGCATCTGCTTAGACATGAACAGCATGAAAGATTGTAATCCTCCAAGTGGTGAGTCGTTATTGCAACCCATTGCCACCCGAAACCAGCAGCAGCCACAGAGGTTTTTCTGACTGTATAACACTGGCTTATTTGCCTTTCGGACCAGAACAAAGTAGTAGGCAAGCTTCTTGGCAACAGAAAAAGGCAATAAAGTGGCACTAATCAATCGGACTGCTACACAGTAACGACCTCATAAACAGCTCTCTAATTCCTTATTACGCATTCAGGTGAGAGTAACGTTTAGTTTTCATAAGATACGTAGTCCTCATCGTCGCTTTGTTTTGTTTTTTAACTTTTTTATTTACTATAAGCCAGTGTTTGACTACAATAAGATCTAACAAGGCTTAGCAAGACCAACCCACATTGGAATTGGCGGACAAAAAGGCAGACGCTGTCACTCTGGGAAATTAAATTACTATACTATGAACATAATATAGATTATAATAATATACAATTTAGTTTAAAAGTACAACTCATAATTATTAAGTATAAGTACATAGACCTGAGTCAATAACGACAGGGTAAAACACACGTGGCCTTTCGCACGCAGCGTGCAATTTACCGCAACTGAAACAGGCCGCACAGTCGATTAGCCCAAATTAAGTATTAAAGCGGAAAAAGCTTTTAATCCCTACCGTATCTAACAGTCATGTACAAGATTACTAATTAGGGCTGCGTGGTCTGTTCAATTAAAATTCAAAAACTTAATGACTGGCACGCCTCATTTAGTTTATGTACTATTTCAAATTCAAATTCTTTATTAGTTAGTAAATGGGTACATAAATATTTTGTTCTTGGTGTTATCACAACGTGTTGAGAAAACCTATGGAGCTGTTTTCAACAGCATGCAAATACCTAAAAGTTTTTATAATATAATTAGTTACTAAATTTATTATACACAAAAAACGAAAAACGTCCTTTTACCATCTTTATAAATAAATAAATGAATGCATCGATTTTAAATTGAGATAAAAAATATTTAATTAAAAACTCATTTACGTATTGAAATTTTGAACTTGTTTTATCATATGTGAGGGTATCCTGTTATAAATTGTGTCACACATGACATTACTATTTTTGAAAGCGCTTAATTTATAGAATTGAGTTAAATACTAGTTTATCTGAGTTCCGTAAGCTTATTGTTATAACATCTTTAGCTTGTAAAAACATGTTCTTGGTTTTAATTACAAATTTCCCAACCTCAAATATGTTAGAGACAAAGAAAAAGAAACTATGTTTTTAAATGTAGGTTTGCATGATGTGTCCGATGGGATGTTACTAATAGTTCTAATACAGCGCTTTTGCGCTAAAAACACTTTTTGACAGTTTGTGTCATTACCTCATATTAAAAGTCCTTATATAATATAATTATGTAACGCGTATACAAATCTATCAACTTTGTTACACACTATATGAGCGAGTATATGTTCTTTCCAATTTCGATTTCAGTCAATAGTTAAGACCAGAAATGTCGTACTAATAGCGTTCCGCAGAAGATGTCCATTATGTTCAATATTAAAATTAGTATTAATTTTTTGTTTATATTTAATATTATTTGTAAGGATTAAAGTTATTTAAATTGATGATATGTATTTTACTCAAATTTATGTGTAGATTATTTTTATTAAGCCGTTAATTTACTGAATTCATTGTTCTAATTATGTCCGTTTTATATTGCTATTTGTTGTTTTGTAGTTCGAGATGTCAGGTAAATCATTTATGTATAATATGAACAAAAATGGTCCGAGATAATACCTTGGGGACAACCGAAATTGTTATTTCTGAATTCACATCTATATACCTAAGCTATTTTATTAGAATTTAATTGTATTATTTCTACACACTGTGACCTGTTTTTAAATAGCTTTCTATCCAACTCAAAAATCTTCAGCGAAATAAAATTATATTTAAATAATTTTCTACATTAGCAGTACGCGATGAAAGTGCCGTCAAACACAATTGTCATAGATCTTCTCTATTTTCCCGAAATGTATATTTTAAAAGTAGAAAACTTCTATTTATGCAATTTAAGTAATGTATAAACAGTAAAAGAAATTGTATAAAATTCAAATTTTAATAAAAAGTAAAAATCGATTTCGAAAACTTAAAGGAATAAAATGATTTTTAACATAATAACTTCTGTAGTCTATTTTAAGACTATTTAACTGCAGGCAGGTGTAAGCAGTCGTGACGTTATATTCCCTGAAGTCTTCACCGCCGCATTGGAAGGTTGTTTCAAGTCACAGTATCCTTTCCAATTCCCACTGAATACTGTGTTGAGATCAGTGGTGAATACATCACTCGTCTTCGATTTGCCGATGTTAAAGTTATTAGTGCAGAATCCCCAGAGGACCTTAGCACTATTCTCAATTACTTCAGTGTTGACAAACGAAAATTCAATCTCACGAAAAATTCATGTCCAACATCCATGTTATACTTATACTGGTAGCTGTTAGGTAGACTACGCTCGAAGTTGTGGACGAGTATGGTTACTTAGGAAAATGTCCGATTAGGTAAACGCAACTTCGACCAAGAGGCCCACCGACGAATCCAACTTACCAGGACTGCGTTCGGGAAACTGCGACAAATACTGTGTGATATTCCTCAGAACCTTAAGACAAAAGTGTACAACCACGTGGATCTTCACTACTAGCCATATGAGGAAGTTCAAAGTCACTCAACGTGCGATGAAAAGGGCTCGAAAATTCTCAGCGGGATAAATTCGGAACTAGGAATATCCACGCAATTACACCGACGTCCATATTTATCCTCAATTAGGAATCAAAATCCAAATACGTTGTCACCCCTGACATCTAAGATGGAATGCCTCGACTCCAGTAAAAGGGGGCTCCGGTTCTCTACGTTCAACATACGAAACACAGCAGCATTGCGCTGTTATTTTGCGCCGATATTCTGTGAGAGCGTGGTCCCGCCCCGGTCAAGCCGATTTATTCGTAGTACAAGTATAATATAATATGTCAGCAGCGTAGCTTTACTACGCAAAAGAGTGACAATGGTACCGGCCATATGGCTTGAATCTGGGCTGCGATGAAGATGAATAAAACAAGTAATTCAGATAATATCACACAAGACTTTACAATCATATTAAATGATTGAAAACCTTTATACGTTACACCACAGAATAAATAATAGTAATACGTACAGAAGTTTCACTCTTTTATGCCCCATTTACATTCAGCCCTGTTGGGCAGGGAAGTGAGCAGGGCAGTGAGCAGGGCAGTATGTAAACAGGCTACTCGCGCTGACACTGCCGCTGCCGCTGCCACTGCCCGACGATCGCTCAAATGTCGGTTTTTCGTACGGAAGTCAAAGGACGGGCAGCGCGAGCGGCAGTGAGTGTTCACATTCAGCTCCACCTCCATCGCTCACTTCGCGCGAAGCGCCTGGATGAACGGACGTGGGTGCCGTCTTGTTATTAAATATTAAGTACGATCTACCAAAATGCCTTTCGAGTGTAATAATGAAAATACAATAACGTTTTTAGAACTGCTGGAATCGGAAAAAACTATATGGGATTTCAACGATAAAAACCACAATTCATCATCTTCTACGAATACGTATTTTCTTTTTGAGATAGCATAGTACCTATGTACATAATTGATTATAAATTCGTCAAATTTATTATATTAATGTAAAATTTAGTTTAAGGAATTAATGAAAATTGACATTTTATTTCTAAAAACGATTAGTAACTCATATTGATTATTTATTTATTAAAATGTAAAATAAGTTAAACGGTAATATTTGCATAATAGCCTGAGATTTTTAAATTATAATTTTATTGTAATTAAAATTATGAATTAATTTATACTGTAGTGTAATTATTAAAATAATAATAGCTTAACTAATCTCATATAATGTTTAATATTATTTATGTAACAATAATGTAATAATTCAATTAATAATTTATGAACAATTTACTGTACAAGAATTCAAATAGAGAGGATCTGTATAAGTATTTAATTGTACATAATATTTGAATTCAAAAAGAATGTTTGTACCTAACTTTTAAGCAATGCAATAATTTTAAAATGTAACATTGGGTTTGTGTCATTAGCTGTATTTCATATCATTTTTGCATGCCAATTATGGCAAAACATGTCAGTTCCACGTCATTGATCATCTTATGTACCATGTTTTTAAGCAAATACATTTTCTATCTAAGTATCTAACTATCTTCTTTTGAACTTGATATCTTTTTAAATTAATAACATAATTTTTTATTGCAAGAAGACACAGCGCGGACGCTGTAATTATTTCGACGTCTGCCATAGTCGAAAGGCGAAAGTAATGTGAGTGGTACGGCAGAGTGTAAATACACACTTCCCGCGATCCTGCTACGGCAGTATTTAGCGAAGTATTGCCGGCCGCGCGAGGAGCAGTGGCAGGGGCTGAATGTAAATGAGGATTTAATGTTGACTGATTGCCGACGTTTAATAGCCTACATAATAATTATTATTAATTAGATAATTCGCACTCGCAAGCTAAATAAAACTTTATCGCTGCGCGAGAGTGTCTGTATTACTTTGCACATTTTCCTCTTCGTACGTTACGGTGGACTTTCCGTTGTTATAGAGGGATGTCAATAAAGAGTATCAAAATACATTGCGAAATATTAATTAGGTTACTTAGGTGAAATACCTATTCTGACTATGATCGACAGACCATATTTTCGCACCTACGTGAGTTCTGCGATGCCTAACGCATGCAACTTGCAATGCCATTCGTCGGGAATCGCGACGCTTGGCTCGGAAGGAAAAGGTAGATATTGTAAACAACAAATAAACATGAAATACGATTCCTAACAGAAATGTAATCGTATTCTACTTAGTTAAAAATTTTGTTGGTAAACAAAGTTCTGATTTCAGTGTTTTGTGTTATTTTAGCTTTTATACAAAAGGCAAGTATATGTACGTAAGTAGATACTTGGATAGTGAAGTAAATTTCTACTAAATTTTGTAATAAAGTTCGTAGATATTAAATAAATGATTAATTAATTCTTTTTTGCTATAAGTACCTATCTAACAATAAAAATTAAATAAATTTTAGTTTAGTTTTATAACTTCCTACCAAAATCCTTCGGTAATAAAGAATGATATATCTGAAATATTTTGTTGGTCATTTAGCGTCTATCCACGCAACAATTATAGTAGGAACGATGTTTTGCCATATTAAAATGTATTAAATAATGGGTAAAATATACATAATGTATAGTTCTTAAATTGCATTAAAACTTTTGAACTATTTTATCCTATAATTAAACATACCAAACACTAAACAAAAACTATTTCAACAATATTTACAAAAAGTGATATACGTTAACAGCGTTAAAAAACTTTAACATTCAATCGCCTCCAACGCGCTAGCCCTGACTGCGTTATTTCGCCCGGGCGCGTCGCGATTTTAGGTAATTATTTCACGTAGGTAGCAAGAGTGATAGAGACGTGGTTTACACTTTGATGTTAAATATCCGAATCTACCAAAACTTTGTTCACATAAAAACTACACTTAACATTTTTAATGCATGCCATTTACATTACATTTATACATTTACTAGCTGAACCCGGCAGACATTGTCCTGCCAGTTAATATCACAGGTTGTGTTCAACAACGTTTTTAGCCCATGCAATTTGAAATATTAATTGCCGCGCTTGATATTTTTTATTATAGAAGTGGGGGCAAACGAGCATGCGGCTCACCTGATGTTAAGTGACTACCGCCACCCATATCAACTGCAACACCAGGGAAATTGCAGGTGGTTGATTTAAAAAAAGTAAACAAAATTAAAAATATTAAAGAAAGATGCCCATTTTTCACCTGACTATGTATAGAAATGAAATAAATCTTAAAATTCAGCTAATTAGATTGTAAATTAATTACGCTTATCACAATGTTAAAAGAAACGCAGGTAAAAAATTATTTTTAATATTTCTTTAAGCTCATTTTTGAACGTATTTCAACTACCTTTTTTTAGGACGTACCATTTTACACATTGTTACTTCATTCAACGTTGGTTCTTAGTTTTATACATTATTTTATGTTTCATTTAATCAGTAAGCATTTTTTATTAGTCTTTGTATAGTACAGATTATTTAAAAAATAATAAAATAATTTCTTTATTACCTATTTGGTAACGCCATACCTAACCTAAAAAGTGACTATAATATTTTTTGGGTTTCGTAGCGTTTAAATAATTTAAAAATAGAAAAGAAATAGAAATAAATCGTAAAAATTACTATATGACATTATTTTCTAAACTTACATGCAGTTTTTGTACTATACCTTATAACTATACATAAACTTTCATTATCAGGTTTTTATATGTATGGAAAGTGAGCATGATTCTTCGATTTGTTTCTAAAAAAAATGTATATGTTTATAAAACCTTCTTCATTGAAAAATACATACTTGCACCAATATTTATGGTTATCGATCCAATAGATTTTGAGTTAAACGATTTCATATATACAAACATCCTCTTATATATTTATACATTTATAACTCATGAATCCGACAGAATTTTACCTTCATATCTTGCGATCATACGTCAAACATCGGCCATGTTATCACGTAGTTAAAAAGCAAACTACTAAATTATATATTCATGGACAACAGCGCGGAAACAACCCTCATATCATTCCATCCACGTACAAAGACATAAATCAGAGTCACAATTAAATTATGCATCGGGGTTGGTTAAGCACGATACGTGAAATTGCCGTCGGACAGCGCTTACGAAATGCGAGTGTTTCGTGTAAGGGCGTTGTCACACTTGCGTTTACCGAACATTCAGAACTTCTCGATTATGTTCATCGCAGAAAAGCAGCTTTGGTTATGAAAAACTCAGGCACTTTATATTATCACTTAATAAAGAACAATTTCATACATGTGTATAATATTCATAAATCATAAAACAGAATGTTTTAATGTTTTATTTGTACTGAGTAGTGGCGGTGTGAGAATATCTACTACCGCATATGTTCCCGTGGGTATCGTAAGAGGCGACTGAGGGAAACTAATCAGGACATGGGCAGTAGCGTCTTTATAATAACGACTAAAAATAAAAAATTGCGGTCACCAACCCGCGTCCAGCGTGGCAACTACGGCAAATATCCCCCATGTGGCAATTTATGGCTGAGACCTATGTTCAGCAGTGGACTTTAATAGTCTGTTACGCTAACAATATTGTTGTTTACATATTATTAAAAATTTGTATAAATTTTTATAACAAACTCCTAGTATGGTATAGCCTTATAAGCAAATCTTAATCTTTGCGTGATACCATTTAATAAACGCGCTAATGCGAAGCTACATGCATTTCCCGTATTTTTTCGGCCTTAATCGAATGTAAGTCGGACCGTTTGCGAGTAAACACCTCGAAGAGCAATTTGCCGCCTACTGTGCGAATTGCTATTTTTATTATAAGACTTATTTTACCGGTCAGCAACTCAAACTTTTGGGCAGGTACATTTTATCAGCGGAGTAGTTTGTAGGATGAACGTGATTTTGATGTCAATTTATGTTAAATAGTAAAAAGATTGTATTTCTTCAACGTGTTAATGAACCTTGTTGGGTATTGTATTTGCGACGATTTCTTTTAATGTAAACCCCGGACACAGGACAGTCACGGGTTTTTCCGGTCTGGACACAGGTTTTTAGATACAGGACAAAAGTTAGTACGGTTTAGACATAGTAAGCTTTAGGGACACGTCTATTATTTATGCAAAAAGATAGGTCCGAGGCTCTGAGATAGAAGATTCTGGTCGATTTTCAAAAACGGTGATAACTTTCGATTATCATAAGTCTATCTGTAGAGGGCAAAATATCTGAATATCTGAATTAGAAAGTTAATAGTGGTTCATATTAATAGTGACACAAGATGATTCTAGATGCAGTGACGACCTGGTAAGACATGCAGAAAGTTAATGGAAACAACTAGCTAAGAAAAATTTTGAAACATGCCTTAGGGGAGGCTGTGATAAATGGATTCAGTTTCAGACTGGTAGAGATTCCAAGCAACACTCAAAGAACTTTTTTTTAAAATCGTTGCCTTCGACTGGTAGTCAAACGGCGTACAAGCCAAGTACTCACTATAACGTACTTACAATATACAACCAAATACAAATAATCGAATCAATTTTATTATATATATATATATATATATATATATATATATATATATATATATATATATATATATATATATATCGAATCAATTTTATTATTCTTCCACTGAGAGAAAGCTAGACTTTTCCAGAGTGATACAGTATATATTTTATTGTGATAGAAATTAGTTGTTTTAGCAGTATAAAATCAGTAGGTTTGTAAAAATCGAGTCCAAAAACAAACAGGCTTTTTCAATTTAACCGGTTTGATTTATATAAACACAATGTAGTGCAAAGTAGATTAAATTTTTATAAAGAGTTGTTTAATAAACAGTTAACGCTTCTTTGAAATAATATTAGTTTTTACGGAATTTATCGCGTATGTTTAACTTTTTAAATACCCGACGTTTCGAACGCTTTACATCACTCATGGTCACGGGGGGGACTGAGATGTTCAACGTCCATATGTCATAGTTAACCGCGGTTACCATAGATTAAAATTTAACTTTTGTTCCGATCTATGCAGTATGAACTTATGGTATCTTGAAGTCTTGCAGTTGTATGTTGTTGTTGCTTGGGTTGGGATTTAATTTTATTTATTATAGGATCCCAAGCAGATGGTAGCACCAGCCATCTTCTCTATTGAAATTAGGATGTTTTTTGATTTCAATAGCCTCGCGAATCATCCTCGGAAGGAAGCGGTGTTCTTTAGCGAGGATTTGCGGTCTATCAAATCTGATGTAGTGACGGGGGCGATCCTGTACGTGTTCACAGACTGCAGACTTCCCGGAGCGTCGATTCTTCATATCAGCTATATGTTCTTTAACGCGGGTTTTTATTGATCTTTTAGTTTGTCCTATGTAGGAGAGACCACATTCACAATCAAGCTTGTACACTCCTGCATCTTGCAGAGGGACATTACACTTGACTGATGGTAAAAACTGACCAATCTTCTTCAGCGGCTTGAAGTATGTTTTGATGGAAGCGCGCTTCAAGATGTAGCCAATCTTGTCAGTGACTCCTCTAACATATGGCAGTACAGCAGGTACACGCTCGACTGTGGCCGGCTTCACTCGTTCACTGTGACGTAGGCGCGGGACTCGAAGCTTGTTGTCATGCAAAACTTGCTTGACATGGTGGAGCTCTGCAGCCCGGTGTTTACTGTCACAGATACCTCGTGCTCTCCGAAACAAAGATTTACCCACGGTAGCTAACTGTGAAGGATGGTGGTGAGAATCACCTTTTAAATATCTATCTGTATGGGTCTTTTTTCTATACACAGTATGGCTCAAGGTGTTATCAGGATTCCGAATTACTAACACATCTAGAAAAGCTAAGGAATTGTTTGCCTCTAACTCCATTGTGAACTGAATTTTAGAATTTATAGAGTTAAGATGGTCTAAAAATGCAGTTACTTTATCTAAAGGTAGAATTGTGAAAGTGTCGTCTACGTACCGCTTGTAGAATCTTGGATTTATGGGAGAACTAAGCAGGGCTTTCTCCTCAAAGTCTTCCATGAATATGTCGGCGACAATGGGAGATACATTTGAGCCCATCGCCACACCATCTACTTGCTTGTAGAACTCCTCCTTCCACAATAGGTAGCCAGATGTAAGGCAGTGTCTGAGTAATACTGCATATTCTACGGGCATGTTGTTTTCTTCCAGCCTTCTAATTACAATTGAGATGCATTCTTCAACAGGTAAGCATGTAAACAATGACTGCACATCAAAACTGACCATAGTTTCATTGTCTGCCAGATGTAGGTCTTTAATCTCGCTGACAAAATGGTAGGAATCCTTTATGTGTGCTCTTGTATGTCCCCTGAGCGGTGAGAGTATTTTCGCTAAGTGTTGAGCCAATCTGTAAGTTGGTGAATCGATTTGACTCACTATGGGACGTAATGGAGCATTGGGCTTGTGTATTTTTGGTAACCCATACAATTTTGGTGATTTGGCGCACGTAGGTATTATTCATTTTACGTCCAGATTTAATTTAATTTTTCGGAGTGTTTCTTTATGAGATCACTAGTTGTTTTTAGTGTGCTATTTGTTGGGTCGTTTTTAACCTTTTATAAGTACTTACACCCGACAATAGTTCTTGTATTTTAGAATTATAATCTGACGTATCCATGACTACCGTGGCGTTTCCCTTATCTGCGCGGAGAATCGTAAGTTCTGGTTTATTGCGTAGGTTTTTTAACGCTATAAATTCGTCTTTGGGAAGATTCGGTTTGGGCACTGAACATCGACGTAACATAGACGAAATGTCTTGACGTATCGCCTCCAAATCTTCTTTCCGCGCATATTGTTTTTAAATAAACAGTCCTCGACACTACAGATAATTTCTTCGTACGGTAATTTGCGGGGTGTAATAGCAAAGTTGAGGCCTTTGGATAAAACCCTAATTATTGCATCATCCAGTGTTTGTTTTGACAGATTATAGAGCGCGATTTATCTATGATCTGTATTTGTCAATGGTTGCTTTTGGTTCTGGCATTGTTTCAGATGTTTGACATTTGACTTGTTCGTTAATTTTTGATATTTTTCTATATGTTTGTTTTTGCATTCGTTATATATACTAATTTCGCGTTTATTTAATGTTTCCATGCAAAAATTATAGTCAAACGTCGTTAAAACTTTCTTTAATTCACTGGATGATGTGTCTATGGATTTGTTTATGTCATATAGATCGGAGCGTTTTTGTTGGATTACCGTCCGTAACAACTTTTTACTCGCCTGATTTAAGATCTTAGCGCTTCCTCGAATGTCCTTTTTGGTTGATATTTTGACACACGTAGGAATGAGATTATGATCTCGGCATCTCTTCAAGAAATTTAAGGCTGTTAGATATCTTGCGCGCTTGGTCTTTAGATCTTCTAATCGGCGTATTTTATTTGCAATTATCAGTCCGTACTGGTTTACATAATGATTTCTTATATTTACGCGAACACTAAATAATACTAGTTTTTACGGAATTTATCGCGTATATTTAACTTTTTAAATACCCGAAGTTTCGAACGCTTTACTGCACTCATGGTCACGGTCGGGACTGAGATGTTCAACGTCCATATGTCATAGTTAACCGCGGTTACCATAAATTAAAATTTAACTTTTGTTCCGATCTATGCAGTATGAACTTATGGTATCTTGAAGTCTTGCAGTTGTATGTTGTTGTTGCTTGGGTTGGGATTTAATTTTATTTATTATAGGATCCCAAGCAGATGGTAGCACCCAGCCATCTTCTCTATTAAAATTAGGATGTTTTTTGATTTCAATAGCCTCGCGAATCATCCTCGGAAGGAAGCGGTGTTCTTTAGCGAGGATTTGCGGTCTATCAAATCTGATGTAGTGACGGGGGCGATCCTGTACGTGTTCACAGACTGCAGACTTCCCGGAGCGTCGATTCTTCATATCAGCTATATGTTCTTTAACGCGGGTTTTTATTGATCTTTTAGTTTGTCCTATGTAGGAGAGACCACATTCACAATCAAGCTTGTACACTCCTGCATCTTGCAGAGGGACATTACACTTGACTGATGGTAAAAACTGACCAATCTTCTTCAGCGGCTTGAAGTATGTTTTGATGGAAGCGCGCTTCAAGATGTAGCCAATCTTGTCAGTGACTCCTCTAACATATGGCAGTACAGCAGGTACACGCTCGACTGTGGCCGGCTTCACTCGTTCACTGTGACGTAGGCGCGGGACTCGAAGCTTGTTGTCATGCAAAACTTGCTTGACATGGTGGAGCTCTGCAGCCAGGTGTTTACTGTCACAGATCCCTCGTGCACTCGTGACTGCACATCAAAACTGACCATAGTTTCATTGTCTGCCAGATGTAGGTTTTAATACTTTAATCTCGCTGACAAAATGGTAGGAATCCTTTATGTGTGCTCTTGTATGTCCCCTGAGCGGTGAGAGTATTTTCGCTAAGTGTTGAGCCAATCTTTAAGTTGGTGAATCGATTTGACTCACTATGGGGCGTAATGGAGCATTGGGCTTGTGTATTTTTGGCGTTTGGACGTTGAACATCTCAGTCCCGCCCGTGACCATGAGTGCTGTAAAGCGTTCGAAACGTCGGGTATTTAAAAAGTTAAATATACGCGATAAATTCCGTAGAAACTAGTATTATTTCAATGTGTAGTGTTTGCGTAAATATAAGAAATCATTAAGTTAACGCTTCTGTTTCATTTGTCGGTATACCTTTTCGTTACAAATATTTTGAAAAAACATTGTAATCAATTTTTTTCTGAATTGTACGTAGGGGAAACCGCGCGAATTAGCTAGTCACATTATATAACGAGCGATTTTCACTTTCTGAAACAGTAATCGTACTTCTTATTGGGGCTAAGATCTCATAGAGCGATATTTACCTGCTACCGCTACGACCAGGGTAAATATCGCTCCATGAGTTCTAAGCCTTATATTGTAGAGGACACATCGAAGTTAAATTAAATCTGCAACCAATTTTAAATAAAGAAGACTTCAGATGCGCTGTCACCTCTGAAGACTAATATGGAATGTCTCACTGCTGCTATTATACTGGCTCTCTATATCCTTCAGACTGGAACACCACAGTGAACGCACTATTTAGAATCAAAAATATATACATACAAACAGACAGACTTCTAGACGGAACCGATGTCCTACCCCATAATGGTAACAAGTTTTTTTTAGTGTTCCCAGAGTTGCCTCTCACGACACCTAAGGGACGAAATAGGTTGTGTATTTTCATACAACGCCACCTCAAACAAAAACAAAATAGTCGCCATTTGAATATTTATTGAGTCACAATTCACGATATCATCGAAAGCACGTGCGAAGCTAATAAATCAAAATTCTAACATAATTACGGCACACGCCTCAAGTAAATTTGAATTCTAAAATACAAACGAATCAATTCTATTATTTTTGTGTCGACGGAGACTTCATTAAGGAAAATGAAAGACTGTAGCTTCGGCTGACACTCATAATTAGTACGATTGATAAATTATAGGCGTTGAAAACGTATTTAAATGTACACGTTTTACCTGAAGCTACTTGTTTTTGAATACCTGCGATTCGTTTGATGAATCGATAGAATAAATGAAATAAATAGCTGTTGACTCGGATGTTTGAATATAATGTATAATTTGAAATTTATAAAGAACACACACATAGCCTACGATCTTGTTCCTTTGAATTACCTGTAAAGGTATAAATTAAAACTACGCAATTAAGTAGTTAACTTCATCTAAATAACTACATTATATAATTTTAACTTGCTATTAGTGGTCCTAAAACTTGAGCGGATTTGTATTTTAAGGTTAATAAAAAATTAAAAAATAAAATGATCATTTAACTATAAAGACTATTACGTCATTACACTATATCCTATACTATTAAACGAGCAATTCTTGTATATATGTATATATATATATATAATCGGGATCTCGGAAACGGCTCCAACGATTTTCATAAAATTTAGTGTCCAGGGAGTTTCGGGGATAATAAATCGATCTAGCTAAGATTTATTTTTAGAAAATGTCTTTTTGTCCGTGTTTTTAGGCAATTAAAAACTGCTACAATATAGTTAGAATAAGAAGGTAAATTTTGACAGTTTGGTAATGATTATAAATAGCTTATTGGTATAATGGGCGGTCACAAAATCGTAAAACCCCGGTTCGAGCCCAGACCGACCGACCGACTTTTTTATATTTTTTTTCAAGTTTCTTTCTTTTTTGAGAAAATATATTTTTTTCGAGCCCTTTTTTTAGTATTTTTTAAAAACACGAAAATTTAAATAAAAATAATTGCACTCATGATTTTTTATTCAAATAACCAGTTCAGTTTTTTCTGTTATGTCGCTAAGATCAAAAAATATTATTTATAATTCATCAGTATGTAATTTGTATCTAAATATAATTTCCAAAACACACGAATTAAAAAAATCGAGCGAAAAATACCGAGCAAAGCTCGGTCAACCGGGTACTTTCCATATAATTTGCTTAGGAACATTTGTTTTGTCAAAACTGTGCATTGACTATTATAAAGTACATACTAGCTGACACCCGATCACTTCGCTGGGCGCACACGATAACATTTTGTAGCGGAACCCATAATTTTTTTGATGGGAGTATCGTAAAATACGTTCTTATAATAGTGAGCGTTCATATTTCGAAATGAGTAACTATACTAAATTTCAAGTCAATGGGTGTATAGTTTTAGATATCTCATAATGAATCAGTGGTATTACGCATATACAACATGTAACATAATTAACGCACTTTGAGAAAGTAGTTTGTTCAGAATCGTTTAATGAATCGATTCCTATCATTTTTAATATAGGCAATTTTTTATCCCAAAAATAATTAAAACTACGTAAATTACATTCACACTAAATCTGTACAGTCAAAACAAACTAAAATGGACCGTAACTTAAGGCTATAAGACTTTAAGGAGTGCAGTTTTATTTGTATTATTACTAATTATTTCATTCAACAAAAACAAAGAAAAATGAACTTTATTTCAAGCACGTTAAAGTCTTTGCGTTCGTGGATTTGTACTGACCACAACATTCTTCCGGAATTGGTATAACTAATTTCATAAATAATCAGTGCATAAAAATGTTTAACTAAAATTCAGTATGTGTATTATGATTATAACATAATATACTAATTGGGGTGTCTGAGGGTGTGCGTTAATTACGTTACATATTATAAAAAAGGCTATATATATATATATATATATATATATATATATATATATATATATATATATATATATATATATATATATATATATATAGCCTTTTTTTAATAAGACGTCGTCAAAGTCTCGAGGTGTCACAGTCACTTTGAATTTAAATGAATGAATTGAAATAGAGTGACAGACAGAACAAAAGAGAATAAAAATCTGGCTGCGTATGTTGACATGGACTGTTGCAGTCAAGATTTGCCGCAACTACCACAACTGGCAAGCGGATTGGCAATCGCAATACCGGGTCTCACATTTGATGCTGTTCCAGTCGCCAGTGTCGGTAATTACATTTGGCGTAAGCGAGCTGGATATTCCACTTGAATGGGATGATGAATTTTCTTAGTAGTGCCACACTGTAGCTATATTATGGATGCAGTACGAATGCTCGACCTCGCTCTCGCAGAATACCAGCGTAAAATAGCAATCTAAATGCTGCTGTTTCGTATGATGAGTATAGAGAACCGGAGACACTTTTTACTGGAAACGAGGCATTCTTCCTTTTCATCTGCATTTTGATTCTTAATCGAGCATCCACACATCCACTTAAGATCATTGAGCCGAGTGCTAGTTGTCAGGTTTATTCTTTAAAATAATAGATACCTATTATCCATTATAATGGATTTTCCGTCACTCGACTACGCGGACAAGTATCAACACTTTTGGGTGGCCGCGGCGGTACTCTCGCTTTCCGGTGGTTCCCGAAGGTACTCGCACTTCGGGAGGCTCCAACACGACTCTCGCAAATCAGTTGCCGCTCGCGCGCGCGGTGACGTTAGAAATAGACGTATTATCTTAACCGTTATTTAAATTTCGATGGGTCTACCCTGGCGGGACTGCACGCTGTATGAAGTAATAACAACTCTAAATTGAGGACCTTAGACTCATTTTTGCGTGTATTGTCTGACAATAACAAGGAATAGGCAATTAAAAGCGTAGGTTTTTTATTTTCGTTTCCTTTAATTTAATATGCAAAAGGCATTCATAAAACATGAAAAAAACCCTTACTTTAAAGAAGAAAGAAAAACATATTTTCCTTCACAACCTATTAATCGAAATGGAACCCAAATGCATATAAATTAAGAAAATTCTATTGAATAAAAGAAAATTAAAAAAAAAAACAAATATTCAAAACCAGGCCACCAAAAACCGATACATTTTGCAAAAATAAAAAAAAACATGTCTCCATCATCTCAGTCACTGTTTGAGGAGTCTCACGTCGCGACTAAGTGATTAAAATCTCGCGCCGGGTAAAAACAAAGAGGGCGAAATGTACAGATGAATTTAAATGGATGCTGTACAAAAGCTGCTAGCGAGACGGGTCTTGTAACGAGCGAGTCGGTACGGTAGACAGAGCACCGCTCTCCCCTCGGACACAGTTGCCGCGTGAAAGCCCTCAGTCCGTCTATGCTGTCAAGCTTTGATGACGTGTGGAGCAAAGTCAAGGGTTAACGACACTAGAATACATACTTTTTTAATACAATTAAGGCTGACACATGAGAACAGCCCATTTTATAAGTAAGCGCTAAGTCGACACAGAAGTCCACTATATCTATCCAAGATTAGGAATCAAAATTCAAACACATATGTGACTCTTAGGTACTTTATCATAAGTTATCGTCACAAAACTTGGTCTTTCTCCGATCGAGACGAACAATTCATGCTGCAGTCATAACGCAGCTGATTATATGAAGTACATAGCTATCACAATCACAATATCGCTGCTGCGTGATAGAGCAACGCTGCAGCTATATTATGGTTGACTAGGTTGTAGTACACATAGGTTGACCAGGGTAAGACCACGCTCTCACAGAATACCAACGTAAAAAAGTAGCTTAATTGCTGCTTTTTACTAGAAACGAGGCAATTATCGTACTCCTCTGGGGTGACAACGCATCTGCATTTTGATTCTTAATTGAGGATAAATGTAGATGTCTATGGGGCTACAGCATCCACCATAGGACCATCAGGTGGACTGTGAGCACGTTTGTTGCCCTTATTCTATTAAAAAAAACATCTTGTATACGTCATGCAACTAAATTACAGTACATTGTCAAACAAAACATTTACCATTAAACATCGCGTCGACACCCGGACTAGTATAATCGCGCTAGTATAAAGTTTTCAACTAAAACTAATCTAAAACGGCTAACACAAAACATTCCTACCGGAAAGCTAAAAGCAAATACTTGGCGAGTAATTTATCACATATTGGAATTCCGGACAATAAGAATCGAGACAGAGTGGAGATGCATGAGCCCAGATCCAATTAGCCTCTGCGTCAATAGGGTCTCCATGGTTTTGTATTGCATCGGGAAAATATAGTGGGATGAAATCATTTTTGTTTATTTTTATAATTTCAAATATTAAAGGTGTCGAGGTAGACCGAGACCAACTTTCGAAGACCATGTGAGGAAATTGCTCGAAGAGGGGAGGGTCAAGAGTACTTGGATACCTAGATGTGCATGTATGAAGAAGTTAACGAACCTGAAAGAAGCGAAAGAGGTATGTAAGGATCATGACACTTGGCGATCTGTTCTCTCTGGCTACCCCGTTAGGGATTTTTTTTATAGAATAGGGTGACAAACGAGCACACAGTCCTCCTGATGGTAAGTGGTTGCTGCGGCCCATAGACATCTACATCTATCTTCCACTGCAAATCAAAATGCAGATGCGTTGTCACCCATGAGGACTGAGATGGAATGCCTCATTTCCAGTAAAAAGGGTCTCCGGTTCTTTACACTCACCATACGAAATACAGCAGCATTAAGCTACTATTTCACGCTGGTATTCTGTGATTGTGCGTGAAGATAAGTAAGTAAGTACGTAAATATTAAAGCATACTTTGGGATTAGGCTGACTATTCAATGCCTTTAAAGATTATATGTTTAGTTGGTGTATATTGAAAAGCCTAAATTCAGCACTTGATTTATATGTTATGATAAATATCTATTGATAAACGGCGTTCGTCACATTAGCTGAGAAATAAAATGTTGGCAGGTCCATACTTTGACGACTACGTGGCACAGTGGCTTAACAATTAGTTGCAGCGCTAAGGGCCACGGGTTACAAATAACAGTTCTGGATCTAGATGTTACTCCATTTGGAATTTTATATGTAGAACGCTTTCAAGATACGCGACCAAACTGTAAGCTACTGCGTTACCTCATCATCATCATCATCATTACAGCCCTTCACAAGTCCACTGCTGAACATAGGCCTCCCCCAAGTAATGCCACAAAGCCCGGTCCCGAGCCACCTGCATCCATCGACTTCCTGCATGTCTTACCAGGTCGCCACTCCATCTAGTGGAGGGTCGGTCCGAGGGGAGATGGGCAGCAGCATCTTCCATACAATAACTAAGAAATAAAAAAACTACGGTTGCCAGTACGGTTGTCTGCCGGTCGCGACAACTATGGCAAATATCCCCTTATGATGTAACCTAGGGTTACCAGGTCTAAAGAAACCGAAAAGCCGGAGAGACCAGCGAGCTTAGCCGGACACCCTTATTTTTTGTCTTAGTAAATGACATTTTGTTTTAAAGTAAAACAATGCTTTCTATCATTAAAATCTTCATAGGTGCTAACGAAATAACAACAATTGAATAAATCAGTCTTCTTTATTATTAATTATTCAATATTCATTACAATATTAATTTCAATAATAGCAATACTATAAATGTAAGTACATGAAAAATGTAAAGAAATAGTCAAATTTAAAAAGCCTATCAAAAGCCGGACATCGTCTAATTTGGCCGGACACCCAACCAAAAAGCCTGACTGTCCGGCTTTATCCGGACGTCTGACAACGCTAAGGTAACCTATGGGTAGACCTATATCCCGTTGTGAACTATGATAGTCTGTGGTGATAGTGATGTAATTAACACTACTGTGCTCGTAGTAAATTTCATAATACATTATTAACCCGGGTTCGATCCCCACCGCCTTCAATTATTAATTACAAATTTAAGCGTTGCACAGCTACTCGTACTTCTTCTACTCAGATGGAATCCTATACCACAAAGGATTATTACTTGAATGAAAATAGTTTCAACGGAATTTAACGCGTTTATTAACTCATTTTATACTATCGAAGTTTCGACTTTACAGCACCTATGATCACGGAGGGACTGAGAAGTTTGACGTCTGATTGCCATAGTTAACCAAACCTTCCTTCAGTATAAAATTATTAATTTTTTATCTGATCTACTCAGAATGAGCTTATAGATTTAATTATATCTATTATTGGATCGCAAGCAAATGGCAGCAACCAGCCATCTTCTCTATTGAAATTAGGATGTTTTTTTGATTTCAATAACATAGCATCATCCTTCGTAGTAATCGGTGTTCTTCTGTGAGGATTCGTCGTTTATCAAATCTGCACACACAGACTGCAGACTTCCCCGAGCGTCGATTCTTTACATCAGCAATGTATTCATTTAGTTATATTGATATTAACCGCGTAAAAGTACACATATATGATGTCGAATACCTCAGCCCACCCGTAACCATGGATGTTGTAAAGTCGGCAAAATAAAATAAGTTAATAAATGCGTTAAAATTCGAAATTAGTTTCATTTAAATTAATGTGTAGTGCTCGCGTACACATAAAAATCATTAAGATTTTTTTTATAAGATAGGGTGACAAACGAGCACACAGTCCACCTGATGGTAAGTGGTTGCTGTGGCCCATAGACATCCACACCTACTACCACGGACTAAGATTGAATGCCTCGTTGGCAGTAAAAAGGGTCTTCGGTTCTCTACACTCACCATACGAAACACAGCAGCATTAAGCTACAATTTTACGCTGGTATTCTGTCAGAGCGTGGTCCTTCCCCGGTCGGTCAATTTAACTGCAGCATGGCTCTACCACGTATAAAATTCTTACTGCCTGGTAAAATTCCATTCAAAACATATCTAGTTACTATACATACTGCGAACATACTCGTCAGTCATACGTCACGTTTTTACACATCCATCAGCCGCTAATGAAGCTGCAATATTATGGACGAACATTCAGCCGCCCTTTTATAACACATTAAGGATTTCATTACAACGTCGATCCGTGCATATCTCTTGCTACCCTGACTTAAGCTGACACACCAAAACACCCCTTATTCATACGGAATATTGTCGAGATTTGCTTGCGTTGCACCACTATAATCAAATTTGTGCGCCGGGTGGCGTAACATATTAACATTTAACGCCGTGACTTAGTTAAAGGTTAACCCGAAAAGGAATACGACGCTTTCATTATGACAACACTATGAAACATTGATAATTTTGTAAGTTATAACACTGCACACATAACTAAACCCGCCATAAATAAAACACATTTAGTGAAGACTAGCTGTTCCCCACGACTTCGTCCGCGTGGAACTTATTACGATTGAATTTCTCGGTTTTACATTCTTTTGCACGGAATCCTAATTCTTTTTCCAAAATATAAGTAGCTTAAGTTATTTCTTATAACATAAACTATTTGCTAGTGAAAGTCGTGCACACATCGGCTCAACTGTTTCGGTGATAAGCCGAAACAAACAAACAAACAGACAGATAAATATTTTAAAAATTGCATTTTTTTGTAATAAATACCAAATATACTTTCATATTCATATGCATTTAGTAGAAAGCTGTTATTTTGATATTAGAAACAGACACCAATTTCATTTTTTTGTATAGATTGTTTGGCACTTCGCATTTTGTGCACAGTGACAAATGGTCTCGGGACTGTAATCTTCAAAGTTTCAATCATCTATAACGATGACGATTATACTGATTTATGACTTTGACCTGACCTTCGAAATCCAAAGCCAAATTAGATATATTATACGCCTACTTTTTAGTGTAGTATGTATTGGGCTGGGGACGTCAATGGTTTTTGGTATGATCAACTAATATTTCCTTTCCTTCTTTCTTTACATTTATAGGAGAAGCCTGTTTTGCAGTTGACTTGTGATGTGCTTCAAGATGACGTATTAACTACGAGTGACGTGGTGTAAGAACATAGGTTAATGTACTAGGATAAGCGACTTATTTGACTATGTAAAGCGACATCCTAAACAAACTGGGCACAGGAGTTTTATGGAGTAGTCAAGACCGCACTCCATTGCGTGTTGGTAGACTACATGTTCTCGATTCCTATTTATAACTCTAGCTGAGCAATAAAAATTAGTTTTATTTAGGCGGTGTTATTTTTTTCATATTTTCCTATTTTATTCTTCTTTTCTGTATACTCTTCGCACCAAATCCAAGACTTAACAAAACAATATACAATGAAAGATCAACTAAGAAATTGTCCTTCGAACCCTGGACCAAACAGTATGACAATCGCTGTGCTGTGAAGAACAAAATTAAACCTAGATGGAAATTCAAGTTCCATTCGAAACAGCGCTCGCTAATTCCGAACGGCGGGAGCTTTCCCGTGCCATTGTTTACGCTTTCGAGCACGTCCGCAAACACGTTTCGAATCTTGTTTGTTTTGGACGTCTGTATTGCATAGATTCGACGGCAGTCCGTTTAGGTGTTCCTAAACTCCCCGTTATGGGGACGCATCGAAATGCGCACAATTGTTCGGTAGAAAGTTGATTTTCGCATTGTGAACCCAGCTACGGCACAATAGACGCTGGTTCACAACAGACTCCGGATGTGCAGCTACCGCTTGGAGTTCCGCAGTCAGAGATTCTTGTTCAGATTAATTGGCGTAATTTTGTTTTTGATTGAATTTTTCCATACTTTTGTCAAATGAAAACTGCAACTAAATTGTCAAAATGAACTTTAGAACTTGACTAGGTGTTAAGACAGCTTTTTTGCATAATATCATTGTGTGTTCTTCTGCCTTGGGTCCTGTTCTGTCAAACAGCAGTGCCTGCAGCGCTGTGTCCCGGTCTGCCGGGTGTAGAGAGCCAGCATTTATAATTACACGCTTCAGTAGTCTTCTTTGTGTGAAGTTGAAGTTGTGGTGGCAGGTGTCCATGATAGAGAGATAGAAGAGCTGCAATAGTCACTTACCATCAGGTATACCGTATGTCACTCTATTACATTCAACTTCTTCAACTCAACTATTGTTGTATTTTGAGATATAAGGAATGGATTATCTTCTGTTCGACACACACGGTCAGTTGAACTGATCAGTTGAACTGCCGTACAAAAACTGACCGTTAGTGTAAAATTCTAAGTTGAAAATATTAACTGACGGCAAACAACTGATGCGGTGAAAGGTTGACTAGCCAGATATGTAGTAAAACGAGGAAGCCTATCGAGGAATGAAAGCCGCCGGTTTGAAGCCGTACGGAAATTTTGGCTTACATTTATTTTAACTGATCAGTATAACTGACCGTGTGTGATGAACTTTACGGTCAAAACTTAATTAACCTCTAAAAGACTTTGAAATACAATAGTCCAAACGTACCTAAACAAAAGGCTTTAGCTTATCTCGCGCTAAATGGCGTATTTACTGCTCAATTCCAACGAAATTAATTATACTATTGTGCTACAAAATGCCTACAATAAGCCTGGCACATTAATTTCTTACGACGGCAAAGTCACATAGGCTTGTAAATTAATTTCTTTCGTAACATAATCATGAAATATATAGCTAATGGTATCAGGCGTTACTTGGTGCAGAACCCATTACGAATGGAAGAGAAAAATAAGAATTAATCATGTTTGTAGTTTATGTCCATAACTCAGAGAAACTTCGCTCTTTCCATAGACCGCTGAGCGATCTTGATCTTTTTCACAGTCGGATTTTCTTAGCGTGATAGACCTAATAAGGATATTTGTAGTAAAACTAAAATAACCGACATAGCGCAACAAATCAGAAAGCTGAACTGGCATGTTTTGCGCCTGATCTCACTCCGGTCATGTCAATTTATTGCCCCATTGGGCTAACTGAGGAAACAAAGCGTGCATCTGTGCTTGCGAACACACTTGTGCACTACACTTCTGTTTAAATCATAGCTGTACATATGTGGTGCCCCTTTGGATTGGCCATGGTCCATGGTAATGGTTAACTAATTGGCACTAAATAAATAAATGAACAAAAGAAATGAAAAAAAAAATCTGGCAGTACATTCAAAAGGCTGATAAAAATAATAATAAACATAACGAATTAGAAAATGGTTTTAAGTGGATTTTGATACGTAAAAGTAGTGCGATTTTGTGTTACGAGTATTAAATGTCTGCGCATAGTGAATTATGCGTTGAAAAAACAATGTGAATGTTGAATAAACAAGTTCTTTTATCCGCTTACGGATCCGTAGCGCCGTGTAGCGTTCCGTAGCGACGTTTTTGGACAGTGGGTTCTAATTCCGCGCGGAGATAAGTATGTGTTACCGTTACAGCCTCTTAAAGTCCACTGCTGAACATAAGCCTCCTTCATAGATCGCTTCGTAGGGGGATATTTGTCATGGTTGCCACGCTTGGCAAGCGGCTTGGCAACCGCAGTTTCTATTATTTTAAGTTGTTATCAGGAATATACTGCTCATCACCTGTTTCAATTTCCTTCTATCGCCTCCAAGGACACCCACGGGACGATATGGGGTAGTGGATATGGGGTAGTGGATATGGGGTAGTGGATATGGGGTAGTGGATATGGGGTATTGGATATTCTTACACCTCCACTACACGGTAAAAGTATATATGTATATTGGCCTACAAATAATATATCCGGATCTGAATATGTTCTTGTGCAATTTATTTTACACCGCCACGATCCGCCCTCAAGTCCTGATAAGGGCTAACGTTTTTCAATAAGAAAATAGAAAAGAGCTTAGGCGCTTTGAAATGCTTTTGTAATCAACTGGCCGATGAGGAAATTGAGAGGAAGTTTTTGAAATAAAATAAAAAGGATCATTTCTTATTACTTGACACTGGCAAACGTGTAAATGTCATATATGTATATAAATATAATGTCATATATAACTAAAGAAAAAAAAATGTTAATTAAAAATATTTTCAGGACATGATGTTACGTATGTCAACGCACGACTACTACCTGCTTCAAAATACTCTCGAAAACGAAACGCTTGTGCCTAGCAGTGACACAGAGAAATTTACTCTTTAAATATAATAACTACTAATTTGTTGTTTGCAACACTCACGGTGCTCAAGGGACTAACTTGTTTGTCAACTTGATGTCATAGATTAGCTGATTTTATTTTAGATTAATTATTAAAATACGGACGTCCTAGGCGAAAGTTTATCGACCAAATTGGCGGTATATTAAAAATGGGCCAAATTAGGAGTACCCTTAACATAACCGACGAGCATGTATGCGTAGGTTTGTGGATGTAGAGGAGGCGAGAGAGCTGTGTCAGGATCATGCGAAATGGAAGTCTGTAGTCTCTGCCTACATGAGTGTTTATATATTATGTACATTATTATGTATTAATATACCAAAAGCTTTGCTTCGTCGTTCTTAAAGAGTATGAGCAAAGGTGTGAAATGTTTTATCAGCGGTTGTCTTTTCATCCGATTTCAACGTGGGCGTATTCAAAGCAATAAGTATGCGTGAAGGTTAGTTAGAACATGACGATTTTCGGCTATATCAATAAATTTTTACGTAGTTGAGCCACGCTGCAGTTATATCATGGTTGTAGCACAAATGAGTAGGCTCGACCGGGGGAGGACAACACTCTCACGAATACCAGCGTATGATAGCAGCTTAATGCTGCTGTTTCGTATGACGAGTGTGGATAACCTGAGATACTTTTAAATGGAAACAAGGCATTCCATTGCAGTCCTCAGAGGTGACAAGTCATCTGCATTTTGGCTCTTAATCGAAGGTAATTTACTTACCATCAGGTGGTATATGTTCGTTATCCTCGTTCTATAAAAAAAATGAAGCTGGGAGGAGCCATCAGGTGGGATAGTAAATCTACGGCTTATACTGGTAATTATAATAGTTCGTGTTGTTTTGATGTTTCAGTATTTTCAATGAGGGCTTACAGTACCCTCTGTTTTCAACTACCCTTACGTATTTTAAAGTAAATGAAAACGCCAGTGAGCAACTAAGACTTCAGACAAAGAATAAGTGGGTTCCTCAAGGATAGTTTGAACTTCGCAAAGCTCAAAGCGTTGATTAATATCCCCTTTGTTATATTTCGGGTTGCGGTAATTAATGGCTGTAATTAATTTGTTGGAGGGCTAAGAGTGGTCAGCAAAGGCTTAGCAATGATTAAGTAAACTTGTTTAAAGCTTGGTTATTCTGGGATTTGTACAAAATAGATTTATCTGAGAAAAGAATCTCGTGTAATTATACATGATTCCCTAGAATTCATTACTGAGAAATTGGATAAATGGTTTTTTGAATTTACGTAAGACTAAGTTACTGTTAGAGCGGTTGTAACACTTGCGTGGTTTCTATTAAAAATTACGAACATTCTAAATTTGTTTTATTTCTAGCTGTTATAAATTGCCGAATGAATAATATCGAATAAAAACTGTTTTCACAATTTACATGCATTACATACTTAATATAATTAATGTAACGAAGAACAAAATGTTTTCTCAATACGCGTATAGAATCAGGCATTAAAGTAAGACCTCAGTAGAGAGAGTTTGGGTGCGTATTTCCTAAGCAACTCTCCTATGAGTGAGAGCCATGCTGCACCTATATTATGATTGTAGCACGAATAGGTCGGCTCAACTACGAAAGCACCACGCTCTCACTGAATAATACTTTCGTGCTGCCTGAAATACCAGCTTAATGCTGCTCTGTTACGTATGGTGAGTGTAGAGAACTGGAGACCCCCTTAGTCTTCTGTGGTGACAACGATTATAGTTTTTAATAGAGCATAGATGTAGATGTCTATGGGCCACAGCATCCACTTACCAGCAGGTGGACTGTGTGCTAGTTTGGCATCCTTATTCTATGTAAAAAAAATGTGTGTTCGCCATAACGGCACTTTACTGAAGTCTTACCCTTACTACTTGCTTACAATATAGAAGTGACAAACAAACTAACACTCCACTTACTATTGAGTAACTATTGTAGCTCAAGGACACTTATTTTCTTTTCGTCCTCTTCTTTTTTACCATAATAAATAAATTTTTCATGCTAACTGCATGCATGTACATGACTGGTCGTTAAATTTTTCATGCCAATTGCATATATGTACGTGATTGGTCGAGGATGAGAAAAGGGCAGATTGTTGATTATCCATCTATATATAGGCCGAGTGTATACATTTACGCACATATGTACTTTAGTACAATATTTTTTTTCAATATTCGTAAAAACATAAATATTTAAGCTAGTAATAAATAAGGTTGCCCTTGTAAAAAATATCAACTACCCCATATTGTTCTATAGAGTAATTGTTCGTTAGAGGCGACAGAGGGAAAAATCAGGAAACACAGCGGAATTAGGATGTGGTATTTGTCCTTTATCTTCCAATACCTTACCTACCTACTGTAAATACTTACGTTTTATAGTGTTAAGAGGGAAGAGTAAGTCAGCTCAAATTCTAATTTCGCCCCCACTTCCCCGCGCGTCGTATGCTATGTACCGATATGTTTGTAATCACTAATACTGTAAGTAGAAAGGTCGTTAGACACTTATTTCATTAGGTTTATCATATTTATGCCTGTTTCTTAACGCCAAGCCAGCCGCTTCTTATTTTTATCACGGTTATTTCCCATTTTAATTTTACGTCGTACTGTTGCGTAATGTATATTCTGATCGTAAGCGACACAACCTCCCCGTCCAAAGGCCGAGGCGTAGTGACCGTGCTGCGAGAATCACGCTTCAAAAGGCCAATAGTTAAGGTAATTTCTTTTTACAGTTAAAATAATAGTATTTTAAAAAAAGTAAATAACATAAGCACTGCTTTATAGTTAGTTCAGTTAGTATGCAAAGTTTCATGATCTTATTTAAAGTATTTTATGAATAACAGCGGTTTATTGTTTATTTTGGAGGTAACTTTGGATTTTTTTTCTATCGAGAAAATTTTATGAAATCGTGTTTTCGTCTAACATAATCACTAACATTAATCCTCAACTTTACCATATATTTATTTCAAAATTAATGCTGCAATATTTTCGGCATTACGAAGGATCTTGTTAAGCCATTTGACATTATATTTCCCCTTAAGACTTTAGTGACAATTACGAAAATATATCTTGAGACCTCGCTAAGATAAAAGGCGTTCAAATCCATTTGAAACCAATTAATTGAAAGCAATTATTTGTACTGTTAGGCAAATATTAGCCCCGAATACCATTCCACGATTCAGCAGACGGCTACTAAGTTTGCGGTCGACTAAATATAAAGTAGATAAACTAAATAAGGACGACCCAATACTTATGTTTATGGGAACTAAAAGGAAAGCGATGTATTTTCACGGTTGAAGAAAATATTTTTCATCATAAAAAATACTTTATCTTTGAAGATGTGAAAATTTTTAACTATTAGTTTCAAGATAAAACTCCACCACACCCCACCTTCTACGCGCTTGTAATAAGTGGCTACTACTAAGTCCTACACCACTACAGCCCACACTCTAACTTTAGTGCACATCCTAGCGTATGAACTGAACAGTATAAATTTCTGCAAATTATTACCTGATTCTTTTAAATATAGTATGTATCTTATAGATAACGTGGATATCTCAATAATCAGCGCCATTTGCACGCTAAGTGCAATACCATTTGCGCTAGTCTCAGAGGAGATTTGCTCTGTAGTCTGGAAAGGATTGTGGTGGACAAGTGTGTATGCAAGCGCACAGGTGCAGACTCTATTCCGATGAGACGGTAATCCGATATGAATGGAGATAAGAACATAGGCAGAATTAACGGCTTTTACGTGCTTTCAGCAGGCACGGGGGTAATACGGCGGTTCCTGATTTCGGGCAGCTACTGAGAATATATTTACAGAAAAATCCAATGACTGATTTTGACCCGACCCATGATTCGAACCCAGGACCAAATGATCAGCAGTCACGCTTACAATTACAAGGCCAACGAGTTAGTCAAGACGAATATAATATATTACTCCATAGCAATTTTTAGATTCTGTTTATGAATATAATATTTGGTCTCGCTGTTGACACTCGTGCTTATTTGCCGACTAGTTGATTACAATATCAATAAAAAATACTATTCTCACCGCAGCAGTCCGTCGATAACCGAAATCTTTGAATTTACCTGAAAGCCAAAAAGACATGCCGTTAATATAAATATTGATTATCACATAACATAATTTACAAAAGTTTATTTTATTGTATTTTATGATACGTAAACTCTACAGTGAAACTGTTTGACTACAGAGTGTTATGTGTTTAACATAAGCAGTGTCAACCTTAACAGTAAAAGTATTTAATATAAGTTTTTATCAATCTGCTCTCTTTCTCTACATAAACTTTAACAGTGCAAAATTTCACACGCGTCCGTGCGCGCAAAATGCTTTAAAAAGGGGTACAACGTAAAGTTCACGTGTTAATATATAGGTACAGGACCTTATCCATCGATTAGACAAAGTATACTACCCTGACGATAAAATTATTAATTTTTGTCGTTCATATTTTCTTGAATATCCTTAGGAATTTTAAATTGTTTGTCATTTAAATAATTTTATAAAGATGAAAAGTTGAAAGTTCATCGATGAGTGAGAGGTGTGTAATACGAGTAGTTCAAGTAACTTATGTGTAATTTTTCTCAGATGAACTCGAGCATTGACGTGAAGGTAATAAATGTCATCACATTGTAGACGCTTTTCTTTAATATATTTTCTTGAGTATGATTTGTTCTCCGATGTCATTTACGTATAACATTTGCGTGTAAGTTCCAGTAGAAACTCATCACATGCAACCAAATTTTCCAAGTAGCTTGTACGAGTATTTCTGCGACGGGAGAACAAGTGACCACGTGCAATTGTCGGCGTTCCTTACAACGGAAACTAACAACTTAATTTTCATCCTTTTTCTAACGCAGCTAAATATCTATAGCTTGAACGTAACACTGTTCAATGTTCAACATACTTTCTAATTATCGGGTATTCAGGGATAAATTCTCTTCAAAAACCTAAACTAATCCGTCGTCATGTAATACCAAAGATACCGCACTATTAATTCCCCTGTTTAAATTTATCAAATCAACTGTGACAGTGTACAAATGACCTTGGTTTATCAAACCTACAGTAAATGGCATATTTGTTTAAAAGACGCATTAGCCCTAAGGCTAAAACGGAAGTCGTAAAGTATGTAACAATGTAGTTGTATAACAGCCAACACATAATAGGATTGTATATAATGTAGCGGTTTCATTATTGTGCAATACTTGTAATAAATCAGTTTTTTTAAAGCAGCAATAACATTTAAAAAGCTAAAATTCTTATGTTTATGCAAATACTACACATTGAATAAAATTCAAACCACTTATTTGTTTGCGTCTTTTTGCATTACTTGTAATTTTTATAACGTCCTTTAAAACGAAATAATTGTAATTGAATTACATTTGGAAATATCTGTAACGCTGCAAATAGTATAATAATGCCAAGCCACACAAAAGGTTTTCAATGCATAGTACACGGCAAGAGCGTACAAAAGCAATACGGCTCTCTCCGCAGACGTTCTACAATTACGTGGAGTCGCGGTCGGAACACGCAAACGTCGAGTATCCGGTAGCCGCCGGCCCCGCAAAGGGCGAAACCTCGACGTATCATTTACAAGTTATCGATGCCTGCACATGAGCACCTCTCACGGCTTAATTTCGACCGGGGAAGCCGCAAGAACGACGGAGCTTTCAGCGCAGTCGGACTGACAGCGGCGCGGAACCATAGGCGAAAGCGATTTATTTGAACAAGTGAAAATGAAATATTGCAATTCATTTTGCAATTCATTTTGTAAATCATTTTGTAAGATCGTATGCTAAAATTAACTAATAAAAGGTCTTAAAACAACGACAGCTGCTTATAGACCTTCAATTGAGAGGTCAATGTAGAGAGTGAAAGTGCGTCTTGACGGTCTGCAGACGTTCTTGATACATAATTGTACTTGTCTAACATGCAAGTTTTGCTCTCTATAAATTTAATTAAATGAAACTGCGTTTACTGATCCGCCTGCTAAGCGTGGCAACTATGGCAACTATAGAGGAGGCGTATGTTTAGCAGTGGACTTTTGATGAGGAATAATATTTACCTTAAAATAGTAATGTAAATCTCAAAAGTCAAGTAGTTTATCATACAATGGACTATCCATTGTTTCATAAACTATAACAAAATCCAAAAATCGATGGATAAATTAAAGATTAATTACGTTTTTTTAACATATTTCTAATGTAATAAATAAAATTTGCCTTACTATGAGAATATAAAAAAACAGAAACTGTTTCATTAATTACACTACTTAAAGTGAAAAATAATCAATTAGAGTTGCACGCAGTGTCACGATCGACCGCGCCAAGTGGGTCGACAGGTTTATGCTCCAATGGTTACCGGGGCAAGGCCACCCACGGGGAAATTGTCGCAGCGCAACTTAAAATAATGCCTCAACAGAAAACTTTTTGACATTCAACACTAAAGAGTTCAAATTCAAAATATATTAAGCGTAACAGTTCAAGAATTAAAGTGAACAATACATTTTAAAACTTTCTAACAATAAACAATAGAACAGATTGTAAAACCTGACGTAGCTTTAAATAAAATACATAATATATGGTGCTAAAATTTGAAACATTTGTTTTCTTCTTCTTATAAATATAATATATTACATATTTATGCACATATTTATATTACACTAGTCACCAACATTAAGGGATATAAAAAAATTTAATTTTTTTTGGGTGATATTCAACAAGCTGTAACTCCGAGGAAAAAGATCGTACAGCAAAAAGAAACAAATTGTAACTCCAAGTGTCTAGTTTTCATATCTGGCTATGAAATTTTTTATCATATTTGGTTCTGAAGTGATCCTAAGGAAACTACCGAAATTTTTCTCGTCTTAGGAAAGTTCTACGAAGATTTCCTATACGATCATTATTTCCAGTCAGTTATTGGTTATCAAAGTTAAAAAGAACTTTTTGCTTTGATTGATGATAACTTTGTTTTTTTTTTTATTATTTCGCTAGAAAGCCCTTTTAGAAAATTTAATTTGGATTTTTTTTCGATAGTTTCCTTAGGATCATTCCAGATATGTTAAAAAAATTCATTAACAAATCTTGAAACTAGAGACTTGAAGCTTCAATTCGCTTTTTTTCTTGTCGTACAATCATTTTACTCGAAGTAACAGCTTGTTGAAAATCACCCAAAAATTTAGATTATTTTTATTCACTTTACTTTTGTGACTAGTTTATTTCAGAGGTAATCTAAGTTGAGTTGTTTTGATTTAAAATTTTGATTTTTAGTTACGTTATCACACATTATGCGCATAACCGAATTATTACGTGTGTTATTATAAATAACTGTAAGAAAAATACACTGTAAATTGTTTTTACTATATAGGAAATAAACATGATTATAAATTATAATTTCCCGCTGCTAGTGTGGCTGCACTAACCTGGTTCAAAATTGAAACGGTTACTATTGATAATCCCCGAGGCTTATAGCAATTACAGAGTTACGGAATGCAGGCTGATGAGGTTTTGAATAACTGATATAAGATAGATCGAAATTGAAAGGGCAGATATCTTCTAGAAATATAAAAATCGGTGATTTACAATGTTATACAATTAAAGTATTATCAAAAATGTGTTTTTCATATCACGAGTTAACAAACTATCTAAAATCGTGATATAATAAGTACTCTTCAGGGACACCTTCAACCAATTCAAAGCAAGTAAGACTACGCGTTGCCAGCCCTAAGAATGAAATGGATTACCACATTGTTATAACGAGTCTTTATGTCCTTAAAATGGAACACGACATGGAACACAAAAGTGGATTACATTTTTGCTTTGCGACTTCGCGGCTTGACTAAGAAACAGAAAATGTAAGATGGTTATAACTACCAAGACGGATTCTTAAATTGAAGAATCCTTAAAACTAGTCATTGGACTGGGGCTATCTGTGGAAAGTGTGTTTGAAATTTTCTGTTTCACAATTATAATTAATTTAATACATAATTTAGCTTTGTATGTTCTTTATTCAGAAGTGAGTGAATTAAATGGAATTAAAATTCTACGCGACAAAATCTATTGGCAGTAAATACCATAAAATTTATACAAATATTTATTTCATTCGAACAAGAATTTCGCTCGAAAAGACAAATAAGAAATCCATAAACAATAATAAATACATCACGAAACTGAAATTCGGAAAGGTGGTTTCGGAACTATGGAGGTGCTCTCTTTAAAGCAAAATAACGAGATATCACTAAAAGTACTCGTTCAGCTACCGGCCAAGTTAAAAGAAATTCAACGTTGAGGTTAGTTTTAGTTCCACTGCTTTATTCTAAGTTTTGTCTCCTACGTAGCACTCGAAAGCGCATCGCCGTGAGATTTGCTTTTCAGTTAGAGTTGAAAAAAAAGAAATAGTTTATATGATACTGTGCACAAGGGAGTTTAAAAAGAACACAAAAACTTTGCATTGATTATGAGCTGAGATGATCCCGGTGATAACACTAGGTTATGGCAATTATTTTGTTGTTATCATTTCTTAATACGTGCTCGAAATTTTAGATTATTTAGATGTCCGGAAGTGGGTGAAAACTAAATTATAAAATTCCATTAAAATCATACAATTATGTATGTATGATTTTAATGGAATTACATTTATATCATATTTATGTCACGTCTAGCGTATGCTTATAAAAGCATGTTTAAATACATTTGTCTCCTCGACGTTAAACATTAAAATTTTGGTTTATTTGTTTTTGGTTTATTTTTACTTAATTATATAAATTGGTCTATTGTAAAAAAGTAACGAAAATAACTGGATATACTGACCTATTAGTAACTAAATCATATTAATTAATCTACGATAAATATAATATACATAGTAGCTATAATAGCTAATGCTGGTTTCTGGACTTTATACAAAGAACGCTACAGCTGCGTTGTCACCTTTGAAGACGAAGATGGTATGCCTCACAGCCAGTGAACATACTGGCTACCTATGCCGGCACAAATTGGCGGCATAAATGACTAATGTGTGATGTTGTAATAAATACATAAATAACAAATAAATATAATAAATTGGTATGAGGGTCGTGAATTTCATTAGAAAACACAAATTGATTTATATAGCAATTCCTCTATTTGAAATATTTTACTAACGTAACAAAAAAGTATAGACCCACACACGCCCAAAGTTTGGGCACAGGTCTCCTCTCATTTCCGACAGGGATTTCGAGCAGGTGATAGATAGTCTGCCACGATGAACTAATCCATGATGACATAAATCACAAGACCTTGAAATTTTATTATTGTTTTTTTCACCTTAAATACCAGCGCTTGACTGCAACGCAACCGAAAGTGGTAGAGGCACAGAAAGTCTATTCACTCTTGCCTTGAAGATACTCACACTGTAATCGGATGGAAAGACAGATGCCTATTAAAATATTCCACCCCTTTTTCTGTTCACATTATGAAAAAAGAAGCAAACATGGAATACTAACAAGAAGAGTGTGAGACCCGCCGAGCGTCTGGTTGTCCGATAGTGAAAATGGAAGGGAGCAATTGAATTGAAATGAATAACAATTGAATGTTAGTCCTCCGCACACTCAAGGTGTTTTAATTATTCATGCAGATTTACTCAAGATGTACCACTAAAACTTACAAATAACAATTCCATTTGTGACGACGAATTTCTCGTGTAGTGTGTAGTAGTACTACTCTAAGGTTAAGGCCGACTTAAGTATCAAATAGTAATCATGATGCACCTTTCCCATTGTAGGAAGCTATATGTTGTAAACTGAATTAACTTATCTATTGAAATTATGATGTTTTTTGATTTCAATAGCCTCGCGAATCATCCTTGGAAGAGATCGGTGTTCTTTAGCAAGAATTTGTGGTCTATCAAATCTGAATTAATAATTAATTAACATGATAATAAATGTTCAATAGAGCCTAAAGTCAGATATTGTTAAATTAACACTAAAATGATATTATAAAAGTTTTACATTATTGTACTTACGAAGATAATAATACGTCAAAAGTGAAAACAAAATTACTAAAATTGCGTCACACGTTGAAGCACTTTGAAACACAAATTCGGCTAATCAAGTTCAAGTCACAGTTGAAAGTTAGTCGCGTCTCGCAGAGTTGTTAAGAACTGTCTTACAGACGCGAATTTTCGTATAAATACAAAATTAACTTCGTAATAATATGTTAGGTTATTTTCAAAGTTTCAATGAGATGCATGAATACAGAGAAGGGTTATGTATATCGTCGATGCAGTGCAGAGGATGTACCAAACTATATCAATCGCACAATATCTAATTTCTATAGAAGGGTGACCATCTGCACCAGAGTAAACGAATTATGTGGACCATAAATACCTACGTCTATCTCCGATCAAGAATAGGGTACATGAGGAAAATATGGTCATCTTAAGCCTTGCCGCCCTATAAAACCAAAACTAGGAGGTGGAAATGGACAAAACCACACAGTTGTAAAAAAACAAATTTGGCGATCATTAGGAAGAATTCGTCAACTTAAAAAACACTAAATACACTACACACCACTAAAATATTTACTATAATAATACTCAATGGCGCCGGTAAACCAGCGCCCTTTTGACCTTTTATTATTTGATTAAATGATGCGAAGACATCGTATCACAGAGCCATCTGTGCAAACAAGGCTGTCGTTTTTAAGTTATAAGAAAGTAACCGTACTAACCGAATGACCATATTACCATCACTTACGCTATACTATATTGTCACCACTGAGGACGAAGATGAAATACCTGGTTACCAGTAAATATGGTCCCCTGTTCTCTACACTCACCATACGAAACACAGCAGCATTAAGCTGCTATTTTACGTTGACATTCTGTGAGAGCGTGGTCCTTCCCCGGTCGAACCTACGCATTCATGGGTAGGTTCGACCTATTGTTGCAATCATAATATGGTGAATGGGTCTACCATCTATACAGCTATGTTTTATGAAGGGTCCTTCTAACCATAAAAGCCCTTTACTTGCAGCGCCACTGTTTTTGCCATATTAGATATTTGCTCTCAAACAGCACACTTTAATTTCCGCGGGACTTCTTTCGTGGAAACAGATTTTAGTTTCAATCTTAAACCAATTATATACTATATTTTGTAATAAGGCCAAAAATGTCAAGAGATTTCTTTAAAAGATCCTCTCAAAATACACTTAAGCAAAATCTACGTAATCAAGCATAATTAACGCTTTTTACAATTTACATTTATTCCGCCTCCGCGCCATATTAATAAACTACGCAAGATTTTAACGGAAGGGAGGAGGTCGTTAGTTTCCATCTTACGCAACGATGCAAGCCACTAATGAGGCTGAAGGTATTATGTAAACGAGCCAGGCCACGCTAGATCTAGCCCAATTACAGTGCGCCCGATGTTGCCTAATGATGTGACGGCCCGGCTTTAAATCGGATGAATGTAAAAACGAGGGGCAGTATCCGTTGCCATTCATCATCGCAGCATGCTCGGTGAGCTCCTGAAACGTTGTTGTAATGTTGCACTAGTTTCTTTGGGGCCGATTCACGAGCGGTAGCGGAAGAGGAAGCGGGAAGAAATTTGTTTTATAAGTTAAATTGTTACATTTATTAATGCCATAGTGACGGTATAAGAATATCCACTACCCCATATCGCATGGGCGACAGAGGGTAACAAACCAGGCGATGAGAAGTAGCGTCTTTATAAACAACGGCGGCATTCTAATAACAAATAGAAATTTAAAAAAAACTGTGGTCGCTAAACCGCCTGCTATGTGTAGCAATTGTGGCAAATGGCTATATGACAATTTATTGGGAGAGCTGTGTTCAGCAGTGGACTCTTGATAGGCGTGATGATGATGATGATGACTTGTAATTAAATTGCCACTTGAAGAGTCTTAGACGAGTACGAGTAGCCGTAGTGATCCGCCATGAACACGGTAGTTAATAATTAATAAATTATATATTTGATATAACACTTACTGAGATAAAAACATGAAACAAGTAAATTATTCGGCAATGGCCAATAATCGATCGCCTCATTTCATCCCGTGGGTGTCGTAGTCGAATAGGAAATAAGTATTTCTTGGCAAACAACCCTATTTGCGCTATACGTAAGTACCCGAACCGGAGAAGAAAACCACGTCAATGATGTGAGTAGATAATCGTAGACCCCTCTTACTAGAAACGAGGAATACCACGTTTCTAGTAAAAGAGGTCTCCTAGTCTATATATCTATCTTATATATATTTTATCCTCAATTAAATATATATATATATATATATATATATATATATATATATATATATATATATATATATATATATAATTGAGGATAAAATGTAATCTAGTATAGCATAGTATAGAAGATAAAATAGTAGTAGAAGATTTAAAAAAGTCTATGTGCTTATTTAATACTATACGTACGTACGTAATAATAATATAAAAACTCAGGACATCTGATACCGCTATCGCAAATTCTCCTTACGATTGTGGCGATAGTGAAAAATCCATCCTACATCGTCAGAGGCCCATTTTAAGCAGTAAAAAGTTACTGCTCATTTAAAAAATAACCTAATTTAATTTGTATGTGTAGCGTATTCCTCGTCATAATCACGGTTTAACATGCATTCATGTAAACCTGATAAATCGCTCAACGCTGCTTTACGACGTAATCGTCTAAATAGGCAGATTAAAACGCCCGACACTACAACAATAGTCAATAGCTCGGAGTCTCTTTGTACGCATCGTGTCGTTGACATCTATTCATATTTACAACGGAGTATAATCTGCAATGAGTAACAGACTTGAATAATTCGAGCACGAATAATATTCATTTTAGTCTGTTGATCACGTTTTCTTAGACTGGGGTCGTTGTTTAACTGCGTCGGGTATTCTTACTCAATGTGGTATTTTAATCAACGAATAGAACATCTTATACTGATTCATTACGTGCGTCTATTGAAACGTTATCGTGTAAGTTCGTAAGAAACGCTACGCGCATTTAAATTCAAAATTAACGTAGCAATTAGACACTATACACGATATCGAATATCATATGGCATATATAGCAGCCAGTTCATTAAACATATTTGAAGTAAAATTACATTTCATTTGAATAATACGACAAAATAGCGCATAATATTTATTAAACTGAATAAAGTTTCTATAAAATTTCTATTTCATTTGAATATGCTAGGGTTGAATCTGAATGACAGGGTGAGAAATTGCGTGATAAGAGATAAATGTGGTATGCAAGATGATATTGTGACCAGGATTAAGAAAGGAATGCTTCGGTGGTTTGGTCACTTAGAAAGAATGAATGAGGAAAGAGTGACAAAGCATATTTATATGGCAGATGTGAACGGCCGAGTCGGGAAGGGACGCCCTAGAAAAAAGTTTATCGACCAAATTGGCGATATTTTGAAAATGGGCCACGTTAGAAGTACCCTTAACCGACGAGCATGTATGCGTAGATATATGGATGTAAAGGAGGCGAAAGAGGTATGTCAGGATCGTGCCAAATGGAGGTCCGTAGTCTCTGCCTACCCCTCTGGGTGACAGGCGTGAGTGTTTATGTTTATGTTTTTTTTTGTTTAAAGTTTCTATACAAATAATAGAGTACAAATAAATTATTTTTATACTAAAACCCACAAGCGAGCACACAGCCCGCCTGATGGTAAGTTAGTACATTTATCCGCGATTAAGGATCAAAATGCGTTGTCACCCCTAAGGAATAATTTTTTTTCTTTTCTATTGAGAAAAAAAAACACTGTTAATATTTTTAACCACTCTTAGTAAGCTTTAAATGCTTGTGTTAGAAGTGGTTGACGGCAATAGTGCGGACTCGAACCCACGGTCTTTTGAGTTCGCTGTCCGCTCCCTGCCATTACGCTACTGTCCCTTCAAATAATCGTATTATCTCAAATCGTCACGGATGCGTAAGAAAACCATAAAATTTAAAGTAAAACAACCAGGCACGACCTGTGATACATTTAATTGTGGTCCTGAGATCGACAAAGTATCTTAAGCTTTCATTGTTTACAGTTGATTGCAGCCCATGGTCTGCAGTATCATATAGACTTTATTGTATTTTTTTTATTTACATGTAGATTATTTAATTGCTTATGATTTAAATATTATTAAAAAAAACTACTACAACAAACAAGTTATTCAAGGGATAGGTTGAGCTTTTTATTGATACTAGCTGACTCGGCTGAGCTTGTTATATATACCCTTTCCGGTTTTCTATCCACGTTCAATACGATTTTTTTACAGTGTAAATACAAAATCTATTAAATTTTTTTTAAATAAATAAATAATTAAAATAAATAAATAAATCACATTGTATACTCGTCCCTAAAAATCCTCGAAGATCCTAAATTTTCATTTTCCTTTCACTGATCCGAATATTTACATACATGATCTGGGCGGTGTTCTGTGTCTGACAAGTCAATTTCATAGATATCCTTCTGTTATTTCCTTTAACACACGCATGGTCTATTGACGAATTTAATGTGTTAAACTGAGATGTATTTAAAACACTTAAGTGGAATAAGCTTCCTTTTATATACGGTACATTAACAACGTGTTTCGAGAATTAGACACCGCAAACATCAAATAAAGTGGCTCCTGGACCTACGACTGGCTAGATCGTCCACGTTGAAGCACATGTGGTGATGAACGCCATGTGCGCCAAATATTAAAGTGGTTAAGAGACGTATCATGAGAAGATTAAGCGGAGAAGGAGTTATGCTCTCCTGAGGAGAGGTTGCCAAAGGGCGGTTGTCGCAGTTTAGACCGGATGTGTTGAAAAGCGTTTCCTTGACCTTGTCAATATGCGGCGTTGGTTGAACATAAGGTTTAGTCGGTGCTGATCCAACAAAACTGTCCCTATCCTATTTTAGACATTTTTTCATGACAAAGTTACTTGAAGTCAATAAAAAATGAAACGTTCTTATTAATTTCTTCATCACGTTACACTCACGTCACGAAGCGTTCACAAACGAATAAATTAATGACATCAAAGTTCGTAACGATACTCTTCAACTTCATCCATTAATATCGACTCGAACTTCTCTAATTACACATTACGTCCTTGTCTCGCAACATACCTACACGTCGACAGGGGCTCATAGTTGTAAGCAAATCCATTGGCGTATCATATTCATGCCTCATTACCCTCGTCTGGGGTGGTCAGATAAAAAAAAGTGAATGTCGTCAGTTTTTCCTAAATTATTTTTTGGGTGTGATAGCAAAATGATTTGATGAAAGCTTGAATACGAGTAAATCCGGTTATTAGAAAACACAAGTAGATTTTTGTGTGGAATTTGTCACTTCATCTTATCCCACGGGTGTCGAAGAGGTATTTTAGGGAGATGTCCGAAAGATCTTGTGACCTTTGAGAGACGGTAACACATTATAAAACATATTATTTAAAAAACTCCAGCTTAATGATGCCGGTGTTTAGTAGGTATATTGAGTGTAGAGAAACGGAGATAATTTTTACTGCAAACGAGGCATTCCATCTTAGTCCTCAGGTGTGACAACGCATCTGTATTTTGATTCTTAATCGAGGATAAATGTAGATGTCTATGGTCTCGGCATACGTTTACAGTCTGCTGTAAACTGTAGACTAAAAAAAAGTGGAAAAAGTGGACCGTGTGCTCATATGTCACCATTATTCTATAACAAATTTTTAAGAATATTACTCCTGGTTTTCCCGTCGCGTGTCAGCCTCACGTAACGTCACCGAGCAAACGAAGTAGAAGCTCGCGTGGCCCTTTGTTTACTCTGCCAGTCTCTGACACGTCTGCAGACACGAAGCCAGCAATGCCAACAGTGACGGGCAAACATTGGATGCATTTTTATAGAAAAATATAAACATTCAGGGTACATCGCGAGACGCAAGAGAACTGCTGCTATTTGCTTATTAAAACACAAGAGTTTTGAAGTATAAGATAATACAAACGTTTTTCTGCAATTTTTTTCCGTTATAGCCTACCCAAAGTCCACAGCTTAACTGTTTCTCTTTGTCTTTCTATGTCGTCCCATTTTGTAGTTTAGACTGTAAGTTTGTTTGTCACTTCTATTTTTTTAAAGATATATATGTATAACCATATAGTTTCGCCTAACCTTACGCTATTGGCAATACAGTAAGTAAACAATACAAATATAAATTTCAAGCCTAAGGGTTATAAGACTGTATGTACCAACCTTAAAATACTATGGCTCACATGAGTTGTACACATAATGTCATTGTAACAAGTAAGTAAACTCCTTTTTTTAAAAGGCCGGCAACGCACCTGTAATTCCTCTGGTGTTGCAGTTGTTCACGGGCGACCGTGTTACCATCAGGTAAGCCGCATGTTCGTTTGCCTTTTTTATATAAAAAAACTGTAGCTATGCTTATAAAGGAATATTACTTTCAAATATCTTTTATATTACTTTCACAATATCCAGACTGGTCAAAGGTAGGAGTAGTCTAGTACCACTACCACGATGGTCAATACGTCTGCCACAACTCCTTCCTACAACGACAGAGTTCCATGTACAACAATGTGCATTTACGAGCTGGTGAAAAAGAAGACAGTCTCGCCTATCATATTCATCATTACAGCTTCTGCACAGGTCTACCGCTGAACATAGGCCCCTTCCAAAGAATGCCACGAAGCACGGTCCTGAGCCACCTGCATCTATCGACTTCCTGCATATCTTACCACGTCCTCACTCCAGTTAGTGGACGCCGCCCTAGACTTCGCTTACCGGTGCGCAATAGCTTTTTAATATCGAATTTAGTTATCTATTAACTACCCTCATTTATCCAAGACAATGAAATCTTTATGACGTTTCACATAGATACATGTAATCTACCCACATCAAATAAAAAACAGATATTTTCTAGGCATTGCGTTGTAGGAATACAAACGGCAAACAATACAATCAATCTTTAAACAAGATATTCGCTAGACGATAAGCTCGGTCTATAAGCGCTGTTCAAACATGTAGAAGCGGCACGGCCATAATAGAAAAGGAATTGCGTGATCGTCGAAGAAATACTCCGCATTAGTGCTACTGAACGAACGATAATGGGAAATGCTCTATCTAGTATGTCTTGTAATGTTTTCTTTATTATCTATATGTCCTATCTATCGTTTTATTAACTCTACCATCTTATTTACGTACATTGTATGTGGACCATTTTTTACACGATCTTTGTAATATTGCGATGTAATCAACGAAAATACAAAAGAAAAGACTTTTAAAAGGTACAAAACATAATAATATAGTTTATTTAATTATATTATAAGCGCGTCCAACGATTTACTTTGTTAGAATAATACTCCTCTGTTAACGTTACCGCTACAGCTAAAAGTTCATTGTTGAACATAGGCCTCCCCCATATATTGCCTAATAGGAGCGATATTTATCATAGTTGCCAAGCTTGGCAAGCGGGTTGGCAACTGCAGTTTTTTTCTTGACGGTATTATTAAGACGCTGCTGTCGATCTCCTGATTTGTTTCCCAATGTCACCTCTTACGACACCCCCGGGATGATAAGGGGTGGCGGATATTCTTACACAGCCAGTACACGACTCCACTATATTCCTCACAGCCTGTTAATTTCTTCTTCATCTTATTCGTCAGATCGTCAAAGCCCACAGCCGGACTTGTGCCTTTCTTGTTGCAGGGTTGCAGAACCTGTAGTAGTATAGTAGTATATTTAAGCACCTTCTCTTCAGACCAGAACACGGCAGAGAATGAATTGCTGTCTGGTAGAAGAAATTAGTAGCACACGGAGTACAAAACAAGCGCCTTACTACCATTTTTTTTCTAAGAAGACGCAATAAAGATTTTAAAATAAATAAATATAAATAGCTTTATTGATTAGATGATGCACTTTTGCTATAAAGTTGAGATAACTCGAGTATGTGATATATAGTACGCGAGTTATCTGATTTCAATCAATTTATAATCAACCGTGTATATACACAATAGAATGGCTGTCAACCTTATTTTGCACGAGACGTCGCCGGGAGCACACCTACAAGAAATTACGTCGTATTATCGCTACTACAAACCCGATTCGCTGTGTTGACAGACAGATTTTAATACATATTTATTTGTAAATAACGAGCAATTTGGCATATTCCAAATTATTTGCATGCGAAATATGGAAACGATCGTAACGTCAAAACACATCTCGTGTTGACATTTATACATGTGAATTGACGTGTTAGTGACATTTTAGTGGCTACGCGGGCTCCGCCCACTCCCCCGTTCTGTTATGTATGTATTATAGTATTCTATGGGTGTAAGAATATCTACTACCCCATGTCGTCCCGTGGGTGTCGTACAAAGTAACAGAGGAAAGCTAAAACAAGATGAGCGGTGGCATCTTCCTGATAACAACTAAAAACAATAAAAAAAACTGCGGTCGCCAATCCGACTGTCCTTACCATGTTCAGTGAAAGGAACCGAAAACATTTCTAGATCCGTAGCATCCAGTTACCAGGTTTGTGGGTTTGTCAATCTTACTTGCATAAAAAAGACAAATAATACTCAGAGATTGATCTTTCAAAATCTTAATACGGAAGAAATTATTTCAATACAGGCTTTTTAATCAACATCCGATTGAATTTCTCTTATAGCAATACTTTCTCCGACAGCCGTTGGGTTATGATAAAAAATGTTTTCCGTAATAAACCCGTACACGCAAATATGTACGTGGAGTTTTTTCAATAAAAACTCTGAAAACCCTTAACTTACTCAATAGAAAAAAAAATGAAAATAGAAACTTATGCGCTGGGTAACAAGCTCTCATGTTAGCCAGAAATCAAAGCGAATCCAAAAAATAAAAATAAAAACATTTGACAAACCAAACGCTTGTAAAACTGTACTCGGATGTAAAGTACAGGGCTTTTATGATTCCCTAGTACTCGAATTCTAAAATATTTTTTTTATATCACAACGTAATAAAATCTATGACCCTATTTCACACCGCATGGGTGGCGTACGAGGCAATTATGGGTTTACCAGAGATAAAGTACCTTCTGATGAAATAGAATAATATTTTTATGCGTCTAAGATACCCAACTGGTAAGGAAGCAGCGTAAAAAGTGCAGACATCTGGTACTGCGATCGATTGATGCGAAGATTAGTCAATTTATACCATCCGTCAAGTGTAATATCCCTCTACAAGATGCAGGAGTGTACAAGTTAGATTGTGAATGTGGTCTCTCTTACATAGGTCAAACAAAAAGATCTATAAAAACCCGCTTGAAAGAACATATAGCTGACGTGAAGCACCGACGCTCCGGGAAGTCAGCAGTCTGTGAACATATTCAAGATCGTCCCCACCACAGATTTGATAAACCACAAATCCTCGCAAAAGAACATCGATTACTACCAAGGATGACACGCGAGGCTATTGAAATTAAAAAACATCCTAATTTCAATAGAGAAGATGGTTGGGTGCTGCCATCTGCTTGGGATCCTATAATTAACAAAATTAAACCCAAACCCAAGCATGCCACTGCAAGACTTCTTCAAGATACTGTAAGTTCGTTTTGCGTAAATCGGACCAAAAATTAATATTCAAAAACTGAAGGTAGCCACCGGGCTAACAATGATATTGGGATGTCAAACATCTCAGTCCCCCCCCCCCCGTGACCATGGGTGCTGTAAAGCACCCGAAACGTCGGGAATTAAAAAAAATATGAAAAAGTAATTAATTAAACGCGATAGAATCCGTAAATTTAGTTTTATTCAATGTGTAGTGTTCGCATAATTAAGAAATCATTAATGTACGTGCGTTATCGGCCTTTTATGTCCACGGATACGTCCCACGTTTGGGCTCAGGGCTCTACGAAAATGGACTTCACATGTCTTGGAAGTATATTGTGCTTAAAATTTTTCAGACGTGCATCACGATGTTTTCCATCACTACCGTGAGAAATCAGCACTTAAAACTGCATTTAACAATTTCCTTGGTACCAGCGGGTATCTAATCGAGCTTTGTGAGTACCTACTAGGATATGTACGCGAGCGACGCCAACATAACAACCTAGCTCCTGAGCTACGACGGGTTTGACATGGTGATAAAAAATCCTTAACAAAATTATCAGTAAAATTAACTTTATGTATTATATCGCGTTTAATTTGACTTATTTGATTCTTTTCAATTTTATATTATGGTTACGGGTGGACCTCTCAATTTTATAGTTAACCCGGCTACTTTCAACTCTTGAATATTAATTTTTGGTTCGATCTACGCAGAAAGAGCTTACAGTATTATGAAGTCTTGCAGTGGTATGCTTGAGTTTGGGATTTTATTTATTAATTATAGGATCCCAAGCAGACGGGAGAACCCATCCATATTTTCTACTCAGATTAGGATGTCTTTTTTATTTCAATATCCTCACGGATTATAATTATAAGGTAAACTAGTACGTTTACCACACGATTATGCCATTTATGTTTCTTGACTTTTTCTTTTGCTAGTAATCCTGTGGTAAGGACCGCATTATGTCTTCTTGTTGAACTAACTTAAAGCATTAAAAGATAAACCTTAACTTTCAATTTTTTAACTTAAATTTCAACCCAACACGTAGCGTAAATTAAAACACTCCCCCAGGAAAACAATGTAAGCTTTACATCAGGGTAGGTCTAGAATCCGGAGTTCAAAGTTAGGGCACAGCGTTATAATTATAAATACAGCCCTAATTACACAGGCCGATGGGGTTGAATAGTCGGGACCTACCCTTTGATACTCACAGCAGGGGTTGCAAGTGGTCCCCGACGAGCGTGCACCGAAACCCTAACACTAGTTGACATCACTTTTGAGCAGTCTGTGCGTTTTGGATGCATTTGAATACAGAGAGTAGCTTTTAACATTAGAACGACTGAGGCGTGCTGTTAATATTTAACAAAAGGGAATGACGTGTTGTTTGACTGTTTAAAAATAAAAAAAATAAAGAAGTTTATTAAACCTTTTAAAACTTTTAAAACATATATATTTCTAATTTGGTATACATATTTTTAACAGTGTAGTGGCGATGTAACAACAACCACGACACCATGTCATCTCGAGAGTGTTGCAAAAGGCGTCAAAGGGAAAATGAAACATGCAGCATCTTCCTGATACCAACTCAAAATAATAAAAAGCTACAGTTGCCAACGTGCTTGCCAATCGTGACAACTATGGCAAATTCCCCTTACGAGGTAATCTTTAAGGGAAGCCTATGTTCAGCAGTGGACTTTTATAGTAAGGTGGCTCAGGACTGCACTTTATGGCATTCTTTGGTATTGGTACCTGTAATGATGATGATGATAGCAATTTTAGTTTAGCAAAACAAATCTAGAATTTAACGGTATGTAGAAGAGCGTTCATTTGTCATGCACTCCGAACGCCCAGCTTTTAACACTTTATCTTGTTTTTTTATAAACATATGAGTGATATGCCAGCACACAGTCCATCAGACACACTTTCAAAATGCAGGTGCGGTTTTATCCCTGAAAACTAAGATGAAAACTAATTAAAAAAGACTCTACGCTGGTGAACACTTATCATGCGAAACACAGTAGAATTAAACTGCTATTTGATGCTGGTATTCAGCGAGAGCGTGTTCCTTCCCCGGTCGAACCGACTCATTCGTACCACAACCACAAAAAAGCTGGAGCGTAGTTCTACCACATAAATAACCTGCTACTTTATTCTGATATTCAGTGCGGGCGTAATCTTTACCCGCTCGAGCTAACGAGCTGATTGCAGCCAAAATACATGTGCAGCTTGGCTCTATCACGAATTGAATTAGAGTGATTTTATACAATTGAAGTGGCAAACAAACTGACAGTCCACTTAATGATTTCTTCAATATACGCGAAAACTACACATTGAATAAGACTTCATTTACAGATTCTATCGCGTTTAATTAAATACTTTTACTTATTATTAATTCCCGACGTTTCGGGTGCTTTATAGCACCCATGGTCACCCGTGGACCACGTTCTCACAGAATACCAGCGTAAAATAGCAGCTTAACACTGCTGTGAGTGTAGAGAACAGGAGACCCTTTTTACTGAGTGTGTTATCTTATAATTTTTTTTAATAAATCCTATTCAGAATTTTATTAAGTAAGACTATTTAACTTGAGCTCTCGACACCGCCCGCGTGGAAACACAAACGCCTTTATTTTCCGTGGCAAAAATTCACATGGGAAAATCTATGACCTGGCTTGTGTGCCAAATTGGTTTAGGATTCGTTTAGCCTATTATGCATGGTTGGGTAACAAACATCCTTGCATTCTCCTGTTTGTCAATGGCCTATTTTAAAACACTTTATAAATTACAAAAATAATTCTTAGTGTGGTTATAAGCTTGATTGTGCATGTGGTCTCTCTTTCATAGGACAAACAAAAAGATCAATTAAAACCTGCGTTTAAGAACATAGCTGATGTGAAGAATCGACGCTCCGGGAAGTCTGCAGTCCGTGAACACGTACAGGATTACCCCCGTCACTACATTCGATTTTCCTTCCAAGATTCCTCCCAAGGATGATTCGCGAGGCTATCGAAATCAAAAACCTCCTAATTTAAATAGAGAAGATGGATGAAAAATCCTATAATTATTAAAATTAAATGTCAACCAAAGCATACAACTGCAAGACTTCAAGACACTATAAGTTTATACTGCGTAGATCGGAACAAAAATTAATAATTTAAATCTGGAGGTAGCTGTGGTTTACTATGACATTGGGACTTCGATCACCTCAGTCCCCTCCGTGACCATGGGTGCCGTAAAGTACCCGAAAAGTCGGGAATATAGATTAAGTTAATACACGCGATAAAATCTGCAAAAAAACTAGTTAATTAAGTAATTAAAATCAATAGTAGTTTTGAAGCAAATTATTATTTACAGGCAAATTGGCACATTTTATTCCAACAAGCGGGCATCCCAGGGTCGATGTCCACCCGCGATCGATCCGCCCGCAACGAACGAGCCGTGGCCATCGCATTTCACCAGCTGTAATTGCCCCGGCTAATGGCCCACACATGGGCCTAATGGGCCGTGAGGGTCTTTCGTACCGACGCTAAAATTTTAATCTGAAAAACTATGCGGATACTTCCTTAAGTGCTACGGTATTTTCTTCCATAATAGGCCTTAAACAGCTTTTGGGGCTCTTTGGCGCTCCATTTATCGAAGCTAACGATGCAGAAACGATAACTTTTAATGATACGAGCGTAAAAATGAAAATGTGTAATGATGTAAGGCGACAGGATATTACGGCTGATAAAAAGATAGCTGGTATGCGAAAGATATACTTAAAATATGTCATTAATTTTCGTAACAATTCAATAGTAATATACTCCACCACGTAACATATATGTTGGTAGAGCAAAACTGCAGCTATATTGTGGTTGTAACATGAATGGGTAGGATCGAACGGAGTAGGACTACGTTCTTACAGAATACCAGCGTAAAATAGCAGCTTCATGCTGCTGTGTGTTTTAATGGAAACAAAGCATTCCACCTTATTTATACGTGGTAGAGCCATGCTGCAGTTATATTTATAGTATAGTTGTAGCACGAATGGGTCGGCTCAACCGGGGAAAGACCACGCTCTCACAGAATACCAGCGTCAAATAGTAGCTTAATGCTGCTGTGTTTCGTATGGTGAGTGTAGAGAACCGGAGACCCTTTTTACAGGAAACGAGGTATTCCATCTTAGTCATCACGGGTGAAACGCATCTGCATTTTGATTTGTAATTGAGGATAGATGTAGATGTCTATGGGCCACAGCAACCACTTACCATCAGGTGGACAGTGTGCTCGTTTGTCACCCTATCTCATAAAAAAACCTGTCCTCAAGGGTGACAACACATCTGCATTTTGATTATTAATTGAGGATAAATGTAGATGTCTATGGGCCACAGCATTTACTTACCATCAGGTGGACAGTGTGCTCGTTTGTCACCCTATCTCATAAAAAAACCTGTCCTCAAGGGTGACAACACATCTGCATTTTGATTATTAATTGAGGATAAATGTAGATGTCTATGGGCCACAGCATTTACTTACCATCAGGTGGACAGTGTGCTCGTTTGTCACCCTATCTCATAAAAAAACCTGTCCTCAAGGGTGACAACACATCTGCATTTTGATTATTAATTGAGGATAAATGTAGATGTCTATGGGCCACAGCATTTACTTACCATCAGGTGGACAGTGTGCTCGTTTGTCACCCTATCTCATAAAAAAACCTGTCCTCAAGGGTGACAACACATCTGCATTTTGATTATTAATTGAGGATAAATGTAGATGTCTATGGGCCACAGCATTTACTTACCATCAGGTGGACAGTGTGCTCGTTTGTCACCCTATCTCATAAAAAAACCTGTCCTCAAGGGTGACAACACATCTGCATTTTGATTATTAATTGAGGATAAATGTAGATGTCTATGGGCCACAGCATTTACTTACCATCAGGTGGACAGTGTGCTCGTTTGTCACCCTATCTCATAAAAAAATCTGTCCTCAAGGGTGACAACACATCTGCATTTTGATTATTAATTGAGGATAAATGTAGATGTCTATGGGCCACAGCATTTACTTACCATCAGGTGGACAGTGTGCTCGTTTGTCACCCTATCTCATAAAAAAACCTGTCCTCAAGGGTGACAACACATCTGCATTTTGATTATTAATTGAGGATAAATGTAGATGTCTATGGGCCACAGCATTTACTTACCATCAGGTGGACAGTGTGCTCGTTTGTCACCCTATCTCATAAAAAAACCTGTCCTCAAGGGTGACAACACATCTGCATTTTGATTATTAATTGAGGATAAATGTAGATGTCTATGGGCCACAGCATTTACTTACCATCAGGTGGACAGTGTGCTCGTTTGTCACCCTATCTCATAAAAAAACCTGTCCTCAAGGGTGACAACACATCTGCATTTTGATTATTAATTGAGGATAAATGTAGATGTCTATGGGCCACAGCATTTACTTACCATCAGGTGGACAGTGTGCTCGTTTGTCACCCTATCTCATAAAAAAACCTGTCCTCAAGGGTGACAACACATCTGCATTTTGATTATTAATTGAGGATAAATGTAGATGTCTATGGGCCACAGCATTTACTTACCATCAGGTGGACAGTGTGCTCGTTTGTCACCCTATCTCATAAAAAAACCTGTCCTCAAGGGTGACAACACATCTGCATTTTGATTATTAATTGAGGATAAATGTAGATGTCTATGGGCCACAGCATTTACTTACCATCAGGTGGACAGTGTGCTCGTTTGTCACCCTATCTCATAAAAAAAACCTGTCCTCAAGGGTGACAACACATCTGCATTTTGATTATTAATTGAGGATAAATGTAGATGTCTATGGGCCACAGCATTTACTTACCATCAGGTGGACAGTGTGCTCGTTTGTCACCCTATCTCATAAAAAAACCTGTCCTCAAGGGTGACAACACATCTGCATTTTGATTATTAATTGAGGATAAATGTAGATGTCTATGGGCCACAGCATTTACTTACCATCAGGTGGACAGTGTGCTCGTTTGTCACCCTATCTCATAAAAAAACCTGTCCTCAAGGGTGACAACACATCTGCATTTTGATTATTAATTGAGGATAAATGTAGATGTCTATGGGCCACAGCATTTACTTACCATCAGGTGGACAGTGTGCTCGTTTGTCACCCTATCTCATAAAAAAACCTGTCCTCAAGGGTGACAACACAACTGCATTTTGATTATTAATTGAGGATAAATGTAGATGTCTATGGGCCACAGCATATACTTACCATCAGGTGGACAGTGTGCTCGTTTGTCACCCTATCTCATAAAAAAACCTGTCCTCAAGGGTGACAACACATCTGCATTTTGATTATTAATTGAGGATAAATGTAGATGTCTATGGGCCACAGCATTTACTTACCATCAGGTGGACAGTGTGCTCGTTTGTCACCCTATCTCATAAAAAAACCTGTCCTCAAGGGTGACAACACATCTGCATTTTGATTATTAATTGAGGATAAATGTAGATGTCTATGGGCCACAGCATTTACTTACCATCAGGTGGACTGTGTGCTCGTTTGTCACCCTATCTCATAAAAAAACCTGTCCTCAAGGGTGACAACACATCTGCATTTTGATTATTAATTGAGGATAAATGTAGATGTCTATGGGCCACAGCATTTACTTACCATCAGGTGGACAGTGTGCTCGTTTGTCACCCTATCTCATAAAAAAACCTGTCCTCAAGGGTGACAACACATCTGCATTTTGATTATTAATTGAGGATAAATGTAGATGTCTATGGGCCACAGCATTTACTTACCATCAGGTGGACTGTGTGCTCGTTTGTCACCCTATCTCATAAAAAAACCTGTCCTCAAGGGTGACAACACATCTGCATTTTGATTATTAATTGAGGATAAATGTAGATGTCTATGGGCCACAGCATTTACTTACCATCAGGTGGACAGTGTGCTCGTTTGTCACCCTATCTCATAAAAAAACCTGTCCTCAAGGGTGACAACACATCTGCATTTTGATTATTAATTGAGGATAAATGTAGATGTCTATGGGCCACAGCATTTACTTACCATCAGGTGGACAGTGTGCTCGTTTGTCACCCTATCTCATAAAAAAACCTGTCCTCAAGGGTGACAACACATCTGCATTTTGATTATTAATTGAGGATAAATGTAGATGTCTATGGGCCACAGCATTTACTTACCATCAGGTGGACAGTGTGCTCGTTTGTCACCCTATCTCATAAAAAAACCTGTCCTCAAGGGTGACAACACATCTGCATTTTGATTATTAATTGAGGATAAATGTAGATGTCTATGGGCCACAGCATTTACTTACCATCAGGTGGACAGTGTGCTCGTTTGTCACCCTATCTCATAAAAAAACCTGTCCTCAAGGGTGACAACACATCTGCATTTTGATTATTAATTGAGGATAAATGTAGATGTCTATGGGCCACAGCATTTACTTACCATCAGGTGGACTGTGTGCTCGTTTGTCACCCTATCTCATAAAAAAACCTGTCCTCAAGGGTGACAACACATCTGCATTTTGATTATTAATTGAGGATAAATGTAGATGTCTATGGGCCACAGCATTTACTTACCATCAGGTGGACTGTGTGCTCGTTTGTCACCCTATCTCATAAAAAAACCTGTCCTCAAGGGTGACAACACATCTGCATTTTGATTATTAATTGAGGATAAATGTAGATGTCTATGGGCCACAGCATTTACTTACCATCAGGTGGACAGTGTGCTCGTTTGTCACCCTATCTCATAAAAAAACCTGTCCTCAAGGGTGACAACACATCTGCATTTTGATTATTAATTGAGGATAAATGTAGATGTCTATGGGCCACAGCATTTACTTACCATCAGGTGGACTGAGTGCTCGTTTGTCACCCTATCTCATAAAAAAACCTGTCCTCAAGGGTGACAACACATCTGCATTTTGATTATTAATTGAGGATAAATGTAGATGTCTATGGGCCACAGCATTTACTTACCATCAGGTGGACTGTGTGCTCGTTTGTCACCCTATCTCATAAAAAAACCTGTCCTCAAGGGTGACAACACATCTGCATTTTGATTATTAATTGAGGATAAATGTAGATGTCTATGGGCCACAGCATTTACTTACCATCAGGTGGACTGTGTGCTCGTTTGTCACCCTATCTCATAAAAAAACCTGTCCTCAAGGGTGACAACACATCTGCATTTTGATTATTAATTGAGGATAAATGTAGATGTCTATGGGCCACAGCATTTACTTACCATCAGGTGGACTGTGTGGTCGTTTATCACCATTATTCTATAACAAAATAGGGTGGTAGGCGCTGCATGCCACAGCGTCTGAAAAATTAAAACAGAGCAGTAGCTACAAACTAGACTAGGCTAGACTAGACATATTATTTTTCACGCGGATCTAAACTCATTACTATTAAGATCTGTAACCTATTTGATTTCCGCTAATATATATATATATATATATATACATGCTCGTCGGTTAAGGGTACTTCTAACGTGGCCCATTTTCAAAATATCGCCAATTTGGTCGATAAACTTTCTTCTAGGGCGTCCTTTCCTGACTCTGCCATTCAAATCTGCCAAATAAATTTGCTTTATCACTCTTTCCTCATTCATTCTTTCTACATGACCAAACCACCGAAGCATTCCTTTCCTAATCCTGGTGACAACATCATCTTGCATACTGCATTTATCTCTTATCAAGCAATTTCTCACCCCGTCATTTAGATTCAACCCTAGCATACTAGGAGTATGCTAGGGTTGAATCTATAACACATATATTACACTTTAAATTTGATGCATAAACTTTCAAAACGAAGTAAAACTAATTATCAAGGACATGTCTAGTACAGAACGCACTGCTTCCGACAGTTACGTTGGTTTGAATAACGAATGCCTCGTTTAGTTTCGGCTTCAGTTGACTTCGGTAACGAACGAGTATTTCCCGTCTGGGGGCGGCCATGACAAAAAATAATAATCAAGGTAGAGGAATGACGACACAGCTCCCCCGGGCCACCGTCTCTGTAGCAGAGAGAAAAATAGAGCATAGAGCAGAGAAATATTTTTATTTGCCGTCAAGCTCCTTGATAGTTTTATCGGAGGAGAAAATAATTCTTGCACTTTTCTCGAAAACTATATGAAGCGTTCTTAGTTTATTTATTTTAAATATTTTGTACAAATTTCTTTCATAACATTAGCGTGTTGTTGTGGTTTAAGAATATCCACTACTTCATATCGTGACGTGGTAGTCTTAGGAGGTGAGATAGGGAAACAAACCAATTGGCTGGCAGTGTATTCTTAATAACAACTCTATAGAATATAAGAACGTGTACATATATAGAAAATAAGAATGTGGTTGCCAAACCGCCTGCCAAACGTGGTAAGTATGGCAAACTACCCCCTTACAAAACAATCCATCACATAGTAAGCCTATGTTCAACAGTATACTTTGATAGACGGTAATGAAATAATGAATTCAATTAAAATAATAAACGAAAATTGGAAATTCCGTTTAAAAATTAATTTAACAGTACGCAAACAACCCGGGTTCGAATCCGTTGGCACCAATGAAACTTAATTGCAATTTCAAGTACGATATATAAATATCTATACATCTAATACACTTTAGTCAACAAAATCGTTAAAGTAATTAAGAGGCTTAAAATATAAAAAGATATTATAATTACAAACCCCGTTTACGCCTGTTAAGCGTTTTTCAATATTGATGGAGTGCCCGTAATTAAGACTCCAACATCAATCTATACTTACCGCGTTCGCGCCATGTTTAGCTTGTGGACAGAAAGTATGTAACTAAATTTCTTTCTGGATCCTTGATCCGGAAAACTGCAACCGGACCTCGTTATCTTGGGAGCGGTTATATAAAAAGCGGCTACAATAGGGTAGCCAAGTCATTTATTTAAAACTATAGCCATGAGACATCTTTATTTATCCTAAGATATATACATATAATAAAATATCCAACACCTTTTAGATGAAACTAATTTGAAAATGAAATATTACTTTTCAACTTTATTAACTTGATGTCAACTTAAAAGCGTATAACTGTTTGGGAGCCGTGGGAAGAAAAACAGCGATTTCCCGCCTTGCAAGGTAGTGTCTCTATCATTAGGGTAGGGGTAGATGTGTATAATATACGCAACGAAGTTTTCAGTCATTTGCTTCCAAGTACGCCGACAAGATTTAGCTATGGTTAGCCATAATAACTTACTACGATCGTCAACGCTACGTCGCTACGCTACGTCAACGCAAAATCTATAATTAATTGGAATGACATATCTGAACGATAAGCCACGTGGCAGTCCCGTGATTTAGCTTTGATTTCATTAATTTTTTCTCTTCTTTAAAGTGAAAACTAATTTACAATCGTTGTGATTTGAAACGAAAGAGCGATACTAAAAGAGACAAACATATACATCTATAGAAATTAGCCTGCGAGACACTGAGACTGAATACAGTATACAGTATTTCCTGTTATCAATAATATAATACGATGTATAATGTATAATATACTTTTTTAACTTGGTAGCAATATTAATAATAAATAAACTCTACCAAACACATACTCCTGATACCCCTCGTTCGTGTCATTGTCTCGAAGTTTAGTTTTCTGAAGGTTTCACATCTACCGCGAGTGAGCAGCGTACATATTTTTTTTGTTTGCTGACACAGATACGAAAACTCGTTAGGCTTGAAAGTATTTTACTACGAACGAACAATCCAACAATCTTTAATGAACGTGTGTATGAACGTGTAGAACACTTTAAAGTATTGTGAGCTTTATCAAGTGAACTGGACTCATAAGAAAGTAAAAATTTGTTTCAAAAAATAAGAAACGTAATCTCGCTGATCAATCGAATTATTCTCAGGGTTTTAAAATACTTTTTCACGATTGTTTTACTCATTATTTATAATAGGAACGGATCAAATTTCTATGCAATTCCATTTACTTTCTAGGAGTGAAAGTATTTTTTTGGAACCGCGATTGTGTTTCCTTTTATATAAGAGGACTGATCAATTTCCTTTGTCAGTTTTTTCAATTATTTTTAAATTTAACAGAAGGCACTCGTACTTGCAAAGTAACTAGTTTGTCATTGGTTTTCTTAGATAGACTGGACGTACTTAGAATCTCTGATTATCGATTTTAGAAATACGTCCCATGACTACTCCATGTTGAGATACTACGGAGCTTGTTCTATATAGTATACAGTTTTATATTTTGTATATTTATAGTTTATCGTTCGGAAACCTCTAAAGCACGATTGCAGAGCTATACACATTCTTAGTGTGAAAAAATCGAAATAATCATCGACCTGTCGCCTAATCTTTATTTCCGTCTAAACGTTGATCTAAAATTAGTTTCTTATATTTACAAGAGCACTACACATTGAATGAAACTAGTTTTTTTAGTGTTTTATCGCGTTTAATTAACTTACTTCTAAGAAAGAATCTAGTTTCATTCAATTTATTAAATTTTTTTTATTGTTGTAACAACAATACGAGTATGGGCAATACTTTGGGTCGTAGACAATATTCCGGGAGATTTTATTTGTATTCCTGAACCTAGGAGATTTTCAAAATAACATTTTTAAAGTAGAATTTTTACATAGTTGACAGCCCTGGGTCTTAAGCCGTGTCACGTAAGGGTATTATATATTATTTGCGAACGTTGTGCCAGCGAACGTTTTCAAACAACGGATTTTAGTGGTTAGTTGCTCTTATTTTGTGTAATATTTTTAAAGGACTACTGTTTATTAATAAAGTAGTTTTAAAAACCTGTATACCCGATATTGCTTTTTTAAGAATATTTTTCGTTTATGCATGTCATGAATACATATCGTTTCACTACAACTAGCTACACTTTGTTAACCACGCACTTAAAAAATACCAGCAAAAAAAATAGCATCCCAATGATGCGGTGTTTAGTATAGTGAGCGTAGAGAAACAGAAATCTTTTTAAACTGCTTTTTGATTTTTAATGGAGGAAAAATGTAGATGTACCACAGCACATTTTACCATCAGGTGGAACGTGAGCTAGTTTGTCACACTTAAAAAATACGATCAAATACTCAAAGTGTTATCTATTCTCCTGTCCAGGAGAAGAAGACCCTATTGCCTAGTGGTAAGTGGCCACTGCAGCTCACGGAAACCTGCAACCAACTTCAAATAAGTAGCAGAGGCTAATATAGAATGCTCCATAGCCTGCAATCATTTACTGGACTTCTTTACCCTTCAGAACAGAACCCGCGCTGCTGGGTTCTGGTCTCAGCACTGCCATTTGGCGGCAGATATACGTAAAAGGTGTAAGCGTAGGCAGAAAATAAGTCCTTCCAACTAGAAAGTAACGTCAAAGTTAGTTTTTACGTGGTAGACCCACGCTGCAGCCATATTATAGTTGTGATACGAACGGGTCCGCGCAAAATAGCAGTGTAATGCTGCTGTGTTTCGTATGGTGAGTGTAGAGAACTGAAGACCCTTTTTACTGAAATCGAGACATTCCATGTTAGTCCTCAGGGTTGGCAACGCATTTGCATTTTGATTCTTAATTATGGATAAATGTGGAACTGTTCATAGTCTCTCATATGAAAATGCGCTTTTGATTAATAAACAATAAAAAACATCAAATATTATACTTGCACACACATAAGATAATCTTTGAGTAAATTTAGACCTCCATTACCTGTAACAATAAAAACACAAATAAATACCAAACAAAGCATATGTTAATAATTTATGTATGTCGTTGCTTAGATTTGCCATGTGTGTGTGTGTGACAGGTGGTTTTTTTTCTAGTAGTTATTAGGAAGACACTGCTGTCCATCTCCCGGTTTCTTTCAATCGCCTCTAACGCCACCCACAGGACAATGTGGCGAAGAGGTACGCATGCCATCAGTTCATATTTATCTGGATTTGTCCTACTTGTGATGAGCCGTTATTATGATGATGATACTTAGTATTTGAGCAACATGTAAACGAACATGTTAAGTATACTTGTTTTTTAATTAACATTAGTCCTCAGCGGGGTCAGTCAAAAACGTTCTACAATCGCTAACACTAATAGAAAACTATAAAAAGGTGACTTTCTACAACTTGACTGACCCAACCCAAGACAAAATGCCTTACAGCTCCCTCCTATATTCTCCCTTAAAACCAAAACACAGAGCACACATTAACTGCATAGCGCTACGGCGCGGCGTCAGAAGTAGGCAAGAGAGTGACAACCCAGACCGACTCCTACACAGGAAAGAAACCCTAGCACCTAAAGTCCATTCTTGAAAACGTAACACCCCAAAAAAGTTTATCAAAACTTGAGTTATATTTAACCGCCTCCCCTCATATTTAACAACAGTTAAACCCTAAAAGCAGCACAGTTATAAATTTTTAAACAAACACAGCGGCGGAAAAACTTTCCTCCTTTATATTTCAGCCAGCATCTCAGTCGTTACTCTCAGTCGGGATCCTATCGGGATAATATTTCATGTGGGAAAAGGTCAAGTCGGAATAGGTGCGATTTTTTCCCCGATACCGCATGGGCCAGATAGGCGTGTTACAGCCGACGATTTTTTCCACGACGGGAATAATGATGGAATTCGCCATTTTGGGTGTAGCAACGCCGGGGAATTTTTTGTGGGATATTAATCACTTTTTATTGCCATTACAATCAACAATTATTGCTCATTAATGTTGTGTTATAGTTTAATAGTTCCTGTTTTTAGCTGACTGCAAAAAATTAAGAGGATCTTAATACGAGATAAAAAGAAAAATTTTTACGTGGTAGAGCCATGCTGTAAATACATTAATTGTATAGATGTCACCGGGGAAAGACCACGCTCTCACAGAATACCAGCGTAAAATAGTAGCTTAATGCTGCTGTGTTTCGTATGGTGAGTGTAGAGAACCGGAGAGCCTTTTCACTGGAAACGAGGCATTCCATCTTAGTCCTCACGTGTGACAACTTATCTGCATTTTGATTCGTAATCGAGGATAATATTTTAAAAACACACGTAACCGATTACTTTCAAAATACAAATCCAAGTAGATAATATTTGACTTTTAATAATAGTATTATTTTTAATCTGTATTAAAAAATGTACTGAATTCAATAGAATCAGTAAAACATAATATAGTGAGCAGTGAAAAAATAAAAGAAACTAATAACTAAATTAATTATATGCACTAGTCCTCTACTCCATATCGTACAGGAGAGGGGCAGCAAATTCTTAATACAACTTAAAATTAAGAAAATTAAAAAAAAGTCCGTTTGCTAACTTGCCACGATAAAGCTATCTGTGGGGGGGGGGGGTGCTATGTTCAGCAGTGGACTTTTAAGCCGAATATGTTTCTTGTTGTCTAAAGAATTGTCGCACGGATGATAAATATAAAATTAAAAAAAAAAATGTGTCCAAAAATCATCTGGATCCTGAGAGCTATACAAACTACTTTCGTGACACTAAGTTTCGCGAATTTTTTGGTCAAATTAGTTGCATTACAGTAGTTTTACCCAAAAACTGCGCGTGGCACGAAACTGACTCAGTTTCATGCAATTGTTGCATGCATCGTAAAACTTGACGTTAACACGTGAAATTATTGTTATGAAATAAGTTTTATACCACTAGCTTCGTAATGTAAATTAGGTTTTATAGGATGCAACGAATGATGTACTATTAACAACGCAGTCCCGTGTACTACATAAATTTAGTTCATTGCTATTTTGCTATTGTCTTACTATATTGTTTCTGAAAATAATTCTACAACTATGTTTTAATTAGTAATAATATAATAAAGAATGTAGTAAACTAAATTTCAACTCGAAAATTTATCTCGGTTTTTTTAAAAATAAAAACGTAAAATCTTATTTTTTACCCGAGTAACTTATCTTGCACGTTAAAAGTATTTTAATTTGACTTAATGCTTACTCGATCATAGAGAATTTCATTAGATAGGGAAGAGATGAGAAGATTTGATCAGTCAAAGGGATGAGCTTTAGTTGCGGTGTTGGCGGACGAACTCTTAAGGTTTGTGGTCTGGTATAATCTCGTGAATTACTGAGCTAAATAACAGGCCAAAATGCGCTATCTTGTACAAAAAGTACCCGCACAAAACAAAATAATATATTTATGGAGCAGTATATGTTTTTTTCCACTCATTACAGCCTATTAAAATCCACTGTTGAAGATAGGTCTTCCCAACAGATTTTATTATTTCATATCTCAACAGGCATAGAATACTATAATTATATACATAATAGAACGGGGGAGTCTATAAAAAAACCACTAAAATGTCACTAACACACGTCAATTGACACGTATAAATGTCAACACGAGATGTATTTTGACGTTAAAATCGTTTCAAAATTTCGCATGCAAATTATTTAGAAAATGCCAAATTGCACGCTATTTACAAATAAATACCTATTAAAATCTGTTTGTCAACACAGCGAATCGGGTTGGTAATAGTAGGTAATAATACTAGATAATTGCTTGTATGTGTGCTCCCGGCGACGCCTATCGTCGTACAAAATAAGGTTGACAGCCATTCTATTGTGTATTATAGTATTCTATGTCAACAGGAAGACTGCTGCCTATCTACTGTTTCAGTATCCCTCTGTCGCTTCTTACGACAAGGGATGGAATTCCTTACGTCACCACTACACAGCGAAAATAATAATATATTTATTTACATTATTTATATAACAAGGATATTGCAAGAGTGAACGAGAGTGCGAAAACCACGCTTCAAGAAAATGTCTCTTACACGCACACAAGCGTGTATTTCACGTACAGTAGCAGATACGTACAGTTCAGTAGCACACAATGAAAATAACACGATATTTAGAAATGACCACGCGAGCGAACGTCGTAGTAAGAGCGTAACAAGACCCATGTATGAGGCTTCCGCACTTTCGTTCACTCTGGTATTGCTTTTAGGGATTGTTTATTACGATTGCAATATTTTCATGAGCTTTGAATTTTATTATGAAATATATATGATCGAAACCCGAAACACGGCAGCATTGTAAAGCTAATATGATAAGTGACGAGAACAGGTCACTCTTTTGCTAGTAACGTAGCACTACATCTGATCATGGATACCATTCGTTGTCCCCGCAACGAATGATATCCATGAGGATTTCCCCACGAAAAAAACACCACATCTGAGTCACCAGAGGTGACAACGCATCTGCATTAGGATAACAAATCCCGATTTCTCTGTCTTGTATTAAATTTTTTTTATAAGATAAGGGTGACAAACGAGCACACAATCCACCTGATGTTAAGTGGTTACTGTGACCCATAGACACCTGTCATCGATTACAAATTTGAATGCAGATGCGTTGTCACTCGTGAGTACTAATATGGAATGCCTCGTTTCCAGTAAAAACCGTATCCGGTTCTCTACATTCACCGTAGGAAAAACACAGCAGTATTACGCTGCTATTTACGCCAGTATTCTGTGAGAGCGTGGCCCTTCCCCGGTCGAGCCGACCCATTCGTGCTACAACTATACTACTCATCTAGATGCAGCATGGCTCACGTATAGACTTGTTGTAGTAACTAGTTTTAAAATGACGTACTTTACGATTTAATACTTGCATGGGGTGTCTACGGGCTACAGCATATTGTGGTCAGGTAGACTGGTGACGTATGTAGCTCTTAGTTATATTAAATAAACGTAAGAGTTAGATAGTTACCCAGATTGTAGAGTCATAAATAGACGAATGACTGCAACACGAACAATTCCGAGAATTTTTATTTTCACATGTATTGATTTCAAAAATGTGAACGTATATAATATGTTACCGGTAGGCAAGTATAATTTCATTCAATTAGACGACCTGACCTGCATGCGATTGTGTAACTCTGGTGGGAATCGATGGCCGATGGGAGCCATGTTATTATCACTATGATAACACATTGTAACCTAGAATTACCTATTGATTCGGCTTATGATCGATACTAATACATTCTGTATAAATTATGTAAGCGACAGTAGTCTAATGGCAGGGCGCGGACCGCGAAACGAACTCAAAAAGGTCGTGGGTTCGAATCCACCATTCGACCACTTGTAACACAAGCAATTTAAGCTTACTACGAGTGGGTAAGGGGAATATTAGTAATGTTTATAGCATATATATATATTCTTTTTTTTTAAAAAATTCAAATGACAAACGACTAGATGGAATGACTCAAAGCCTAATTAATACATTTTCTTAAATAATTAATAAAAATTATACGGGCTCTAGTTACCCTTCAGGCCAGAACACAACAGTGCAGGCACTGCATTAAGCGGCAGAATAGGTAATAGCACACACTACTAGGCCTTATAATAGATACCCATATTACTTGGAAACCACAGATAGAAAAATTACATAGAAAGTTAAGCACCTTTATGTACGCATTAGGAGCAGTAAAAAAACAACAGATATAACCACCGCGATAACAACCTACTGCGCGTATGCATATGCATAGCTCAGCTACGGCATTGTCCTATGGGGATGCAGAACTGATGCCTACCTAGACGAATCCTAGATGGTCCTACTATTTAGTTAACGCAAAACCAAACGCCAAACGTGCGATTGTTGTTCCACCGTCCAGTGGAGTGATAGTTAAGATATCGTTGTGACTGTTTGCCTCGGGTGCAGGAAAGACGCCCCTCTCAGCATTTCCCCGCGTCGAATCGTCGCCTATAAAACTTTATTTACGACCGCGGTATGAACGTGTGCCCTTTTTATTATGTTAATTCGGCGTGGCGGGAGTTGAAGCTCTAATTTACGAGGGGCGGGTAGCGGCTGGGTACTGCGGATCTGTGATACATTCTGAATCAATGATCCGTGCAGACGGGCGTGATTGCACGGAACTTTTGAACACACTGTATAACTGTACGATCGCGTTTGATGAGAAAAATTTAACAAATGAAAAACAAATTACAATCTTATGGTTTAGTCGTCTGATAACATGACCCGACATTCTCGGGTCGCTTAGAGCTTCAGAAAGCGCACTAATTATCAGCTTTCATTCATTTCATTCATTTCATCATTGTTTTATAACATATTAGGACTTGACCTTTATAAAGAACATAACATAACGAAATGACGCCCAAAGTATACAATTTTAAATACATTAATTACAAAGTGTAATTAAATAACAGGTCCTTGCAAATAAAATTGCCATCTCCTAAAATTGGTTACTTTGAAATCTGGAATATGGCTTAGGATTCCAAATTCGACTTAAAATATGAAAGCTTACCCATCCCGTGGGTATCGTAAGAGACGAGAGAGGGAAACTAATCAGGAGATGGGAAGCAGCATCTTCCTAATAACGACTAAAATAAAAAATAACTGCGGTTGCCAACCCCTTGCCAGACGTGGCAGCTATAGCAAATATCCTCTTTATTAGAAAATCTATGGGGGAGGCCTATGTTTGACAGCAGACTTGAATAGGCTGCAAAGGTAACGTGGATATAAAGGATATAAAAGCTGTGAAAATGTTGCGTTTAAAAATCAGCTCTTTACTTGTTTTTCTTCGCTTAGCAATGTCTGCAACCATGGAAAAAATTATCTTTATTTTCGAATTTGAGTATTGTCGTGATTCTTAATCAATGTGCTCTGCTGTCTACGGACCACAGCATCCATTTACTATCAGGTGAACTGTGTGATCGTCTACCAAATTTATTCCATTAAAAAACGCAATATTGTCAATCAAATTAAATAAACAACTTAGTTTAAAATTAAATACTAACATTAATGTAATTTAACATAGGGAATGACTCAAAAGAATATTTTTTCACTAACTGGTAATATTACGACCTTTTGATGACGTCCCGTCTAGTACTACCGTTCAGGATTTACGTTCGCTGCGCTATTTGCAGTTAAGCTTTAAGGGTCCAGGACGAAATATGTTATGTTTTATGATTTCATTTCTAGACCCTAACAAAACAGCGATACAGTAAAACTTCGCCACATAAAACCATTCGTATGGAATTGTTGAAACGTCTCTTTATGTGTGCACGTTTAGCTTTACAATTTAAATTTGAAATCAAATTAGGTACAAATAATTTATTTTTTTATTTATTTAACTTTACACTGAAATGTATATAAGAGGACTTAATGCCCTAGGCATTATTTATCAGTCTACCTTAGAGTAGTGCAGAGATAAAAGAGGTAGGTGTAAAAATAAGTAGTTACAGAAAGTCTATATTACGCGCGCGCGTGCGTGCGTAATATAGACTTTCGTGAGTGCGCGCATACGTGCGTGCGTTCGTGTGTGCGTGCGTGCGTGAGTGTATGCGTGTATGTGCGCGCGCGCGCGCGCGCACGTGTGTGTGTGTGTGTGTGTGTCTGTGTGCGTGCGTGCGTGAGTGCGCGCATACGTGCGTGCGTTCGTGTGTGCGTGCGTGCGTGAGTGTATGCGTGTATGTGCGCGCGCGCGCGCACGTGTGTGTGTGTGTGTGTGTGTGTGTGTGTAATCATTACTTTAAAATAGTTAGTTTTTGGGTTTTTCTGTTAAGAAATACTTAATATCAGCCGTTGGTCCAGCGCTTGATCTCTCTCAGGTCGTGTCGGATTTAAGCTCTATCGGACTATGATGTGAGGCAATAGAGAATGCATCTGTTCTTGCGCACACACACTCGTGCAATATAATTCTATCCGGCGCAGATGACTGGTTTCCATTGAGGCTGTGACTGTGGCAGTGACCGAAAAAATTCGGTCTCGAGGACATTATTAGGACATTATTTCTATACTACAATATACGGTGTAAAGTTAAACTCCTCTTTTATTTTCAGTAATTTGAGTAAAAATATTATGGAGACGTTCAATCCGCATTCGAACCCGCAGTCCTCCACCATTGCAACCAAACGTTAATACCCACTCAATATAGAAGCTTAATTTTGCTGTGTTTCGTATGGAGAGTGTAGAGAACCGGAGACCTTTTTAACCTGAAACGAGGCATTCCATCTTAGTACCTCAGAGGTGATAGATGAATCTATGGGTTTCATCCACTTACTCAGTGGTCATTTGTCACCATTATTCTATAAAAAAAAACTACATCGACTGACAATAATAACCGACCGGCCTCAGTTATGACATTTATTCATTCTTTATCGATTTCTCGATATCAAAAAAGATACAAGGGACAAACATTGCCTTTAGGCATTTTCTATACCACTCAACCCATAGAAAGGTGAGTTGAGTTTGACGTAGTACATCTACAAAGTAGCAAAATATGAAAAATACATGACATGAGATTGAAAATATGCAATAGAATGCTTATATTACATAGTAAGTATTACATAGAGAATATATGAATATTCTGTATATAAATAAAACATATATTAAAATAAATATTAATGTTAGGCCCTTGATAATATAGAGGCAGGACGTTTGCCATAAATTGCGATTACAAGGGATCGCACTCGGCCTCCGATGAATTTTTTAATTTCATTTTCAAATGCTGGTTGTGGACTCATATTTTGGACAAACTCTAAATATATAATGCCCGCTCTACTCATTTCAAGTCCGACAATAACTTCCGATTACCGTCTGCAGGTACCAACTTTTTTTGACAAACGAGCACACACCACTACTCTTGACAGTAAGTGGATATTGTAGCTTGTTAGGTTGATCAAGAATCAAAATGCAGATGCGTAATAAGACCAGCGAAAAGTCTGTAATTAAGCTGCAACTTAACGCTGGTATGCTGTGCGAAAAAATGAAAAACATATTCATTCGTCGTCGCCCTACGGTGGCGTCTATGAAAACCCATTATCACGTTTCATTTTGAGGGTGTTGTAATGGCTGACTATGAGAAATCTCAGGAAAATCAAGTGTGAAGTGCTACAAAGGAAAAACCGGTTTTTACATACAGTAAAACAGGTCGTAAGAGAACGAAACATTTATTGAATATAGTGCACATAATCGAACTCTATATTGGGGCGACTTATCATCATCTGCATTTCAAATTAAACACATAATAATTTCAATTTTAATATAATCCTTAGTAGGTCAGTATACAAATCACGTGACGGATATGGTGCGACGGAGATACGAGCCGCTCTGTGCCGTAAATGCGAGTCATAAAAAATGCTGTCACTGCTTGGATCACCGCTAGCGCATTTGGCTAGTAGAATAGTGATTTGGAGAGCACGTTAGAAGAAATATGTAATAGTAGCTGTTAGTGATTAGTACTACTCTACCATCGATCACTTATAGGGAATTTCTCGTTCTAGGATTGTAATTTGTGTGTTGTGATGTGTTTTAAAAAAATTAAAATAGAATCGCTTCTTATTTTTATTTCGAATGACTTTAATGCACTCACATTCGATTCCTACTAATATACTCTACTAAATCACCGAAGATAATGTAAGACGACCAATAAGAAGTCGAGTTAGATTTTAGCTAATATTCGTATTAATTGAGCGACAGTAGCGTAATGGTTAAGTGTGAACAACAAGGATAAAAAGTCGTGGGTTCGAATTCGCTACTGTGGTAAGCCAACAAGATACCAAACCGCAGTTCCACAACGCTGTACTGAACGCTTAGCCACCACTCTGACAAGGGGTCAAGTATTCTATTTTTAATAGTAAGTCTTTAGCACAAAATCTAGCAACGCATACGGTTATTTTATTGAATAAAACTACTTTTACAGCTTTTATCGCATTTAATTTAACTTATCAATAACTTTCGACGTTTCAAGTGCTCCGCAGCACCCATGGTCACAGGGGGGAGGGGGGAGAGACAGATGTTTGATGTCCCGATATCATAGTTAATTCGGGCTCCGAATTTGATTATTAATTTTGTTCCGATCAACGCAGAATAAGCTCATTACTTACGCAGAATGAGTTTATCTTACGTTTGGGGTGGCACAAAGTATAATCTTCAAGTAGAGCTAGCGCGGTCACTGAAGTTCAAAGGCTTTTAGTAAGTGCCATCCTTGAGGGATTCAATAGCGGCTCGTTATCAGTAATTGGGTTTGCTCGTTTCGCCAAGATGTCATGGCTTTTAACATATTTTCATTGGGATAAGTTCCGTGTTCGCTAGGAATAGTACAGCTTTGTCACAAACAAATTGTTTATATATTCAATGCAATATTTTTTACATATTTTATTTATAGATTGAGTGCGATAAATGAGCACACAGTGCACCTGATGGTAAGTAGATGCTGTGATCCATAAACGTCAACATTTATCCTCAATTAGGAATAAAAATGCAGATGCTCTGTCACCCGTGAGAACTAATATAGAATGCCTTGTTTCCAGTAAAAATATGCTTCGATTCTCTATACGTACCACACAACACATCAGTATTGAGCGGCTATTTTACGCTGGTATTCCGTGAGAGAGTGTACCTGCCTCGGTCGAGCCGACCCAATCGTGTTACAACAATAGTATAGCTGCTCTATCACGTGTACCTATTTATAATATATAAATAGTAAAAACATACCTGTATAATAATGTATAATAATAGTATAAGCATAGCTTTTGAAAAAATCGCGTCTAAATGCTAAAAACATTATATAGAAAACCTTTTCCCACCATCAGATAAAACCGGCGTGTCTCAGGCAAGTTTCTACCCCTTTGTAGTCGACATTTCATCATTTGAACCATAAGGTTTGCTTCGTCTTTCATAAGGCGTACAGCATTACCGTTACAGACTATAAAAATTCACTGCTGAAAATATTCCTCCCCCATAGATGGTTTCATATGGCGGAATTTCTGCCATAGTCGCCATGCTTGGCAAAAGTTTTATTTTTTATTTTTAGTCGTTATTAAGACGCTGTTGCCCATCTCTTGATCTGTTTCCTTTGTCGATTCTTACGACACACACGAGATGATATTTGGTAGTGTATATTCTTACCCCGTCACTTCAGGGTAAACGTACCTATGAGAGCGGTAATTTGCCAGTTCTGCTCTTCCGTCCGATCACAACGTGGTTGTCTTTACGACAAAACTAATATACTTCTGTTAATTTAAATCAGTGCACTTAGCTATCCTCGGCTGCATTACCACTTACTTTCATATGAAATTGAAGTCAAGAACTGACTTATAATGGTTTAAACGCGACAACAACAAAACGAAAAAAAATTAAAAAGCAAGATAGAGACTGGAATTATGTCTATAAAAATAACCACCAGTTCAAATTAAAAGAAATCTAGGCGATTTGCATGGACACGAACAAATAAATTGCGTAGTTTCACTGAATCTGAGAATGCTGTTTTCCGGGATCGTTAAGACCTAGACGGGTTGGATAGCGCGGCACAATTCCGCAAATTACAGTATTGAGCAGAAACAGATCGCCAATATACGGACGGTGGAGTCCAAATGACTTCTCGGTATCGGAATCGTGAATTTGGTCATCTCCAGTTGTGAATTTAAAGCATTCAAGATACAGCACCTATTTGTTAGGTGTCGGAGTCGAATTAATGTTCTATTGTGTGGATCTTATGAAATTCTCTGATTGTTTGTTGACCGTGGTTTGTTACTTACAAATTGGTAATGGGAATTAAGTTGCAACATTAAGCTGTTACAGTTAACTAAATATGCTTGTTATTTTATTGACATTTAAATTACGAGGCATTAAAACGCAATAACGTTACATGCTGCAGCAGAGGGCATTTTTTTAATTGGTGTGGAATACTTCGTTTTATTTATCTTTTGCCTATTATTACTTTTTACATTTTGTGCAGCATGTTTAAACTGAAATAAACTCATTTCTTTCTATCAATAAACGTCATGGTCGTAAATTCCACATTAAGTAAGTAACCCGGGTTCGATTCCCGCCAATACTAATGAAATTGTTAATGATTTTCCCTATGCTCGGTGTAAAAGGCAAAACATCGTGAGGTATCCTGCATGTCTGAGAAATAAAAATATTTCAAAGACATGTGAACACAGTTGGCATCGCGGCGGATACTTCCTTACCATAAAACCCTAGCTGTTGGCGACGCGCCTATAAGAATGTTTCAGTTTATTAAGTCAACCGATGACGAATAACTTTTCAAAGACTTATTGTCCAATAGAAATGTTCTGATAAGAAAATGCTTAGTTAAATCTTAAAGAAATGTCGAATTAATGATATAAAGGTCTTGGGTTCGACTCCCAGGCCGGACTAGTTTACTGTTTTCTAAGTAATATCTTTCAATAAATTCATATAGGGAATTTATGATATAAATTATGTTACCGGATTTGTTCCCCGGTTGAAATCGTCTTTCCAACGATGTAAATTCAAAGGAATATTAAAGTGAAGTTAGAGATCGGATTGGTTCCCCGGTCGAGATGATCACTCTGTGCATAAACAGAATTAACGGAAATTAATTGCATAAGTATTGTCTTGTATAAGTATGATACGTTTTGTACGAAAACAAATGCCTATTTGTTATGATTGATTAATGAAAACATTCACTTGTATTGTTATCTGATAAGAAACATGATAACTGATAAGAATCTTATCAGAGATAGTTTCCTACTGTTTGAAAATTATGTAGAAGCACTTATTTACCTAATATCGTTAAAATTAGTGTATTTCAGACTTTCATTTTTTCTGATAGCCGAGAGCCGTGCAAAGTTAGTTGTTCAAATAGTGTGAGTTCACGGAAGGTTATTTTTATATGAGAATTCCTGTGTATAAGTGAAATAATGATAGTTTTGTATAAGAAATTTAAAAGTGTTTTAAATATTGAAATAAATAGAGAAAATGTAAATTAAACTATTGTATTAGTTAACATATGTATAAATTCAAGTGGGAAACATTGTTTTAACTTTCTGTGTTAAATATTTAAGAAGTTCGGACTTTGAATTTGTGATTAAAATAGGCATATTTTGTTTTATAAATTAAAGGATTTTTGTGATACGAGAAAATAACATATATCATGGTGTAGATATTGTTTTATGCTACCTAAATAGATAACTTGTATTTGTGTATGATTTATGTGAATAAAGAAATTAAGTGAAACGTGAGAGAGTAATAGTACAAATTCATGTTGTTAAGTTGCGCAGGCACGCGAATGGCGCGGCTCACTTTCGCGTATAGTTCTGGGGGTAGCTTAGTGAACGGGTTTTATTGCAATTGGTTCGGGGAATTAGTTCGGAAAAATAAGAAAATCCTTCGGGAAAAGTGAAAAACCAGCAGTCAAGAAGAAAAAGTGTAGGGAAGTGATAGGGAAAAGTGATTACTCTCTCACGGAACGGTTTGAAGATAATTGCTGTTTTATTCCCAAGTAATTCATCCCTAAAGTTATACAGTCCACATCGAAGAATTAAGGCGTCGGGACCGGGACGACTTCGGAAGACCCGTAATCCCCGTCTGAACCTACTTGCTGAAAAAGAAAGAGGTTATCGCCCTAGTGTGTTACTCCGTTGCGGAGATCACATACGTTGTTCCCGAACCCAACGTAGGCGTTATAGGAGGCCGGATCGAGAGAAGCCTCGATTCCTCCCCTCTGTTTCTTAATCGAAAGTCGAGTTCCGCTTGGTTCTTTTTCAATTGGACCTTCGGAGCCGGATTAAAAGGACCACCCGAACCCCGCCAGCTGGATCAAGGAACCAGCTGTGGACTGCTGGTTGTGGAAAAGAAGACCTTCGGAGCCGAGTGAAGATCAGCAACCGAAGGAAGCCGGAGGTTTGAGCTGAAGCAATAGGACCAAAGGCCAGAAGACCAGGACGTCAGCGCTGAAGGACTGGACCTGGAACTACCGGAAGAAAGAAAACCGGGATTGCGGCCTGGGGCGTGTGCTCGCATGGGGCACGTATCGCAGCCGGGCGCAGGTGTCTTGTGAAGGCACTCATCGTGGCCAAGCAGGGCTTGGCATTTTTCCTGTCGGGCAAGCGTGCTCGGCATTTCCTGTCGGACGACCGTGTCTGGCATTTTTCTGTCGGACGACCGTGTCCGGCATTTCCTGTCAGGTCATCAGAGGGTGCAAGAAGAAGCATCCACCGCTGCTGCTGCCAGGCGAGGGTGCGCGTGGGCACCTGACTGCATCGTGGCCGGAGGAGGGCGCTCGGACGAGGCGTCACCGGCAACTGGGCGGCGAGCACAGCATACATCCCGACCACCTAACGGTGCCAAACGGTTGGGCTCTGGCACAACACCTTCGGGTGGAGCAGTTCTCTCGAGCGAGACTGCGCTTGCACTACCGCTCGACTGTTTCGTCATATTCCTTGGCGGGACAGTTCCTAAACCTTTCCTCCATTCCATTCCTGCACGACTCCATCCCTGTACGGCTCACCTCGGTAGGCCCCGTCCAGGATTGATAGGGCTGATAGGGCTGTTAGGGTGGTAGTAGGGTTGTAGGGTTGGGAGATAAGGGGGGGGAGGGGTAGTGGTGTTAGGTTGGGGTGTAGAAGGGTTGTAGGTAAGGGGTTGTAGGGACCGTAGGGACAGTTGGGGACCGTAGGCCAACAATCACCTTCCTGCAAGATGAAGAAGGCACAAGACCAGACAGGGAGAAGCGAAGGGAGCAGGACAAGGACAGGGCTCTCAAGAAAAGCTAAAGAAGCGGAACCATCTGGAGCGACCACAGCTACTGCGTCAAATGGAGCAACTCCTTCAAGTGGAGCCACCACCGACACGTCCACATGCACGTGGGACTCAGGGACGTCCATGGCAACGACAAGCAACAGGACGGACACCAGTGGTACGCAGGCCAGCACCGCACAGCAATCCGTTATATCCAGGAGTGAAACGGTGGTCGAAAAAGTAGGTCAAAGGACCGAAGAAGCGGCATCGTCAAGGACAGTAATCGGGCACACTAGTGACAAAGGGTCACAGAGAGGTAGTAGGTCATCGCGATCGGCGAGGCTGAAAGCCGAATTAGAGGCGCGGATTAAATTCGAACGCTCAGAGCTCGAACGAGCACAGGCAGCTGCTGCCTTAGCCAAGTCTCAATTGGAGTTGGCACGACTCAACCGAGAAGAGGAGATCGACTCGAGTGAGGATGATGAAGAGCGGAATACTCAGGTGGAACCTTTCGTAAGGAGTTGGGTTCAGCAGACCATAATGAGCGCGCCGGTTAGTGTAGCACAACCCGATATTACTGATAAGGAAGCGTGTAAAGGATAACGCCGCAAAGGGGCGGAGATCGAGCGCAACCAAGGAAATGCACAGAAAACACACGCGAGTGAGGTGTCAGAATTGACCGAAGCGATTGTGAGTGCAATAAAAATAGCTGGTAAAGATAAGTCTTCCCAGCTTCATTTCCTCCAGGAATTACCAGTGTTCGATGGAGACCCGGGTGAATGGATAATTTTCAAAACGGTGTTTGAAGACACGAGAAGCCAATTTTCATGTGTGCAAAATGTTGCACGCCTTAGGAGGGCATTAAAGGGCACCGCTAAAGAGGCGGTAAAGTCGCTGTTATTTACTTTGTGTGAACCGGAAGAAATAATGAACGCTCTCGAAAGAAGATTCGGTAGGGTTGAGATGCTCATTCTAGCCGAAATCGAGAATGTAAAGCGTATGCCAAGATTGGCAGAAGATTGCCGGAATATAGGATCTTTTGCAAGTCGTATTACGAACGTGGTTGCCACGATACAAGCGTTGAATCAACCACAGTATTTGTACTCACCGGAGTTAGTGAGCCGCATAGTGGAGAAACTCGGAACTATGATTAAATTTAAATGGTTTGAATATCGAGCTCAGTATCCTTTGGAGCCAGAGTTACAGAAGATGGCCAAGTTTTTAAATTTATTGAGTGAACAATTTGGAGCGTCCTTAAACAAGGAAAATGCGCCTGAAAAAAGGAAGCGTCCTGAATTCAGGAAGCAAACTGGTACACACTGCAAAAGGAGGTGTACGCAGCTGTGCCGTGAGCGAGCGCTATATGCGCCGAAGTAATTCGAGCGAGCGTCTAGAACGCCGAAATAGTAAAGGGCACAACCGACAAGTGGTTATGACCACCCAGGACAAGCCTGTAAGTCGGGTAACACATAAGTGTGTTATATGCAACAAGGAGCACTCTATAGTGAGTTGTTACAAGTTTAAGGACATGAATATTCGCGAGAAATGGGAAGCGGTCAAAAAAGCGAAAGTATGTTTCCAATGTTTGTCACCTAACCATAGGAGGTTAGAGTGCAAAGCGAAAAAATGTGGTGTAGAGGGATGTAGAATGTCACAACATCGAATGCTACACCGATACCCCAATGAAAAAACCTCGCCACAAGGGGACGAGGGGGGTAAAGATGCTCAGATTACAACTATTAATACAGTGAATGCACTGGCATGTGCATACTTAAAGATCATACCGGTCGAGTTGTATGGACCTAGAGGAAAGGTCAAGACAACAACTCTTCTGGATGAGGGATCGACCATGACACTCATAGAGGAGTGTATGGCTCAGAAATTAGCGCCTCGCGGACGTAAAGAGGGATTACGTATCGAAGCCGTGGGAGTTAAGCGAATTAACGACGACAGTTCGTATCGCTTAAACGTTAAGATAAAAGGCATTTACTCGAGCGACTTGGAAGAGATAAGTGTACAAACAATTAAGTCACTTAACCTTTCTCCTCAGTCGGTAAGCCGAGAATTATTGCAACGGTGCTCTCATTTGACACCGATTAAGGATGAGTTGATGTATGAGAGATCCAAACCTACCATATTAATTGGTCAGGACAATTGGCATCTCATAGTTACTCGTGAATTAATTTCAGGAGGTAAGAACCTACCTGTAGCATCGCTCACCAAACTTGGATGGGTTTTACATGGTCACATATCGGGTGGTATTAAACCGATCAAGATCGTTAACCACATTTCCACCAAGAAGGAGGAAGATATGGATAAATTGATCAAGGATTATTTTAGTTTGGAATCTCTGGGAGTGTCGGCTAGAAAGCCCGCGAACGACCCAGAAGAACGAGCTTTAAGTATTTTGAACAAAACGGTACGTCGTATACCTAATAATAGGTACGAGACTGCTTTGTTATGGCGCACAGACAATGAGTGCATGCCGTCGAATAGAGCGCAGGTTGAAAGTCGCCTGTTAAATATTGAAAAAAAGCTCGACAAAAATAGCGAGTTGAAGAAGGAATATGAGAAGCAAATTGAAAATCTCATCGTTAATGGTTACGCAGAGAAAGCGAACCATATTCCCATTTCCCCACGTACGTGGTACCTTCCTCACTTCGCAGTGACTCACCCACAAAAAAGGAAAATAAGGATAGTTTTCGACGCCGCCGCAAAGACGGGCGGACGTTGTCTCAATGATGCATTGTTAACCGGACCGGACTTATTGAAGTCGTTGTTCGGAGTTCTGCTACGATTCAGAGAAGGAAGCGTGGCAGTAATGGCAGACATTAAAGAAATGTTCCTGCAAGTGAAAATCCGGGATGAAGACAGGGATAGCCTTCGATTCTTATGGCGGCACAATCGTGACGCGCCACCGGAAGAGTATAGAATGACGTCACTCATATTTGGAGCGGCATCATCACCATGCATCGCTATATATGTAAAGAATAGGAATGCGCAGGACAACGCACATATCTATCCAGAAGCAGCTTCCGCTACGGAAAGCAATTTTTATATGGATGACTATCTACAGGCATTTCCCGACGTGACGACGGCCGAAAGGATAGTAAACGATATGTATGAATTACATAAACATGCTTCTTTCCAACTGAGGGGATGGGCTAGCAACCGACCCGAAGGTTTAAGTAAAATGGAAAATAAATATAAGAGCGACAGTGCTTCGCTGGGAGATAAAGAGCACACAGAGCGCACGTTAGGTTTGATTTGGAATATCAAACGGGATATGATAAGTTTCTCCACAAGTCTTCGTAACACACCGGAAGAGGTGATGGAAGGTTTACGACCGCCTACGAAGAGGGAGATAACTAGCGCTGTGATGTCAGTCTTCGATCCTTTGGGACTCGCATCACCCATAACGATTCAAGGGAAGTCGCTGATCCAGCAAGTAAGGAGGACAGGCATCTCTTGGGATGAAGAAGTTTCACACGAATTACACGTGTTATTTTGTAAATGGATATCGGAAGTGAAGAAATTAGGTCATTTAGAGGTACCTAGATCCGTTGCTGAAGGCGTCGGCAAGGGAGAGTTGCACACTTTCACGGATGCTAGTGAAAAAGCATACGCTGCCGCGGTGTATTACGTCACCACGGACGAGCTAGGAATAAGACGGATTACGCTGATCGCCGCAAAGGCAAGAGTAGCGCCATTGAAACCAATTTCGATTCCCAGGCTTGAATTACAAGCAGCTCTTATGGGCAGCAGGCTGGCTGCCTCGGTTAGTGAAGAGAGCAAGTACGAGATGTCCGAGAGAGTATTTTGGACAGACTCACGTACAGTGTTAGCGTGGATTAAGAGTCCTGATTTATGGCCCAAACAAGTAGACACCATAAAAAGCTTAGAAACAGGTGAAGAAAAATCGCCGAAGGGCGTAAATGCGTTAAGAAAGCAAGACCCGTTAAGTCTACCCGACTACGGACGATTTAGCAGCTTTAAGAAATTCCTTGGGGCAACTACACGCACCTTACAAGCGGTAGAAAAATTCAAGAGTTTAAGAAAGTCGGTTAGAGGACCCGACGACGCAGCCGAAAAGTCGGTTATGTGTTCCAACAAAGTTTTAGCAAAGTCGGTTAAAGGACCCGATGGCGCGTTGGACATAGCGCTCTTGAAAAAAGCGGAATTATTAATTTGGAAGTTCGTTCAAGACGAGTGTTTTTATACGGAAATAAAATGCTTGAAAGCAGGCAAAAGTGTTGAAAGAAGTTCACGCTTAAGTAAATTATCTATGGAAATAGGAGAAGATAACTTACTCCGTTTAAATGGACGTTTACCTTTCAAGTCTAATTTGACCGAGGAAAGTAGAAAACCTGTCATATTCGACGGTAAACACGAAATCGTTAAAATGATGATTAGAGAAGTTCATCATCATTTTGGACATGCCAATCACCAGACGGTGATGATTGAGGTGAATCAGAAATTTTATGTCTTGAACTTACGTAATGTAGTACGAAGTGTGTCACATCATTGTCAGTGGTGCAGCACATACAGATCAAAACCGCAGAACGTGCCACAAGGAAATATTCCTCTGGAGAGAATAGCTCATCATGAACCACCTTTTACATGCTCAGCTGTGGATTATTTCGGTCCTATGAGTGTGACTATAGGAAGGCGACACGAAAAACGTTGGGGTGTTTTATTCACGTGTCTGACTACCAGAGCAGTACATCTGGAATTAGCAGCCTCGTTGACACCAGCGTCAATGATAATGGCGTTGAGGCGATTTATCGCCAGAAGAGGAAAACCATCCGTTATATACAGCGATAACGGGACAAATTTCAAAGCTGCGAATAAAGAATTATTGAAAGCATGCGAAGAATGCCATGAGGGCATGAAAAATGAGTCATTTAAGAAATATATCAAATGGAAATTTATACCTCCGGGAGCACCGCACATGGGTGGCGCCTGGGAGAGGTTAGTAAGATCGATTAAAATTGCGTTGACCGCTACGCTCAGAGAAAGGAGCCCACGAGAGGAAATTCTACATACGTTGCTTTTAGAAGCAGAGCACACAGTAAATTCCAGGCCTCTGGTAACATTCAGTATGGATAGTCCTGAAGAGGGATTGACACCCAATCATTTTCTTCTGGGACGCTCATGTGGTGATCGACCACCTGGATTATTTCTAGAGCGGCATCTAACGGGTCAACTCAATTGGAAAGCTGCACAGAGGTTAGCCGACCATTTTTGGACAAGGTGGCTGAAGGAATACATGCCTACCTTAATACCGCGAACAGGTAATAACGGAAAGTTCATGGAACCTAAAGAAGGCGATATTGTTTTGATAATAGATCATTCGTTGCCACGAAATACGTGGCCGAAAGGCAAAATTAGTAGAACGTTACCGGGACCAGACGGTCACACCAGAGTGGTTGACGTCATTACTAGCACAGGTATCTTGAGGAGACCTACATCCAGAATAATAGTCCTGGTACCCGCGACGCCTCCCAAATGATGGTGCTAACGCACGGGGGGGAGATTGTTGGCGACGCGCCTATAAGAATGTTTCAGTTTATTAAGTCAACCGATGACGAATAACTTTTCAAAGACTTATTGTCCAATAGAAATGTTCTGATAAGAAAATGCTTAGTTAAATCTTAAAGAAATGTCGAATTAATGATATAAAGGTCTTGGGTTCGACTCCCAGGCCGGACTAGTTTACTGTTTTCTAAGTAATATCTTTCAATAAATTCATATAGGGAATTTATGATATAAATTATGTTACCGGATTTGTTCCCCGGTTGAAATCGTCTTTCCAACGATGTAAATTCAAAGGAATATTAAAGTGAAGTTAGAGATCGGATTGGTTCCCCGGTCGAGATGATCACTCTGTGCATAAACAGAATTAACGGAAATTAATTGCATAAGTATTGTCTTGTATAAGTATGATACGTTTTGTACGAAAACAAATGCCTATTTGTTATGATTGATTAATGAAAACATTCACTTGTATTGTTATCTGATAAGAAACATGATAACTGATAAGAATCTTATCAGAGATAGTTTCCTACTGTTTGAAAATTATGTAGAAGCACTTATTTACCTAATATCGTTAAAATTAGTGTATTTCAGACTTTCATTTTTTCTGATAGCCGAGAGCCGTGCAAAGTTGTTCAAATAGTGTGAGTTCACGGAAGCACGCTGGCCACGCCCTTAGGAGGCCGAATATGTAAAAATTTAAAATGTTTGTAATTTCAGCAATTTATGTAAAAATGACTTGTAAAACATTTCAGGTTGATTGTACGTGCTAAAAAGGTGAATTCTGTGTTATTTTTATGTGAGAATTCCTGTGTATAAGTGAAATAATGATAGTTTTGTATAAGAAATTTAAAAGTGTTTTAAATAGTGAAATAAATAGAGAAAATGTAAATTAAACTATTGTATTAGTTAACATATGTATAAATTCAAGTGGGAAACATTGTTTTAACTTTCTGTGTTAAATATTTAAGAAGTTCGGACTTTGAATTTGTGATTAAAATAGGCATATTTTGTTTTATAAATTAAAGGATTTTTGTGATACGAGAAAATAATATATATCATGGTGTAGATATTGTTTTATGCTACCTAAATAGATAACTTGTATTTGTGTATGATTTATGTGAATAAAGAAATTAAGTGAAACGTGAGAGAGTAATAGTACAAATTCATGTTGTTAAGTTGCGCAGGCACGCGAATGGCGCGGCTCACTTTCGCGTATAGTTCTGGGGGTAGCTTAGTGAACGGGTTTTATTGCAATTGGTTCGGGGAATTAGTTCGGAAAAATAAGAAAATCCTTCGGGAAAAGTGAAAAACCAGCAGTCAAGAAGAAAAAGTGTAGGGAAGTGATAGGGAAAAGTGATTACTCTCTCACGGAACGGTTTGAAGATAATTGCTGTTTTATTCCCAAGTAATTCATCCCTAGTTATACAGTCCACATCGAAGAATTAAGGCGTCGGGACCGGGACGACTTCGGAAGACCCGTAATCCCCGTATGAACCTACTTGCTGAAAAAGAAAGAGGTTATCGCCCTAGTGTGTTACTCCGTTGCGGAGATCACATACGTTGTTCCCGAACCCAACGTAGGCGTTATAGGAGGCCGGATCGAGAGAAGCCTCGATTCCTCCCTTCTGTTTCTTAATCGAAAGTCGAGTTCCGCTTGGTTCTTTTTCACTAGCAGAGTTAAGGGAAGGCACGTGCCCAACAATAGCACGGTACATAAAGTTACTTTACTTTAAAATACAATATTACGTTACTGATATAAAATAGCAGCGCTGCGTGGAATGTCGAGGAAGAAAAGTCGCGAGGTGCGTGCGATATTGAACAAGTTATAAGAGAGTTGCCTAAGATGATTTAGTTACGTCCTTTGCAAATACATGAGTTCAGATATCGCAGAGGGCTCAATTGACGATGGCTGGATAGATGACAATATAATAGAAAGCTGCGGTCTCCAACCCAACCGCCAAGCGTGCAGTGTGAAGCAACTATGGCATTCTATGGGGAAGGCTATGTTCCACAGTTGAGTTTTGTATAGCAGTAATGGATGAACAAAAAAAGCGCGGGAGCTAAGCGTTTAGTTGCAGCAGTGCTAGCCGTGCGTTCAATTCCAGCACATTGTTGTGTATAACCTACCGATAATTGATTCAAATCTAGATGGTTGTCAGTAACCTGTATACAGGTACAGTGTATTCAGGTTTATAAATCTACTTCAGGCAACAGTCTCTCACTAAGTTAGTTTCTGGTCTAGCACTTCTGTCATATCACTTGGAGAACAAATCTTCTCACTCATTCATTCAATAAAAAAAATGCGTACAGCTCACACGCGACAGGTGAAACCTTCAAATGAAATGAAATATAAAATACAAATACTTTACAGGCAGGCAAATGATTTATTTTATATTATAATTTAAACTACAAGTTATAGTAAATGAATGTAACAATCCTTTTAATATATATATATATATATATATATATATATATATATATATATATATATATATATATATATATATATATTGGACAAATAGATATTATATTTTCTTTCGAGTAAAATTATAATAGTGCCACCTACTTCATTCTATATATAGGTAGTCACTTTATCGAACAACTGATCTATATCTGTATCGAACAAAGTGGTACATAAAATAGACGCTAGATTACTTGAATTTATGAAAACATGAATCTTTTCAATATGTTAATTGTATTTGTTAATTTTTTTTACTGTTTACTGCCGCTGCCACGTGGCTGCCATTTCTATACGAAAATCATAGATTTTGAAAAGTGAACCATACAGATGGGAAACGCATGAAACTACCTACTACCGGTTTTGATGGTTCTTTTTTATTGAAATTAGTATTACTTGGACTCATTTATTTTGTTACTTATTTTATTTCAACGACATATTTTAATCCGACCATGTTTAAAATATCTAAAGAAGTCTTCGACATTATTAATGTTCTTTTAAAAGTAAGAGACAACCACTCATTTTTACGACAAGTAGATTAATTTCCCTTCGAATGTTTATACTCTTTTCGATACACCTTATATAGTGCTCCATAATTTTACCCATTACGAAGTTGAGGTCTGGCCGTTCTTCACGGCTTGATTATTCCATAGGCACACGACACCTTCATACCTTGTTGAACAAAACGCGTAAGCAACGCCGTTTCGGCGGCGTTTACGACTATTTTCTCGCGAGCATTGAGCTATAACATAAAACATAAAATAAACACTCATGCCTGTCACCCAGAGGGGCAGGCAGAGACTACGGACTTCCATTTGGCACGATCCTGACATACCTCTTTCGCTTCCTTTACATCCATACTTTATCTACGCATACACGCTCGTCGGTGAAGGGTACTTCTAATGTGGCCCATTCTCAAAATATCGCCAATTTGGTCGATAAATTTTCTTCTAGGTCGTCCCTTCCCGACTCTGCCGTTCACATCTGTCGTATAAATTTGCTATGTCACTCTTTCCTCATTCATTCTTTCTACATGACCAAACCACCGAAGCATTCCTTTCTTAATCCTGGTCACAACATCATCTTGCATACCACATTAACCTCATATCACGCAATTTCTCACCCTGTCATTTAGATTCAACCCCAGTATACTCCTTAAAGACCGCATTTTTACAGCATTTATTTTACTTTCGTGCTTCTTCTGCCACATCCAACTTTCACTACCATATATTATAGTAGGGACTAATACAGTATTATGAATTACGTGCCTTTTTTGACACATACTGATTCCTCATAATAGAGTGTAGTGCCCCATTCACTATACAGCATTGAGCTGTAATGCTTCCTATCTCATATTCTCCCGCTCAATCTTATGAATTTATGTGTCTGTCTCTTTTTACTGTCTCTTTTTCGTTTCATAGACTTTCAAATCACAACGATGCTAAAGAAGTGTTCACTTCAAAAAACTTAAGAAAGAAAGCAAGTTCCGGATTATCACACATCATTGATGCAAGCTCCACTTATCGTTTTCGAAGCGATCACATTGACTTAAAAACGCATTCGCAATGCATACAGTCAGGTTGCGGGTTCAGCATTGTGTTAGTCCCTTAACGAGTTTCCGATGACTGGGCGGAACAACGTTGCATAAGATGCGGAACGATATTTAAAGTTAAGCACTTAGCACTGGTGATTTGCAGCGGTGTTTGGTGCAAGCTTCAAAAAGATTCTACCTACTGTTTTCGTATCCACAAACACATGTGTTGTGCTCTTTAAAAAATAATCCTATCCATACATCGGGAAGAAATTATTTTTATGAACATGCCAGAGAACTTTTTATAGAAGAGAGGATGATCAACCAGCAGGGAAGTCACAGTCAGCGTATGATGTTTTTTTTACAGGAGCCCCCTCCTGTAAAAAAACACGCGAGCCGCATGCAAAACGAGCATGCGGCTCATCTAATGGTAAGTGACTACCGCCGCCCATGAACAACTGCAACACCAGAGGAATTGCAGGTGCGTTTCCGGACTTTTAGAAAGGAGTAAGCTCTTTTAAAGGTTTTCAAAAAGCTCTTTAAAGGTTCCTAAGTCGTATTGGCCCGGAAAAATCACCGGTAGTAAATAATTCCACAGAGAAGTTGTATGAGGAAGAAAACTCCTAGTAACACGCACAAAGGTGGACCGCCAAGCATTCAGATGGTAGGGATGGTATTGTGAATTTTGACGGGATGTGCGTTCGTGAAATTTGACAGCTGGATTTAATCCGAACAATTCCGCAGCGTACTCCTCGTGGTAGATGCAATAGAAAATTCGAAGGGATTTTGCATCCCTTTGCATTTTCTATCACATTCACACTGGTATTCTGTGAAAGCGTAGTCGTTGCATGGGATTGTTACGTTTGGTTTAAAAATAAATCTTTTTCAATCTTCGCTCTATAGTTATTATTAAAAAAAATCGGACCGCGGAAAAGCCTAACAAAATTTTAATCCCAGGTCTTCATTCATAATAGATGCTGTCTCGAGCTTGAGTTTTTAGGAGGCGCGTGACTTACATAAATTATTATCATACCTAAACTACTTCGCTGAAAGGAAAAGTTAGATTGGACGGCGCCCGTTACTTCGTATCCATCACAGTTTACGATAACGGAGTTTTTCTTCTTGATTGGAAATGTTAGTAATTAGGTGCCCCGTGAGCCGCAGCACGTGCTCGGTGAACCTGAGGAATTAAAACTATTTCGGGAGCAAGTGAAACCCGTAAATCGATACTGGAGCAACTTGACTTTTTCCGCCTAACAGCCCGACAGAAAAAAGCATGTAGGCTGTTATTTTAGGTAACCGGTTGCGAAAGAAATGACCTGAGGAATGATTATTTCTTTGCCTTCTCTATCACAGCAAGAAAAAGTCCAAAGCTGAACAACTTTTACCGTTACAGCTTATTAAAGTCTACTGCTGAAGATTGCCCTATAGGGCAATGGGCCAAAGACTGCCCCATTGCCCTATAGGGGGTTTGCCATAGTTGCCACGCTTGGCAAGCGGGTTGGAAACCGCAGTTTATTTTATTTTAGTCGTTATTAGGAAAACGCTGCTGCTCATCTCCTGAATCTGAACAAAAGAATCATATAAAAGATGTATCTGTCACATTTGGTAATCGAAGAGGGGGATGGTAGTCCCCCCCCCCCCCTCCCTGACCATCGGTGCTGTAAAGTGATCGAAACGTCGGGTATATAAAAAGTTTATATACGCGATAATATCCGTAAAAACCAATATTATTTAAATGTGTAGTGTTCGCGTAAATATGAGAAATCATTATGCCATACCAGACGTTCATTCTTTATTTATTATTTCTGTAGTCACCTGAAGATTAAACTTACAATGAGAGGCTTGTGACATTCTTAACCAGTCAACGTTATGAGAGTAAAGATAACACGAGTAAAACTTTATAATTTATTATTACACACATATTATTGACAAACCAACGAGGTTTTATTCGCACTGTCGGAGCATCTGAGCGAAATCTGAATTATCATACGACGATATTAATTCCTAATTAATTATTAATTAAAATTCTTAAATTTTTTTATTAAAATCCAACTTCAAACAATAATATAAGAGTTTAAACTATTATATTATTGTTTAACTTTTTTTAAAACATGCTTTGAACATAAGCTGTGATGATTCTTGTAAAATATTAGATCATAACCATAAATTCAATGTTTTGTCATCGGTTCTTTACACAACCACGAAATCTGTTGTCATTCAAAAGTGAATAAAAATTGAATTATAAAATAAATACTATTACATTCATACATCGAGCGTAGCAACATACAGGACAAACCAGACGTAGCAAAGGCAAGTTACGAGTACACTAGGTAGAGCCACGCTGCGGCTATATTATGGTTGTAATACGAATGGATCGGCTCGACCGGGGAAGGCCCACGCTCTCACAGATTACCAGCGTGAAATAGCAACCTACTGTTGTTGTGTTTCGTACGGTGAGTGAAAAAAACAGGAGACTCTTTTTTACTGGAGACGAGGGATTCCGTCTTAGTCCTCAGCGGTGACAACGCATTTTGAATTTTAATCGAGGATAAATGTAGACGTGTATGGGTCACAGCCACCACCTGCTATCGAGTGAACTCTGTGCTCGTTTATCACACTTATTCTATAAAGAAACATACCTATACCCTTTTACTGAAAATGGGGCATTCTTTCTTCTTAAGATGCTAAGACACGATGAATCAGAGGATTTTAAAGCTTTTTAATAATATTTAACACAGTTCAAGGCCACACAGTGACAACTAGAATTTAGTCTATTTTTTAAATGCTACTTATACAACCTCCTGGGCCTATATAATAAATATAGACCCAGAACAATTATTTGCAGCCCATACTCGCAGCCCATATTTGTTCCGCGCGGGATTCAAACCCGCGGCTCTTAGCGGTGCAACCCATTCCTAAACCGCTACGGAATCATCTAATTACATTTAAAAAAAATGTGCGTGTCATCTCCGACGCGTGACTGGGAGTTTATCCTGAAAGATTGTCTTAAAATATATACAGTTGGTAAAGGAAGTAAACGAACCCATCCATTTATTAATATTAATTTCATAAAATATATTACATAAGTAATTCATTTCGTGCTGAGGTGTACGAGTGTGTTGCGCAGAGGAAAAACCATAACGACTTAACTTTTTGTTAATGCTTGATTTTTCTACCCATATATTTTTCATACTCCAATAAAATCCAAAAACTATAATCCCTATTACTTTAGCTTCAAGGGTAGAATTTTTTCTTAAAATTATTTTAAATAATAAAAAAATAATCATTGAAATCGTTCGTTCAATCGGAAATTTCGCAGAACGTAGTTCGAAACATATAATCGATCCCCGCCGGCACCAATGAAATTATTATTAACAACTTTATAAAGTATAAAACCTATTTAACAAAACCGTCACAGCCCACTAAAGTACATTGCAGAACCAAGCCTCCCCCCCCATAAACTGCCCATGATATCTGCCATAGCTGACACGCTTGGCAAGCGGATTGTTAACCGTATATTTTTAATTTAGTCGTTATTAAGAAGACGCTGCTATCGATCTACTAATTTGTTTCTCTCTGTCGCTTCTTATAGCACCCACGGGATGATATGAGGTAGTGTATATTCTTATACCACCACTACCCGGTACTATTTTAAAAAAACGAGTGTGTTTATGACCACACGATTAAAGTAAAACTTCTTTAGCTCCACCTATATATATATATATATATATATATATATATATATATATATATATATATATATATATATATATATTTGAATTTATTATCGGTTTCCTTCCATAATTTGTTATTATTCACCCGAAAAATTACAAAAAATGAACTTTAAAATGAATTTACAACAGAAATAGAAGTCACCTTTTCAATTTACCACTGGTTCGCAAAAAAAACCTCTGTCCTGGGAAGAACCAGCAAGAAACCTAGCGGGACTATTTTTTTTAATAATAGCTTACAATCATGTTTACAATCAACAACGAAAGACAAATTAGAAATAGCTTGGTAGCGATAACCCTTCCCAGGGGTTATTATCATCCATAAACCAACCAACTTTTCAAAACTCCCCCGCTCAATTCCCGTTCGCCTCGCCCGATCACACTTTTCGTAACGCTTTCGTCAGGCATTCGCCAGCTTACTCCCCAAGTCAAGCGTGCGTAAAGAAGTTTTACTTCAATAAAAGTAATAATTTAATCAGTTTAACTCTTTCTGATAATTCGGCGCACAAGTAAATAAAAATATACGAGTTAAATATAAACTCCTCCTTATTGAACTCCTAATAAACAAAGACTAGGTACTAAACAGATATCCGCTTTCGCTTATGCTTTTAACCGCTTAAAGCGATAGCAATAAGTATAGTGGAGTCGGTCATCAGTTGCAGCGATCGTGAGGAGTGAAAGTTTCCCAACTTTAGACGATTACAATCAATTAGATACAGTCGTCTCCAGTCCTCCGGTACGCAGTCCTTGAAGACCTTAATGTCCTCTTAACACAATGAGAGAAGGTTGAATTTTGCGACGAAATTTTAAAAATAATTGTGTGGAGATATACAATTGGTTCTTTTATTGTTTGCTAACGTGCAGCTCAATGTCGTGATTTATTATTGTGCTGTTTCGACACACGTGCAAACAAAAAGTGTTTTGATAACTTTGTAATAAAACATAATTTGGAAGATACTTCTAACTGGCAGAACAATCCAAGATGAAAAATGAATTACTCAAGGGCATGGCTTTGTTTTTAACGTAATTTAAACATTTATATGTTACGCCGTGTGGTGATAGGTGTAAGATCATCCATCACCTGATTGCGTCCCGTGCGATTTGCACCATGCGTAAAATAACAGGTCAGCAGAATCAAAATCATGAAAAAAATGGTAAGCGATAGTCCTCCCGCCTGCTTGCTTACTAAGATTAATTAAAGCTAACCCTCCTACAACACACACAACAATGGAATCTATTTTAACCACTGGAATAGTCACTGGTCCTATAATTTAAAACAAAATTCACCATCATTATCATCTTCATTACAGTACAAGTCCCTGTCACAAACTGAATATACCTCACCAAGGAATACCATTAAATTCTTACGTGGTAGAGCCATGCTGCAGCTATATTGTGGTTGCAGCAAAAATGAGTCGGCTCAACCGGGGTGGGACCACGCTCTAACAGAATACCAGAGTAAAATAGTAGCTTAATGCTGCTATGCTTCATATGGTGAGTGTAGAAAACCGGAGATCCTTTTTACTGGAAACGAGGAATTCCATCTCAGTCCACAAGGGGACAACGCATCTGCATTTTGATTCTTGATTGAAGATAAACTTAGATGTCTGTGGGCCACAGTATCCACTTACCATCAGGTGGACTGTGTGCTCGTTTGTCAACCATATTCTATAAAAAAATACGTTCCTGATCCACCAGTATCCATCAATTTACTGCAACTCTTATTAGATCATCACATCGCTGGCTGATCAGTTCGGTCAATAGATCAAACTTGGGTAGGCAGCGGTCAGCACCGTTCGGAAGATTACGACATATCTCTCATTTCGAGTTAACAATAAGAGAAAACAAGAGCGTACAACCAGAACGGGTTGCCGGTGGTATCAGCACTGGCAATATTACACATTATTAATCGAAGGTCTTGTCCTTTACTGCTGGCCATAAGAGGAGGCTCAATAACGCTCAGCTAGATATGGATAGGATACTCGGAGTTTCTTTGCTTGAATTCATAATGAGGGTAATCGCAAAAGAACCAGAGTAACCGACATACGAATCAATCATCATCATCATACTACTACTACTACTAAGGTTGCAATAGGCCAGCCATATAGCTCGAAGAACTGACAACCGATCGGGAAGAAAGGTATACGAGTAGCAGTCTCGTACCGACGTAACGCAATTAAATGTCAGTACCCGGATGACCGAGCTTTGCTCGGTTTTTTTTAAGTTACATTTATATACAAATTACATGAATAATAGCTTTTGATCTTATTGACATAATAGAAAAAACTGAACTGGTTATTTGAATAAAAAATCATGAGTGCAATTAGTTTAATTAAAATTCGTATTTTTAAAAAGTACTAAAAAGAGGGCTCGAAATAATAGATTTTCTCACAAAAGAAGGGAACTTGAAAAAAAAAGGAAAAAAGGTCGGACCCAAGACGGGACGCGAACCACGAAACTCCGATATCACGCCCGAACAACACCCCATCTGAGCTATTACGATCGTTGGTAACCTGTCAAAATTTAACTTCTTATATTGTAGCAGTTTTTTTATTGCCTGAAAACACGGACAAAAGGACATTTTCTAAAAATAATCCTAGCTAGATCGATTTATTGCCCCCGAAACTCCCTGGACACTAAATTTTATGAAAATCGTTGGAGCCGTTTCCGAGATCTCGATTATATATATATATATATATATATATATATATATATATATATATATATAAAGTTTTTAAAGTTTTTTTCGTTTAAAGGTATAGGATTCATTATTTCCAGCATATTGAAAACGGTACATTTTATTTTGCTCTTTGCTTCGTTCCAAGACAGTAAACATTTCTACAGAAATATAAAAGCGAGCATCGATGTTGAGCCAATGCGATAAGTGTTTTATTAAATTCCCTTCAAAGACTAAACGGACCAAGACTACTGAGGGACAGGAGTGAGGGGTGCGGGCGGGACAGGGTTATTATCAATAATTACTTGAATAGTTAACGTGACTACGAGACAACCCGCCCGGCTCGCAATTAGTTACTCTAAAATCGACGGGGTTATTTCTTGAAGGAGAAACTTTTCGAGTTTTCTTTGTCCATTAACTACGAGGGAGCTCTCAATTTGCGAGGTTATGAAGTTCTTCCCCCGCTTCTTTGATGTTTCAGTTTTAAAATGTTAAGTGGAAATATGGTAAACAAGCAAACTTTGTTATTGGCGTAATGTCCGCCATTATCTGAACTCCCTTCTTTATTGTACTCTCTTTTAAGTGACATAAGTAATGCGGTAGTTATATTATAATACCATCTTAGTTGTTTAATATACATATTTGTCGAAATTTTCAAAATGTTTCAGGTTTTCTCATCATAAATTTTCATATATAGATATTAGTATGTTAATACTAATAATAGAGATTTCCTGAATTGGGGAATTTTATAAATTTAATAGGGAATTCGCAGTATGATAACGCCGAAGTGAATCCATCTCACAATTTCGTACAGTGTGATGTCAAAAAATATTATGACTTCCGATAAATGGGGTATAACCATCCCGTTTACTCCAGACTTAAAATACCCAGGCGACGGCGACTGGTAGTAGCTTCGAAGGTGCGAGACGACTGGTATACGATCGCCAATACGTCTGACAACGCATCTGCATTTAAATTGATAATTGACGATAATTAAGTATGTCCATAAACTGTGAAGTGACGGTGTTCGAATATCCACTGGGGAATACGCAAAGGGAAACAAATCTGGAGATGGGCGGGAGCAGCAACTATGGCAAATATCGGCCACCTATGAGGCCATCTTTGGGTTAGGTTTGGGTCTTTGGGTTACTGCTAATCATCTATGATTAGCAGTGGACTTTAACAGACTAACGGTGTGCCCATGGCCCACGGCATTCGATCACGTAAACTGTGTGCTCATTCGTCAAACTTACTCTGTTTAAAAAAAATTAACAACATACACTATACAAGAAATATAGTTTTAAAACTGCAAACATCCGGAAGACTCTTGGGAACATGCAAGGACTCCACCGAAAACGTCAATAATGCGAACGGAAACGCCTTTACCTCATCTCGCATTTCTCAAACAGCCCAAGCTCACTAACAAATTTTTCTCGGATGACTTGCGCATACCGCCCATTTGTTATGAAGCGTAGTAGTGTTGTAACTTTACCGAGGGTTAAGAGGCTCGTTTCCGAACGTAGCCAAAATTACAGATTAATGTGAACGTAATGGACAGAAATAAAATACCTGTAAAACTACAGCTGTAGGTCGGATTTTTTATTTTTTTCATTACAGCCCACCGATGAATATAGGGCTACCCACAGCATGCCTATTCCCCTATTCACCATAGTTGCCACGTGTGTCAGGCGAGTTGTGTACCACAGCTATTTTTACTTTTAGCTTTTTATTAAAAAGCTTTGTTGGCCTCATGACACCACTATACGCTTGATTAGAACTATATATTATACCAATAGTTGCACCACACATTTTTTTATGGAATAAGGGTGACAAACGAGCACACAGTCCACCTGATGATAAGTGGATGCTCTGGCCCATAGACATTCACATTTATAGTCGGTTAAGAATCAAAACGCAGATGCGTTGTCACCTCTGAGGACTAAGATAGAATTCCTCGTTTCCAGTAAAAAAGGGTCTCCGGATCTCTACACTCACCATTCGAAACACAGCAGTATTAAGCTGCTATTTTACGCTGGTATTCTGTGAGCGTGGTCCTTCCCCGGTGGAGCCGACCCATTTGTGCTACAACCATAATATAGCGTAATAGCGTTGCTCTACCACGTATATTTTTTGTACCTGCGGTTTCGTAATTCTACATCGCGTGGTTTATCTATTTTAGTGAACCTAAAACGTTCAAAAATAATTAACTTTAAGACACCAACGAGATTCAATCGAGAGATTAGAGTAAAAGTAAAAATAAGTTTTTATTTCTTTAACAAAAATTAGGTAATTAACAAGGTTGTTGGTACTTCTTTTAAAGAATATATTATGTATGTATCTGTAGTTCAAAGAAAACGTAAGCCAATCGAACGATGTTCTCTCAAACCAACTTTATGAGTTAAATAAACTATTACTGACAGCATTTCTTCTCGAATAATTAAGCATCTCTCAAACTTTACTATTTAATATTCTCAATGTATGATGCCAGTGCCGCCATACCACGCTGACGCGTATAATGTATGTGTCATATACATGTTAGATCAGAACCATGCATTCAAATGTGACTACTCCGACAATAGACTAGATATAACCACCGCGTAGTGGCGTAAGAATTTCCACTACTTGTTATTAACTACCCCCTGTCGATGTCGAAAGAGGAGTCATAGTGAAATTTCACATAAGAGGAGCAGCCGCATCTTTCTGATATCAATTCAAAATAATTAAAAAAAACTGCAGTCGCCTACTGAGAGTGTAGACTGTAGCAATTATCCCTTTGGGGAAGGCCTTTGTTCAGAATTAGACTTTTACGGGTCTAATAACAAAAATTATTATAACAACCACTTATCCATTTACCAAAGTCGTCCGAAATTTCGAACAACTTTCTTTTTTAATTTAGGTTTGTCACAAGCACTTAGCGGTCGGGGGACATCTATCACGGAGTCCGAAACTTTCTTAACCGCTGGGAAAATTACTAGCGTCGTTAGCAGTTATTTATAATCTACATTTAATTCGCATAAATGTTAGTTTGAGTTGGATTTTTTTCCTAAATTTTTAACACTGAAACAAAGAGTTGCTTATTATACATGGTGATTTGACATGGAGGCACTGATATTTTACATTAACATATTATGAAGTTGATCTATCAACGTTACTAATTTTAAATAAAATTACGGTACTAAAGATTTAACAACAAAATATTTGAACTAAATAAATAAATCTGTTTAAACTATCGAAATTAAAATAATACGTACCCAATTAGTAGTATTTACTGATAGACCAATTTTATTATATGTTTGAGAGATTACGACACATCTTCTCGTCAGGTATACCTAAAAACTTGACAACGAGATTGTACAACCCGTGCGTGTTGCCAGTATTTACTTGTGGATCTGAGACGTGGTCCTACACTGCTGGCCGTATGAGGAAGCTCAAGGTCATTATGAAGAGGGCTATGGTCGGTGTAAACTAAGAAATGAGGATATCCGCAGTAAAACCAGAGTAACCGACATAACCAAACGGATTAGCAAGCTGGTGGTATGATGGTAATGATGTGGTACTTCCCCGGTCGAGCCGATAGGTTCATGCTACAATTAAATAGCTGCAACGTGGCACTACCACGTATATAAACGTGTCGATTCATATTTACACACGGATCTTATCTAATTAATTTTAATATCATTAATATAAGACATTTCACAAAATATTGAGATATAACATATAGAGTACTGAAACAAAGAAAACTACCCTCGTGGTACATCATGATCATCATCCTTACAGCCCATCATAAGTCCGCCGAATAAAGGCCTTCCCCAAGGGATGTTACAAAGTAGGGTCTGAACAACCTTCATCCATTCAGCTGCCACTCGATAACCTTGCTTCCCTATTGGATATCGGTTCTTCGAGCTATATGAACGGCCCAACGCCACTTCAGCTTGCTAATCCGTTTGGTTATGTCGGTAACTCTGGTTTTAATGCGGATATCCTCATTTCTCAGTTTATCACGCAGAGTAACCCCGACCATAGCCCTCTTCATAGCGACCTTGAGCTTCCTCATACGGCCAGCAGTGAAGGACAACGTCTCTCGTTGAAATAATACTAGTTTTTACGGAATTTATCGCGTATATTTAACTTTTTAAATACCCGACGTTTCGAACGCTTTACAGCACTCATGGTCACGGGCGGGACTGAGATGTTCAACGTCCATATGTCATAGTTAACAGCGGTTACCATAGAATAAAATTTAACTTTTGTTCCAATCTATGCAGTATGAACTTATGGTATCTTGAAGTCTTGCAGTTGTATGCTTGGGTTGGGATTTAATTTTATTTATTATAGGATCCCAAGCAGATGGTAGCACCCAGCCATCTTCTCTATTGAAATTAGGATGTTTTTTGATTTCAATAGCCTCGCGAATCATCCTTGGAAGGAATCGGTGTTCTTTAGCGAGGATTTGCGGTCTATCAAATCTGATGTAGTGACGGGGGCGATCCTGTACGTGTTCACGGGAAGTCTGCAGTCTGTAAAGCGTTCGAAACGTCGGGTATTTAAAAAGTTAAATATACGCGATAAATTCCGTAAAAACTAGTATTATTTCAATGTGTAGTGTTCGCGTAAATATAAGAAAACGTCTCACATCCATAATTCATCACTGGTCGTGACCGTCTCATATCCACAACACACACTGGTTGTACAATCTCGTATTCAAGTTTTTAAGTATACCTGACGAGAAGATGTGTCGTAATCTCCCGAACGCTGCTCAGCCGAGTTGAATCCGTCGATTGACCTCTCGGTTGAAGTTGGATCCACCCACTCGAGAACCTTACTTTCCCTTTTCATCGGTCGGTCGGTGTCGGTGATGCTTAGTTTTACAAAAGAATAAAGTAGCTTATAAAAATCTGACATTATTACTTTCATATTAATGTGAAAGTTACACTTGAGTTGAGAATACGTGATGCCCCCGTGTAAACGAAATACAAAGAAAGCTCGAATAAAAGCTCAGAACGAACAAACAAACACATCCACCGACGCTGCTGCAATTTAAATAAAACATTTCAATTTTCTAGAACGTGTTTGCCTTCTACTGTTTCGAGTGCCGTGGGCGATGTCAGCGGATTTCTGTTTGCGGAATAAAATGCCTTTGTTGTTCAAGTTTATAATGCACTCGAGGACACTATCCGGCGTGGCTCGTCTTCAATTACTGTCTTACTTTATTTTGTATATATGATATTAACTTGCTGAGAATAAATATCGCTATAATGGATGGTGGAATTTCGTTAAAATTCAGTTAAAAGAAAGTTTTGTTTTTAAATGTTGTCATGAACACTAAGCTTGCAACCGAATTATAAAAATAAGGCTGTGACGAAGATAAAATGCCTCATAACGTAAGCGACAGCAGCCTAATAGTTATTAGGGTGCGAAATGCAAACTAAAATTTGCACATTTTATTAAAAGTTAAGTTTTACTAAATGATTCATTTTTATTCAAAAGTAAAAGCGGACTTTATAGAACTAGAGATTTGAATAATTATTACTTAATAGCTTCAAGTCGGCGCTAAGACACAATCACAATCAACGACAATATCGCTTAAACTATATTAAAAACATACGGTCGCATTGAGAACCTCTTCCTATTCGACGTCGGTGGTGTGAACCACTCCTAATACAAGCCTATTAAATTTACTTGGTAATTACTAAGGTGACAATAGGCACAAGAAAACATTTATAAGAAAATCGACGAGTAGTAACATTTTTTTTTTATAATTTACTGACTCCTCATACAAACGTAGTCTGACTCTACTGACTGTCTCTTCCTTCATACAACTTGGTAATGATTCGTCTCCGGTCAGGGTATTTTACGTCTGAAATAATCTACTGGAAACCATAAGATGATGCCGGCTTTTCCAATAGTCTTCTCTTGCAACACCCACATGATAAAATGTGATGATAGATGCCCTTACGGCAGCACATGATATCCTCGTTATAGCTAGGAAAATTGACTTCAAAATTTATTTGACGATCTTTATTCTATATTCTATGTATCTAATCCTATTGCACTATTTCTTAAATCAAAATACACTTAAATTAAAATTTGATTTTTCTTTACCTACGTCTTCTATCCCAGAAATAGGCACAAAGTTCTCGCGCGTCAACACTGTTTACATTCCAACTCTTACCTTACTTCGTCGAGATAAAACAACTAAGAGAAGACTTTATAAAATTTTGCCGCAAGCCCCTCCTAATCTGACGAGTGAACCTGTAGGAAAATTAATCACATTGAAGTAGGGTTGCCCTCCCGCAAAATAAGGTTACTTTGGTGGTAATTTTTTACTTAATTCTCAGCGCTCACCTGCATTTTTTTTATTAATACTATACAACTAGGTAACGAAGTTCTTGAAGTATTAGTACACATTAAGAAAAACATTAAGAGTCATTAAACCCCATTTATAAAAGAATATCCTTTTTTAAGAAATGCCAAGTTGATCTAATTTAAATCTTCAAAATGGTGCTTCACCTTTAATAGAACAAATTATCTTCTTCCGAGATAGAGAAACCGAGAGTACTGGGTTCATCCTACAGTGACAGATTGTAGCACGAGAATTTTTACACAGTGCAATCCAAATTGTTAAATTACCCAAAAAAAAGTTCGAGTCGGAGGCTTAAAGAATTTGCGTTGCGCGCGTTGGAGAGCGCCATACTGGTTTAGCATTAGCCGATAGCTGACCTACAGTTTAGTTTAAAGGGAATCGTGTAGCCCATCAAACTAATTTATCGGCCGGTTACCAATCGTAACTTGCGCACTAATTATTTTACACTGATTAAGAAACCGAATAAACTCTCGCCGGATAGAAAATCTGCAGGGTGTAGTGTCTCCTACTCGCCTCGGCTGGATTATAAAATTTTTTTTTAAAGAATATTAACAATGCTATAAACATTACTAATATACCCCTTAACCACTCGTGGTAAGCTTAAATTGGTTGTGTCGCAAGTGGTTCACGCCAGTAGTCGAATGGCGGATTCGAACCCACGTAATTTTGAGTTCGCGGTCCGCGCCCTTCCATTAGGCTACTGTCGCTTCCAAATCGGTTATTAGAAACGGTTTATTTACTCTGATCACGTCAAGCTTCAGAAGCAAAAACCAAGTAATTTTAAGTCAGACTGGTAGACGTTAGTATTATTTTTCATGCTGCAGCTATATTATGATTGTAACACGAATGGGTCAGCGCGACCGGGGAAGGACCATACTGACACGTACGAGTTACATTACAGTTTAATATTAAAAAACATTGAAGAAATGTCATCCCGTTCTTTATTTTACCCAGACTATAGCTGATATAATAGGTCTTAACAAAAAAGAAACGCATAAGTATCAAAAAATTGTAGGAGTTCAAGCTGACTATTTGCGTAGTACTAAACCTGTATAAATATTTTATTTATATCACCAAATTCGTATAACGTAAATGGATTTCCCATTTTAGTTAAATATTAATTCAGTATGTGCTGAGTGCACAGATCATCTAAAAATGATGACACGCCATTATTGCGTCGGTTGGTGGGCGGGCAAACGTAGTAGTAAATGCAACTCAGTCGCGCTGTCATCGATATGGATATTTTATGTTAGAACAATTTGTAATATTCCTTCGTCCTTTGAAACTCTCATTGTATTCACGGAACCTGAGAAATTTCTGCGTGTTAAAAACTAAATCCAAATGCCAAACGTGTCGAATACGCTAATCGTCCTTAAAACGGGAGAGATCAATGCTTAGTAGTGGACCCTTTCGGACTAAAGAAGGAAAACAGATGTGAGTGTAAGATGAACATAAAAGTTCATTTTAAAATGTGAGCCCGGAGATTTCACAAACGAAAATTTAACATTAACATTGTTGGATATTTTTCAATGAAAACCGTACAGAATTAAATTTGCATCTGAATCGCTTGAGACGGGATAAATCCCGAAGATGTAAACAAACCTCCTTCGGTCGGGTAACATCCAAAAAGATCTCTCTATACATATGCAAAATCTACAAAACGCCGAGTGCTCTACCAGGGCGACATAAATTGAGAGGAGACACTGGAAAGAGGTGAATCTTCAAATGGCCCGGGCGAGATACATGACGTGTGCCAAATGTACCGGCTTCTAGCACGTCAATATATCCAACGAAATACATTCCGATTGTGGTTTACAATAGAATTGGTCTGTGTCTCGCAATTGCGTTCCTTTAAAAAGGAGATTTTATATTTAGGTAGATATTTTTAATATGATAGCTAAGTTGAGATGTGTCATTGCAATTTTAATAAAATAAAAATGAGAACATAATAAAAATACATAACAAAGCAGCATTTCTACTAATTTTGACATTAGAGCCTAAACCGGGATTAGACATAAAACCATAAATAAATCATGAATAAATTATACATCAGGTTGCTTAGGCTAGCGGCAGGGTAAGTGATAATGTAAGGTGATGGATTATCACCTCATTTCGTACCACGGGTTGTGGAGAATCCAGTGAGATCTTACAGCTTCCAAAAGAACGTCTAAACGTCTAAACGTCTCCGAGTGCCGGGACAAACTTGTGTCTGAAGTCGAGTCTTTGCTGAACAGAGTCTCGGATTGGGGACGACTAAATCTAGTCCAGTTTAACCCCCAGAAGACACAAGTTTGCGCGTTAACCGCTAAAAAGAACCCCTTTGTCGTATCCCCTCAGTTTCAAGGCACTCCCCTTGTTGCCTCAGCCAGTATCGGAATCCTCGGCGTCGACATATCGAGTGACGTGCAGTTTCGTGGTCACTTGGAAGGGAAGGCCAAATTGGCCTCTAAAAAGCTTGGCGTGCTCAGCAGAGCGGGACAGTATTTCATGCCGGCACACCGCCTGCAACTTTACAAGGCGCAGGTTCGGCCGCACATGGAATACTGTTCCCATCTCTGGGCTGGGGCTCCCCAGTACCAGCTCCTTCCACTTGACCGCATCCAGCGCAGAGCGGCTCGAATCGTCGACGACCGAGTGCTTTCCGATCGGCTCGATTCACTGGCGTTGCGAAGAGATGTTGCATCTCTTTGCGTATTTTATCGCATCTATCACGGGGAGTGCTCTGAGGAATTGTTCGGATTAATCCCAGCCGCCAAATTTCGTGAACGCACGACACGGCAAACGTCCCGATACCATCCACACCATCTGGATGCTTGGCGGTCCACCACTGTACGTTTCACAAGGAGTTTTCTTCCACGTACAACCTCTCTGTGGAATAGTTTATCATCGGCGATTTTTCCGGACCGATACGACCTGGGGACCTTCAAGAAAAGAGCTTACTCCTTTCTAAAGGGCCGGCAACGCACCCGCAATTCTCCTGGTGTTGCGGTTGATCATGGGCGGCGGTAGTCACTTAACATCAGGTGAGCCGCATGCTCGTTTGCCCCCTCTTCTATAAAAAAAAAAAAAAAAAAAAAAAGAACGCTTGGTTATGCGTAGTAGTATGCTGCACGTATATTATAGTTGTAACACGAATGGGGTCGGCTCTACAGGGGCAGGACCACGCTCTCACAGAATACCTGCATAAAATAGCAGCTTAATGTTGCTGTGTTGGATATTAGTTTTACTATAAACGAGCTATTCCATCTTAGTCCACAGGGGTGACAACGCATCTGCATTTTGATTCCTATATCGAGGATAAATGTAGATGTCTATGGACATTATCCACTTACCATCAGGTGGACTGCGTGCTCGTGTATCACCTTTACGCCAGGCGCAAAATATATACTGCGATGCTCAGTTTGCCGAACGTGACGATCAATGCAAATCACACCTACAGAGGAAAGAAGAAAATATTTTCATTAATTCTTCACAGTCTATAAAAATTCACTGATGTATATAGGCTTTCCCATAGACTGCCTGTGCCCCGCAATTGTTATTTATTTTAAAATAAAAATAAAAATATAAATTTCTTCGCAACCTTCCGCTAAACAAAAAAATTATATTATGTTAACAACGCTAAACAAAAAATTTAAATCTATATTTTTATTTTTTATTTTATTATAATGGATTTCCGCAAAGTAACGCCTGATTCTATCAATTATTTTATTTATTTTCCGCTTGATATGTTTATATAAGCAGCACGCCGCTATTCATCTTCAGGTTTATTCCATGGCGAACCTTACGACACCCGCGGGAGGACATGTTAGAGTGAATATTCTTACACCGCTAACGAAGAAGATACGTTAGGTTAATTTAAACAGTAGGACTAATAAAGGGGCTGTTAAATAACAAAGAATATACAAGGTTAATGGCGTATTTTCGCAAACAACTCATCTCTCAACTCAACATGAATACGGAGTTAAATACTCAAACACCTAGGAATTTATAATTTATCGTAGATGCGTTTCCCATACGTAAATCGCACAAGGACAAATATTCATAAAAGGAACAATTATTTGTAGCAAACACTTGTTCCGAGGGTAATTCAAACGCGCGGCCATGCAGTGCCACAACCAAACGTTTAGCCACGGAACCTAAGGAGCTTTTTGAATAACTAAGGAACAAAAATATCGAACATTTCTAAGAAACTATATTTGGTACCTATTTAACATATGTAGAGATATTAGTATATACATTTGTATTACTTGCAAAGTCTGAAATTCGATTTTTTACAAAATGCCTACTATATCCATGTTAAATAAGCAAATTGCAGCAAAATGTTTGCAATAACATATATAAATTAAGTCAGGATTGCTTTACAAAATATAATACAAAGTTGCAAACATTATATTTATTAAAAACTGTTAGTAAAAATGGATTAAAATTTGTGATCGCGTGCATTTTAACGACGGCGAATTAAATCTAGAGCTTGACTACGTTATTTGCTTTCTCGAAGAGGTTCCTGCTTCAACGTTTCGATGGTATAAAAAGTTTTAAAAAAACTATCTTCGGATTACAAGCGAAATTCAATAAAATTGGAGCCAACACCGACTATAGACAAACCAGGTTTTTTTTGAAGTAGGTTGACAAGCCAGCACACAGTCCATCCGATGGTAAATGGATGCTATGACCCATAGACATTTATATTTATTAAGAATTCAAATGCAGATGTCTTTTATAAAGTAAAACAAGTCACTGGTTCTCTACATTCACCATACGAAACACAGCAGCACCGAGCTGCTGTTTTAAACTGGTATTCTGTATGAGCGTAGTCCTACCCCTTCCCGATCCATTCGTGCTACAACTATAATGTAGCTGCAGCATGCTCTACCAAGTATAAAAGTGATAACTAGAAACTTCAAATAACGACCCAATTTCATATAACGTCTGTAACATGCGCATCGATCCGTCTGGTCTACCTACCGCTTTCTCAGGCAGCGCAGCCACCAAATGCGGTGTGGGCCGTCCGGGTGATTTATGTCGGAATCGAATTTGTACCCGCGAGCGGCGCAACCAAGTGGCCTGATTGCTCGCGCGTTGGAACGTGAATGATTCTAATAAACCCGAGCGCGCTTAGTGCCGGTGTGCGGCGAGACGGAAACGCTTGTAATGGAAGTTTTAAGTACTGCCTATAGAAACAAATTTAATATCGCTTGGAAGATTTGTAATAAATTTTATTGCAAGTGAATATGTAACAAAGTAAAATTAGACTTTTAATAAAAAGTTTGCTAAGACATAATCTACCAATCTAAGTATCAAAGCCCCAACTTCTACGCTAACCTAGTATGTGGAAATAATGTAATTCTTTTTGGTTTTCCGAATTCGGATTTTCTTTCCATTAAAAGTCTAAACTTTTAACTCTTTTGAGCGGACTAAGGTATGTCAAAAGCTCGAATGTCGTCTAAATAGTTTAATGTAACATCAACCTCTATTTTTCAACTTTTAGGGTAGGGTTATATGAGACCACCTCTGAAGTATAAAACCTATTCAATAAAAGACGGCTCCGTGGCGCAGTAGCTTAGCAATGAGTTATTGCACTGAGGGCCGCGGGTTCGAATCGCACACGGAACAAGTATTTGTATAATGATTTCTTAAATTTACGCGAACACTACACATTGAATAAAACTATTATTTACGGATTTTATCGCGTTTAATTACATTAATTTATTGTTATTATTATCCCGACGTTTCGGGTGCTTTACAGCGCCCATGGTCACGGAGGGGACTGAGATGTTTGACGTCCCAATGTCATAGTTAGTCCGGCTACCTTCAGTTTTTTAATATTAATTTTTAATTTTTGGTCCGATTTACGCAAAACGAGCTTATAGTATCATGAAGTCTTGCAGTGGTATGCTTGGGTTTGGGTTTAATTTTGTTAATTATAGGATCCCAAGCAGATGGTAGCACCCAACCATCTTCTCTATTGAAATTTGGATGTTTTTTAATTTCAATAGCCTCGCGTATCATCCTTGGTAGGAATCGGTGTTCTTTTGCGAGAATTTGTGGTTTATCAAATCTAATGTCTACTACCCATACCAACCGATATGCAAGACTTCATGATACTATAAGCTCGTTTTGCGTAAATCGGACCAAAAATTAAAAATTAATATTAAAAAACTGAAGGTAGCCGGACTAACTATGACATTGGGACGTCAAACATCTCAGTCCCCCCCGTGACCATGGGCGCTGTAAAGCACCCGAAACGTCGGGATAATAATAACAATAAATTAATGTAATTAAACGCGATAAAATCCGTAAATAATAGTTTTATTCAAAGTATTTGTATGGCCTACAAGTAATTGTTACGGATCTGGATGTTTGTCCTTGTGTAATTTATGTCTGTAAACTGCCTCCACGATGTTGTAGAAAATCCTAGTGTGGGGGTAACGTTTTTAAAATAATAAAAAAAGAACTATTGAAATCGGTCCACAATTAAAGACGATACCGAGTAACAAACATAAAAAAAACAAGAATATACACTCGAAATGTGATCCTCGTTCTTTTTGGAAATCGGTTAAAACATAGAACAACCTTAAGGCGCTGTAGTAGCGTTGTAAGAGAGTGGATCACCCTACTTATTTAAGCCATGTAAGCTGTATAATGCTACCAGTTGAAAGGGATACAAAGTCCGTAGAAAAATAAATAAGGTTTAAATAACACAAACACTTAAGGGCTGGTTTTTCCAGTCTCAGTCCACGCGATGGTGAGTCGATGCTGGGGTCAATAGACATCTACATCTACCTCTGAAAACTATGATGGAATGCCTCTTTTCCAGTTCTTTGCACTCACCATACGAAACACAATTACGCTGGTATTCCGCGAGGGCGTGGTACTTACATGATCGTGCCGACTTCACCACTTACGTCAAGATTTATTAAAATATGTGCGTTTAATATTTGATACAGTGGTAAATAAACGCAAGTGTACGAGCTACTCGACCATTTTTATTTTTATTTTTATTAAGCAAAATTCATAAGCGTTGTTACGCGCCGCGTTAAACGTAAATGATTTACTTATATAAAATTAGTGTGAAGTTAACACCGATAATAATGACTGCTATGATGAATGAATGAAATGATAATTAATGACCGATTCCCTGAAATCGGTCGATATCATTTTATTTATTGTTTATTATCAATATCATCTTAAATTATCATTATACATATTAAAAGTGTAGACAACTCCTACAACAAGAAATTACAATTTACAACCATTAAATCACACAAAATTAGTAAGCTTCGATGAAACTTCAAGGAGGTCGTCCAAGGAGAATTAATTTTGCGGTGAAGTCACAGCATGCTCCGATGCGCGGCAAAGGGATATTTGTGCGTTATCCACCGATGCGTTAATAACGTTATCTCTGCAGCACGTGACAGCTCGGCTCCGACGTCACCGACGTGTTATATGCGGTACAACGCCGACCGCCTAGGTTACTAACTTATTGGGCGGCCGCGTGTCTTAGCTTCGAATTACAACCAAAGGCAATTCGTGTGATAGCACAAATAATTGGTTTTTGGTTCAAGTAACATCACGTGTAGCTCCGCTTTTCAATAAGTTAAAAATAAAACAAGAAAGGAATTACATACATTAAAAAAACTGTCAGTCGTAGGACTACACATCAGAAGTAAAAACTTAGCTTCATAAGCTTGTAAACATTATTTTTGGGTTGTTAAGAAATATTTCCAGGAAGTATTTTTTTAAATTATTTAATACAGTAATAAAATTTTCATTTACTCCGCTGTTTTACATGAAAAAGAATGATTATTATCTATATAACACAAACAAATTTATATATACATGTGAATTTTATAAAATACATATCAATTTTATGAAATTTAATCAATTGAACTTTCAACATCAATTTCATCAAATTTTATGTATCCGCGAGTTCAGTGCTTTATCCCAATTCCAAAAGTGCATAACGTGTCTAAAGAGATTTTCAATCTAAAAATACAAAGTTATTACACTATTCGAAGTTAATAACAAAACAGAAATTTAATGAAAAAATCATCTCATCAGATTCACTCATCATCATTAACAACATCAATATCATCATTACCATAATCGTCATTACAGCATACGAGTTATCACAAGTCTTCGTTTTAAGTTTATACATATATATATATATATATATATATATATATATATATATATATATATATATACAGGCATACGGTCATTATCGCAATAGCTTCCTAGTACCTCGAGACATCGAAATCTGATGAGGGCTCGATTTTCAAAAACACATTTTTTGGAAAATCATTGATTTTTTATTATAAATGTTTAAATTAAAGTTTCTATTACGAAAATTGAGTTAAAAAAATAAGAGTGCATAATTAAGAAGAGTTTGCGACCCGGCGCCGGTAGATTGCCTTGCTGACTCATACGCTGCGTCAACGCCGCCCATCCTTGTCCTGCTGCCCGCCCCCAGAGGCGTCACGAAGATCAACCAATCCTGTACGCTTGTAGGAGGTACGTGTTAAGTATGCAGCGCTCCTAGTGCCTTGGGTTAGTCATCTTTTGTGCTTACTAGCTGCTCACTGCGGCGAGACTTATACTTCCCTGGTACTTGTACGCTTAAACAGTTGCGATGCCACTAAAACGGTCGCCGCCGATAAATCCGTCGACGTCACGTAGTCCTTCATTACAGCACTGTGACTCGGAACCAAATTTAAAATCAACAGAATGTGAAGCTTACATCAACACAGCGGTTCGAAAGAGAAAATTTTCCAGTAACTTGTCTGATGAATTCTCCCCCATTCAGGATAAGTTTACTGACATGTTTATGTCTCTCAAGAGCGAACAGGACTCTAAATTAACAAAAATCTTGGATTATGTCGGTAATATTAAACAACAAAATGATGATATCAGGGAATCTATTACGTTTATGTCTGAAAAATATGACACTTTATTGTCGAGTGTACAAAGTTTACAAGATGAAAATAAAGCATATCGTAAGCGTATAGAAATGTTGGAAGAAAAAATTGAAGGGCTTGAAAGATCTTCACATTCTTATCGCATAGAATTGCGTAATGTGCCTAAAAAGGACCGCGAAAGTAAAGAAGACCTACTAAATATTTTAGTAAAGACAGGTGAAGTGCTTGGATCGACCTTACAGCATTCAGATGTCAGAGATATTTTTCGAATAAATCAAAAAAACGATGGTAATAAAACCATAGTAGCCGAGTTCACCAGTAACATTACCAAACAAAGATTTATCGCTAATTTATAGGTATACAATAGGAGAAATAAGAACAAAAAATTGACTTCGACCGACGCAGCCATTGCGGGCCCTCCTACTCCCATTTTCATCTCTGAAAATCTTCCCCAGAAAACAAAGCGATTGTTTGCAGTAGCCAGAAATTTCCGAAAGGCAAATAATTATGCATACTGCTGGACATCTGCTGGTAGAATATTCCTAAAAAAAACAGATAGAGATAAGCCTATATTAATAAAATCCCAAGAAGATATTAGCAAAATACCGATCATTTGACTGCTTTTAATTGTTACTATTTTATTTTATTATGATATTATATGTCTGCCTCTGTTTTTGTCTGTAAACATACGTTGCAATTTGTTAAAATTTTGTCATTTAGTTAATAGATTTTTAACTTTTTTTGCTTTTGTGCGTCGATACCACAACACAACACCAAAACTGCTTACATCACACCACTCTCATATCATATTTAAACAATATACTCATGTTAAAAATAACGCGCACAGTATTAAAATTCAACATCTACATGGCCAAGTTTCTTTAACCAATTTTTACATGTTTTTAAAAATAAAAAGTACATTTACTCAACAACTAGCGTCTGTCATAATAACGGTTCTGGAGAACAATAATAACCATATTTATATAGGATATAATTTGTGTCCAAGTATTAACTTGTCTAGGACTAGCATAGTATTATTAATTTGTTTACTATTGATCCAAGTCAATTTTGGCTCCCCTTATATTTTAACACTCTACACAGGAAACAATTCCTTCAATATAAATAACAAATTGATTTCATCTGAAATGCTGCATTACATTTTTAACGATTTTTCTTGTTTTATGCGTAAATCATCTACAGTGAGCTCTCAGTTGTGCTTTCAGCAATGGCACATCATTTTTATACATGTAATATTATTATGTCTCTGCAAAAATAGAAATACTATGAATCTCCCGATTTTTCGTGTCAAACATGTATGTATGTATGTATGTATGTATGTATGTGTATGTGTATGTGTATGTGTGTGTATATGTATATGTATGTGTATATGTATATATATATATATGTATGTATGTATGTATATGTATAAATATATATATGTATATGTATATATGTGTATATATGTGTATATGTATGTATGTGTGTGTATGTATGTGTATATGTGTGTATATATGTAAATTATTTATTATTATTTTTGTTATATGTTAGTTATTTGAACACCAGTTTTTTATATACTAAAATTCAATTCTCAATCTGATGTCAGTTATGCATTGGACAGAATTTCTTCTTCTGAGGCTGTCTTAAGCTCACCAGAAAATTGTATGCGTTTACTAGCAAAGTTCAGCTCTAAGTCACTTAAATTAATTTGCCAAAATATTCGTAGTGTAAATGCTAACATTGATGGTTTCCTATTGTTACTGACAAGAATTAATATCGAGTTTGACATAATAGTCCTTACCGAATGTTGGTTACGGTACAATTATTGTGTTCCTTCTTTGCAGGGATATAAGTATGTGGCATCTACGAATCCATATAACCAAAACGATGGTGTGATAGTTTTTACAAAAAATAACATAGAGAGGATTTCGGTGGAGGAACCGCAGCTCTTAGATTCAAGCTCTCTCTTAATTAAAATAGGTAAAGATACCGCCGTATTAGCAATTTATCGACCTGATGCCTTCCGTAAACAAACTGACTCATTTTTTCAATCGTTGGATACTTTACTTAGTAGTCTAAGCTCATTTCGAAACGTAATTTTGGTGGGAGATAATATATCTCCCACTAATAATGATGCTAACTCTCCTGCATATCTAAATTTGACTGCTGGACATGGTCTTCTTCCCTCCCACTTAATACCTACGCACAATCGTACGTGTCTTGACCATGTTCTGCTCAAAACCACTTTCCCAGCTTTTACTATTGTTGTTGAAGCCACTGTGACTGATCACTTTGCGGTGATACTCTCTCTTTCAAAGAAAGTACAGTACAGTCCACCTAAGAGTGTTCACAAGATAAACGAAGAAAAGTTGAGTCAAAGTCTCTTAAGTGTAGATTTTGAGAGCTTGTTAAATCTAGATGACCCCGATTCTGCGATGGAATATTTTATAAATGCTATACGTAACTCCATCTCCTACGCGACTATAACTTATATCCCATCCCGCAGGCGCAGAATTCTTAAGCCGTGGATGACTCCAGGACTCCTAAAGTGTCTTAGAAATAGAAATAACTTACACAAAAAGTTTAATAAATCACCCGATAACGTGGTTCTCAAAGTAACCTATAAGCGCTACAGAAATTATTGCAATTCTTTGATCAAGAGCGTTAAACGCGATTATGAAAGAAATAAATTTGCTGAGGCTGGAAAAGACTCAAAACGTATTTGGGAGACAATAAACCAAGTTACCAATACTGGCCCTAGAACAACACCAGGCCACGAATTATTACAATTGTGTCCATTCCCATGTGAATCGGCCGATAGAGTTAACTCCTTCTTTAGCAATGCTGGAAAAATCCTTGCTGAAAAATTTGACCAGACGACAGCTATCTCAACCCATGCTACTTCTGCGGTTTCAAGTCCTAATTTAATAGAAAACTCTTTCGTTCTTTTAAATACAGACGAAGAAGAAGTTGAAGTTGAAGGATTATCATTGCTTTAAAATCAGATAAAGCTGTTGGATGGGATGGTATCTCCACTGGTCTTCTGAAAAAGTACAAAGACATCCTAGTGCCTCCTCTGACATTTATTATCAACTTGTGTTTGACGGCAGGTGTTTTTCCAAGGGTGCTGAAAAAAGCTGTTGTTCATCCAATTTACAAAAATGGCGATCAAAGTCTACCTAATAATTATCGTCCTATATCAATACTGCCGTCAATCTCTAAGGTTTTTGAAAAAATCATAAATTCTAGACTAGTGAACTACCTTGAGCAAAAGAATTTATTATCAAATGTCCAGTTCGGTTTTCGTGCAAAAAAATCAACATCAGATGCTTTACTTTCGGTTACCAACTACATTACGCAAAACTTAGATAAGGGTAGAAAGAGTTTAGCCATCTTTCTCGATCTAGAGAAAGCTTTTGACACCGTTTCAATTCCACTGTTGCTCCAAAAGCTTGAGGATATTGGCGTGCGAGGATGTCAACTTACATTATTTTCTAGCTATCTCAGTGGCCGATGTCAGTGTGTCAAGTTGTCTAATAGTGTCATCAGCTCTGATTCTCCTGTCTTTTTTGGTGTTCCTCAGGGTAGTATACTTGGTCCGACCCTATTCCTCATTTTTATTAATGATTTGTGTAACCTTAATCTTCACAATGGCAAGATAATTACATTTGCTGATGACACAGCTCTCCTTTTTTCTGGAAGCACCTGGGAGGATGTTTTCCGGCAATCTCAGGTTGGGTTTAATATGGTATGTGCTTGGCTTAGGAAGAACTTACTAACTCTAAGTTGTAAGAAAACTAAATATATGCCTTTTGCAATCCGTACCTCATCCTTACCTGGAGACGCGCATAAAATCATTGCTCACTGTTGTTCTAATTCTAACACTTTAGATTGTTCCTGTCCCGTTTTAGAGAAGACTAATAGTATCAAGTATCTTGGCATATTATTTGACAACACCTTAACATTCCGTTCTCATATTAAAATACTATGTGGTAGAGTGCGTAAATTGATTTTTATATTTAAAAAATTAAGACATGTTGCTAATAGAGAAGTACTAAAATTGGCCTATTATGCTTTGTGTCAATCTTTATTAACATACGGAATTGAAGTCTGGGGTGGTGCAGCCAAAACACATATTATTGAACTAGAGCGTGCGCAAAGATCACTTTTAAAAGTTATCCATTTTAAACCCTACTTATACCCAACTTTAGATTTGTATAGAATTAGCGAAGTTCTTACAGTTCGACAACTATTTGTGCTACATATAGTTTTAAGACAACATGCAATTTCAAAAATAACTCAAAAGGAACATTGCCGCCGTAATCATCTGGTAGCTCAGTCAGTGCCTTTCTTCACATCTTTTGCTAGGAAATTCTTTACTTTTTTGGGTCCGTATTTATATAATAAATTACACCAAAAATTATCTATTTATGAAGTCAACAGATGGTCATGTAAAAATAGACTTGTGGAATATCTTCAGACTCTTTCATACACAGATACTGAACAATTACTCCAAATTATCTCATAAATATTCACGGACATACACGCAGACATGCTAACAGTCACAAACTCTCATACTTACGCTACAAAAATACGTGGTTTTTGTATTTTTTATTTTATATTTTTTATTTTTTCTCTAAATATTAATATTTCTAACCATAACATAAGTGATCTCCTTATAATATAATACTTGTTGCCAAGTAAATTTGGGGGGGCCTGGTGACCTGTAATACGGGTCTTTGAACCTACACGGGCACCAGTCTCCCATGAATGACAAAATATTATTAAAATAGAGATGTAACACTAATGTATCTTCCATGTCGTTTGTGGTGAGAAATAAATAAATTATTATTATTATTATTATATTATTATTATTACTGGTTGTAACACCGGTGATGCTTTTTACACCGGCTGTGCTAATACTTCTCATGAACACTTGAGATAGGGGAGACCAAACGGCCGAGGGTTAGGAGGAAAGGGAAAAAAACCGGCGTACGATGCGGGCGGTATCGAGGAGCACCGCCTTCTGCATTTGAGCTCGGAGCGGTCCGTCACGGAATCCCAGTCGCCTCAGATGACCCGAGAAACTGACTGGGATTAGCCCATTCGCAGAGACGACTACAGGAATGATTTCGGTCGGCAGACCACCCCACATGTCGGTCACCTCGCGAGCCAGGTCCAGATATTTTGTTCGTGTTTCACGAGATTCTCGTAATTCGGAATGGTAATGTCGACCAAAAATATCCTTGACTGTGCCCGGTCCATCAGCACAATATCAGGCTTATTCGCAAGAATAATCCTGTCTCTGATGATAGCCCGGTCCCAATAGAGCCTGGCACGATCATTTTCGAGCACGGCTTCAGGCAAGTACTTGTAATACGGCAATTTCCGATCCACGAGACCGTATTTCAGAGCAAGCTCCTGGTGAAGAATTCTGGCTACTAGGTTTTGTCCGTGCAAGTACTCAGAGTTAGAAAGCGCCGAACAACCGGAGATGACATGCCTAAGTGACTCACGCAACAAGCTCGACAGATGTCGACGGTGCCATCCTTTAGGATTTATCTCCGATAGTTGTTGGTCTTAATAACCTGATCTTGTAACAGACAAAACCCTCGGTTTCCCCGAAGAGGTCACCAAAGCGTAGCCAGTGGAGGGAGGCTACTGTGTCTACGAAAGGCTCATGTAGAGCCTTGTAGAACCTCCCGTGGATTAGGTTATTATTATTATAATTATTATTATTTAATTGCTTTTTACTACGCCTATAAATTGAAGACCCATAATATCATTCTTAACTTCGTGTCTTCAATAGTGCCTTGGCTGGCTTCATCCTGGGATTAGCGTTTTGCTCTTCTGATCCCCGCGTTACTCCGGCTCAGGTAGGATGTAAGTAAGCGCTTATCTTTTAATACCGATGTCGAATGCGAAGACCTCACGTGCAGTATAAACTAGAGACGTAGAACATAGACTGTAGACAAAAATAGTCACATAACCTATTAATATTTATAAGGAATGATTGATGGCAGTTTAAAGGTTAAGCGCTCATCGTGAGAAAACCTGCATGACAGAGAAATTTAAGTATTTCGAGGATAGGTAAAGTTGACCATGTAAAGACTGCAGTAGCATGGTGGACTAACGTACGAGGTACGATAAAGTAAACCTCTCAGAAAGAGGAACCGTGTTCGGCAATGGGACGTTATAACTTTATTGAACATTTTTTTAATAGAAACATATTTATTTAATATATACTATATGTAATACTTGTTAAAAGACATTTTTTTACTTTTAGCACTGGTTCGGAAAAAAAACCTCAGTCCTGGGAAGAACCAGCAAAAAACCCAACAGGACTTTTTTCCAAAAGCATAATTTGCAATACAATATAAATTTTATACAACCGTTATGAAAACATTAAGATACAGCATGGTAGCGACCACCTAATTCCCATCAATTATGTACTCTTTAGTATTATAATAACCCTTACTAAACAATGTTTACTTAATAAACATTTTAAAACTTTTGATAGATAAGGTCTGCATATTTTCTGGGACTTTGAAAAAGCGTACACATGAAAGAAATTACTGAATCTTTGGAGTCGAGTAACTGGTAGAACTAACTTGTTCCTAGTATTTATAGAATGTACATCACTATTTTCAATAATACTATTTTCTTTTTTGTGTACATACATTAAATTAGTAGTAGTAGAAGCCAAAGTTAGTATATTTATTTCTTTAAATTATTCTCTAAGAGATTCTTTCGGACCTAGGTTATAAATTGATCTCATGGTTGTCTTCTTTATTGTGAAGAATGATTATTAATTATTATTATCTCGTTCGAAGGCGGCGTTAGAGAATCTACATCCAAACAAACACAAACTACTAATAAAGTACGTGAGGGTAATATGGTCGGTCACCTTAAGCTTTGCCGCCCTATAATACCGAAACTAAGAGGAGGACAAAGACAAAAACACAAAGTAGTATACTACAACTAATATACTAGAAAAATAAAACAAACATACTTTGGCAATCATTAGGAACACTTCGAAAAATCCACTGAAAAAACTAACTACACTACAACATACTAAAATATTTAATATAATGTCATCTGTCGAAATGACTTGACTGATGAAAATCTATTGTATCACAAAGCCATCTATGCGAACAAATTTGTAGATTTTGAGTTATATGGAAGTGAATATAATAACCGGATGACCACATTACCCTCACGAACTATTTGACTCATGTTATTCATACGTGATAAAAATGCATACGCTTTTACAAGACCTGTTTATAACAAGCCTTATATGTTTAGTAAGCAAGATTGTATTTTAAAAGGATTATCTTCTACATATAAAATTCAATAGCTGTCCGTAAGTCTCGCTAAAATTGGAAAACAGCTCGAACGACTTTGTTGAAATTGTTCGCGTACGTTTGAATGGGTCTCTGGATGGTTTAGATTCACAACTGGACCCGGCAGGTGGCGCTGTTGTCGAGATCCCAAAATCACCCGTGCGAAGCCGGGGCACATCGCTAGTTGTCGATGGTTTATCTATTTAAATAAATAAATAAATAAGATATTTGTCATTATTGTCATGCTTGGCTGAGGAGTTGGCAATCGCAGTTATTTATTATTTTGAGCTGATATCAAGAAGATGCAGCTGCTCATCTTCTGGCGATTGGATAGGTTATGTAGTCTCAAATATTGCTAATATAACTGGCAGGTGTCTTGACTCATTTATTTTTATTTTAATAAAAATATTGTATTTCACCTAAAAAAAATAGCGAGCCAAACATCAAAACAAAAAAAATCGCGTATTTGTACAAATATTTTTCATATATATTATTTGACGACTCCGTGGCGCAGTGGCTTAGCAATTATTTACAGCGCTAAGGGCCGCGAGTTCGAATACCGCACGGAACAAGTATTTTTATGGCCTACAAGTAATTGTTCCGGGTCTGGATGTTTGTCCTTGTGAAATTTATGTTTGTATAGGTACTGCCCCCACGAAACAGGATAAAATCCTAGTATGGAGATAACGTTTTTATAAAAACAAATATTAGATCAAGTTACAAACAAATATTAGGTCAAGTTACATGCAATTATTGTTCGGTCGAAGAGTGTTTGGAACAAAAAGACTAGCAAATTATTGCCATGTAATAAAATAAAACTTTTGAACTATATAAATGTGAGCAGGTGGTTGCAGATGCTGGTCTTTGCTTGGGTTTGCTGTGTAGGATTTACTGATGAGCTCCAAAGCAAAACATTCTTTTCTCTTCCTTTGTATGTCATAGAATCATTTCACATTTTTTCATAAACTTTGCTTTATATTTGTATTACCTTAAACATTACGAAACAAAAAAAGAATTACAACAGAGTTCGTCGCTTTTTCTCCGTTAACCTCATTTCGGAACGAAATTTAAAGATAAAATGACACTAAACATTCATTTTATTTCCTTTAATTTCATAAGAGATTATAAAAAGAAACTCTTAGACGTTATTACACCGAGAAAACTGGTAAGATTTTAAAACTATAGTTCATTAATTGGCATCTCCGTGGTTGACTCTGGAGACCGTCTTGAATATTTTAAGTTCTCGCAGAGAAGAAGATATTAAAAAGTAGTTTTGGCATCGAACGTGATTCCCACTTCAGCCTTATAACTTTATCTTTTGATCTGACGTGTCGGAGGATTATATTTAGTTCGTCGATTTTTTAAATTAAACTTTACAATTTTAAAATTATACTATTAATAACCTAGTGTTACACAAATTTTAATTAGCCTCTCTCCTCTGAAGATTTAAAAAAGATCCGCCAGAGGCAGCACTAGTGGGGGTATAAATATTTTGATTTTCCTATTGACAGCAACGTTAAACGCATGTCTTATCATTAAAATAAATAAATAAATAATTTAAGTGAATTAAAACTATTAAAAATTTAATTATCATGCCTACCAAACATTGCGCATTCGCGAATTGCACTTCTGACAGTCAACGCAAGGAAAATGGTATTTTTACGTTTACAAAACCTTAATTTGACACGAAAAAGTAATTGGAATGGATTAATTTATCAGAAAGAACCGATTTAAAAACTAAAAAAAACGTACTTATGTGTATACTAAATATTTTACAAATCCAAATGTGAACCACAATAGAAAAACCAAATCATAATCAGCGACTGCACCAAAGATTAGTTTTATGAGGTTATACTCTAGACGTCAATATATTAACATATTAAATTATTTTAAAAGATTGACGATTTTTATATTAGTAGTATGGTTGTTACCAGCGTAAAATAGCAGCTTACTCTTTTTGCTGGAAACGAGGCATTCCATCTTAGTTCTCACGGGTGAAAAGCGCATCTGTGTTTCGATACGTAATCGAGGATAGATGTAGTAGCCGATGGGTCATAGCAACCACTTCACATCAGGTGGACTGTGTGCTCATTTGAACTTTAAATATAAATATAATGGCCTAATTAATTGATTGTATTTTTTTTAGATTCCCATAAATCGTAAAAGAAAGCAGAGATAGGTTGAAGAGGATTTAAATTCCGTTGTACGTAAACGTTTAATGCTTATCAGTGCTACTGATAATTCAAGTACTGAAATGAATAGTCTAATATCGCGACTGAATACTAGTGCTAATAACTATGAAGGAACCACTTTGAAGAAGGAAAAAAGGATGATGTCTGTGGAACTGAATTAAGTAATTTCATGCGTAACTGCTAATCCCGATAAAAACGATTTTATCATTACTGTTACGAGCTTGAGGTTCGTGACAATAAAAATTGCCGATAGAATTACCTAAATTAACACTTTAATTTACTTTACACAAATTAAAGTTAAAAACACTAATAATTAAACACACTAATTCACTTAATTCCGCTCCGAAGCTTCGCTTGTGTCGCCGAGTTCAACTCTGCCTCGATCGCATCTTGCAGCGCCTATTTATTTAAATTAGCAAAGAAATATCCAGAATGTTCAAGTAAACACGCGCAAGGTACCGAGAGTTCGAGTATTAAATTTCAAGAGGTTTAGTTCTTCGGTTCGAGACTAGATGGCGCTAGTGCGTCGATTCGAGCGCGTAACATTACCATTCGCAATGCATTCTGCAATTCTTAAACTAAATGATGGGAGCATTAACAAAATTAGGTGTGTATTTAACGTTACTGTCAACAGGGAAATCAAAACATACGTAACTCTCCCCCCCCTCCTCCACCCCCTCCCGCTAGTGCTGCCTCGGGCGAATCTTTTTTAAATCTACAGAGAAATCAGGCTAATTGTCTTTGAACATCGACGTTACGCTTCCTACATGAATTTCAAGTCGCGTCACTGTCGCACCGCAAGTTAGGTATACAAGCTATATTCAAGATAACGCGACTGCACTACGGTCGCGGTGCGGCCCGTAAGCGATTTTTGTTTAAACATATAAACCGTCATAACTTCTAAACTATCCAACGTTTAAAACCAAAAAACATGTAGCTTGACAGCTTAGATTTTATGAAAAGGCTAATAATTTAAAAAAATGTAAAAAATAACTTTTGTTTGTTTTAAAAATTCCCTTTTGCTCTTTTATAAAAAAGAAACGGCAAAATTGTTATCATTGATTTATTGTCTACACTATTAGCTATCAAACGTGCCCTCTTTTGTCTTTCTAGGACCTAGGACTTCTACATGGGTAGGTACTACGGCTTAATCAGTACAAACACTCGTGCCTCGAGGCAAATAAAAAACACAAAATGGCTGCTATTTCATCATGGAGAGAAAAAAATGGGGATAGTGATTTGTCGATAAAATTTACCGTATTTCAACCCCCCAAAGTCTACGACACCGATGACCAAACACATTGTATACACTAATGCGTGTATGCGTAAGTGAGGCGTTGGTGCTATTACGCCTCCACGTACAGGAAGCCTTAGTGTTGATGTCACATGCGTCAAGCTTGTTACCTGCCTCGTTGGTCTAGTGGCCGTAAACGCAATTGGTGATCATGAGAACCCGAGTTGGAATCCCGGGTCGGGCAAAAATCAGTTGTTGGGTTTTTCTGTAAGAAATTTTCAGTAGCTGTCCAGAGTCAAGAAGACAGCCCTGTTTCGTTTTGCTAGTCCCGCGCCTGATCTCTCTCATCTCTTGTCGGAATACCATCCCATTGGGCTATGAGAGTGAGGGAATAGAGAGTTCACCTGATCTTGCGCATCCACTTGGGCACTATAATCCTGTCCTGCGCTAATACTCATGGCTAGTCTCCATTGAGGCTGGCTGCCGTGACCGAAATCGGTCTGGAGGTCATTATACTTGCAAAATGTCAATAATGACGGCGCGTATTGGTGGAGCACTGCACTTAAGACCTTCAACTTAGTTTTATTTGATAAAAATGTTTTCAATTGTCTGTATATTTATTCAGTTTCTATATACTAGACATTTATCATCCAGGCCTATGTCTCTTTTCATTTCTGCGAGGATTGTGGAGCAATTATTCCGCCATGCTGCTACAGTATGTTGTCAAACTTAACACGTCTTCAAAATATTTTTTTCATATCGACAACATACAGGTTTACCTTCATAGCCGAGCACGTAGTGAAACCCCACATAGAACTGTACTTTCGGGACCGAATCCAAGTCGCTAGCATATTATGAAAATTTACACGCTTAGCTCCTGGGCTGCCGCGTATAACCGACAGTTAAAATATACAACATAAAAGAACACCTGCGGAGTTTCTTTAGCTATTTCTTCTACAATTAGGGGAACCTAATTCGGAATATTTAAAAAGGCGTTTGAAACGAAAAAAAAAACTTTCGTACAGTTTAAACGCGGTAGAAGTGAAACCTTCCGATATTTTATTCAATATGGGTAAATATATTTCTTTAGTGGATTTTTTAACTTTTTTAACTGTAATTTAATATTAACCATCTTTAAAGCATTCCATGAGGACGAGACCGAGATAATAGAAAATTCAATTTCAAATTTACAATATTTAATGTAAGTTAACGTTACATTTACGAAACACTGTACACTAATACTCTATCTCATGTTCTCGCAGGCTATATCCCATAGATAAAACAATATATCACGTCAATAAATATGGTTTTTTTTCAATAATAAGAAGCTTACTGTTGTAACTCTGTAGTATATAACATTACCTTACATAATTTTACAACACGCCAACCATACCTGGAACAAATAATACAGAATAATTAATAAAATAGAGACAAAGGAAACATTTATGACGGTGGATGTCGGAAAATCGCTCTGAAAAATGATAACTGAAAGAAAAGGTTCTTTCTTTATATAAATTACGTCAGTTTGAAGGCTCCGAGGCAATTTTATGAATAACTAATTAATACAAAATTCTTTTGTCTCGGATGGTTTAGTTCTTTAAACGTTACGCTGATATTTACTAGACACAAGAAAAGATACTTCTTTTCATTCATGTAGTCCGTTTGTATAGTTAAAACATTGTTACATTTATTTTAAATAAGGGCAACAAACGAGCACACAGTGCAGGTGATGGTAAGTGGATGTGTGGCCCATGTATAACCACATCCGTCTAATCATCCACATCGGTCGCGATAAAAAATTAAAATGCACATGCTTCGTTTTGCACAAATAACTAAGGTTTATTTTAATAAAAAAGATTCAGTTTACAATCATTAGCGGTAGAAAATAACGTTTGTAGTTTGTCACTCGGCGAATCAATAGTTTCGTATGTGTTAAGCAGTTATGGACGCACGTATAAAACCCACCTTGAAAAAATATACGAGCTACAATTGCGCATTCTTAAATGTATCATCCCTCTCAAAATCAAAGATAAATTAAAAAAAATTCTTATGGTCTATTTCATCATTGCAATATACTACCAGTACACGACAGGGTGAAATACCAACTACTGCTTGAAAATTATAGCAAGGAAGAACTAAAAATTAGCCATATCTATACAAAGCTTACACGACAAGCCCTTAATCCATATATGACGATACCAAAATATAAAAATATGTAAGGAAAATTTAGGTTACAATATCAAGTTCCCGCTCTCTTGAACCAAATTCCAAAAGCAATAAAAAATGAACTAACTAAGAAAAATATTAAATATAAGCTAATATAAATACTGTTTAGTATTTTATAGACAAATTGATAACGACACCTACTAATAATTTATACTAAAAAAAACTATACTAACACACATAATATACATAAATACAAATCTACTAATAAATATATACATAGATACACACAATCGTAACATTAATATCTTGATTACTAATATTATTTATCAAACTCACTAACTGTCCTTTTCTGTGGTACACATATAGTTAAAAAAAATATTGTCACACCATGTACGAGTATGATGTAAGTTGTCGCTACGCGAACCGATTGAACATGGTCGAAGTTACGAATCGGCGGTACATGGAAAAACTTTTGTAAGTTTATTTGTACTGTCGGGTGTTATTTAATAACTATATTTTGTAAAAATAAATAAATAAATAAAAAAATAGCAGGTCAGTCCACCCTTCCATATCTATTTAAATAAGTACTCATATATACAATGTATGTATAACAAAAATAACTTAAAAACGAAAAGCGTGCGTGCGTGCGCGCATGTGTGAGCTCGTGTGTATCATCATCATCAGTACAGCCCTTCACAAGTCCACTGCTGAACATAGGCCTCCCCCAAGGTATGCCACAAAGCACGGCCCTGAGCCACCTGCATCCATCGGTATCCCGCATTTATTTTATTTGTGTGCTGCGCATGTGTGCAATAATATTACGTTTTAATATACTTGCAAAGAAATTTAAATCAAACACAACAAATATAAGAAAATTTAACCGCTAAACGGTTATATTTAAGTGCAGTAAATGCATTACCTAGACAATTCATGACTTTGCAGCAAGCCGTACACGCTCTTATCTCGCCATAGCCGAATTTGTAGTTTACTCGCAGACGCCCGAAACTTTGAATATTCTAATGGAATCAGTTACCGTGCTCGCGGGGTGGCCATTAAGAAACTCCATTCGTCTGCCGCTTAGTTTATAAACTGTACACGCTTATCTCGACTACATAGGTTGTAACTTAAAGAGAAGCGCTGATAATCTTGATTTGCTGTGTAGTGGAAAGATGAAAAAAAGAAAGTGGAAAATTCATGACCTCACTTCGTCTTTTGAGGGTCATATAGGCAACAATTAAATAATGTCACCACGCTACAGCTATATTAGCAAAAAATGGGTTGGCTCGACCAGAGAATATCCACCATCACAACAATTGTACACGTGGTAGGGCCCTGCAGCTATATTAGTAGTATACTCGTAGTTGTAGCACGAATTGGTCGGCTCGACTGAGGGAGGAAGACACTTATCACAGAATACTAAAAAACTAAAATAACAGCTAGACGCTGCTGAGTTTCGTACCGTGAATGTAGAGAACGGGAGACCCGTTTTGCTGAAAACTAGGCATTCCATCTTAGTCCTCACGGGTGTTAACGTATCTGCATTTTGATTCGGAATTGACGACATATTATGTAGATGTCTACACACACCAAACACACCAAACATTTAACATCAGGTGGACTGTGTGCTCGTTTGTCACCCTATAAAAAAATTGTCAAAAGCGTATGCCTTTTTATATTTATCTCATTAATAGTACAGTGTTATCATAAAAAACACATAACGCATATGTGATTCCTATCACAGTATTTAAACAATCGCAGAGGCGAAGGAAGATGCAGTGTACCCATTGATGTAGATGGACGGACTGCCCTTTGTGGTGTAAATGAGTTCCAGTCAGATCACGTTTGAAGTAAATGATTTATTATAGAACTAGCAACCCGCCCCGAGTACGTCTGAACAGTATCTACTTATGTGACGTTATTAAAATTTAAAGTAATGATCAGACTATTAATTTTAAAAAAATCGACTTCTTAAGAATACGTATACAAATTAGCATAGATTACTCCTCTGCACTTTAACTGTTCGGCAAGTTTTTTACGTGGTAGAGCTATACTGCAATTATATTAGTAGTATAGTTGTAGCACGAATGGATCGGCTCGACCGGGGAAGGACCACGCTCTCACAGAATACCAGCGTCAAATAGTAGCTTAATGCTGCTGTGTTTCGTATGGTGAGCGTAGAGAACCGGAGACCCTTTTTACTGGAAACGATGCATTCCACCTAAGTCCTCATGGATGACAACGCATCTGCATTTTGATTCATAATCGAAGATAAATGTAGATGTCTATGGGCCACAGCAACCATTTACAACCAGGTGGACTGTGTGCTCGTTTGTCATCCTATCCTATATAAAAAAAATGTTTCATTGCAATCGGTTATGCTAATTCGTAGATTAACCAGAACCGACGGACAGATAATTTTTTAAAAGGTTATTCATATTGAATAGAACCATTTAAACGGATTTTATCGCGTTTAATTAACTTATTTTGAATTCCCGACGTTTCGGGTGCTTTACAGCACCCATGGTCACGGTAGTTAGCCCGGCTACAGTTTTTGAGCCGGGCTAACTATGACATTAAAAATCTCAGTCCCTCCCGTGACCATGGGTGCTGTAAAGCACCCGAAACGTCGGAAATTAAAAATAAGTTAGAAATAGGTCAATTAAACGCGATGGAATCGAAGTGTTCTTATTTTTTTATTATTTCATTATGGTTGTTCTAATGGCAAGCAAATAAATCGTCTCAGTTATTTTCTATAAATGTGCTGTGAATTTTGTATTTTATTGCTTTGTTATTTAGCGTCGAGCAGTTTCCTTCTTTCCTTCTTTCGCATTAGTAATGGTTTAACTCGATTTATCACTAACATAAAACAGAAGGTAACCTACTTTAATACTTTAGTAAATTAGCTAACCGTAAATAATCGCGTGCTGACGTGCAACTGTTACGCATCCAACGTTAATTTATAGTTGGGTTCTTGAAGAACGAGTCATTTTATGCGAGTGTCATATTATGATTAGTGAATTAATGTTGAAGATTAATGTAGTGATGGTACACCACAGACATCCATGTATCGTAATCATCAGCATCATCATTATAGCTCTTCACAAGTCCATTGCTGAACATAGGCCTCCCCCAAGGAATGCCACAAAGCATGGTCCTGAACCACCTGCATCCATCGTCTACCTGCATGTCTTACCAGGTCGCCACTCCACCTAGTGGGGGGACGTCCTATATTTCGCCTGCCGGTACGAGGCTACCACTCGAAAACCATTTTTCCCCATCGGTTATCGGCTCGTCGAGCTACGTAGCCGATCCATTGCCACTTCAGTTTACTAATCCGTTGGGCTATGTCGATTACTCTGGTTCTACTGTCCTTATTTCTAAGTTTATCACGCAGAGAAACTCCGAGCATAGCCCTCTCCTTTTTTTATAGGGTGGCAAACTAACCACAGTCCACTTGATCGTAAGTAGATGCTGTGGCCTATAGACATCTACATTTGTCACTGATAAAGATCAAAAATGCAGATGCAATATTATCCCTGAGGTATAAGATAGAATGCCTTGTTTGCAGAAAAATTGTTTATTGATCTCAACACTCAACATACGAAACACAACAGCCTTAAGGCGCTACCCTGACCAAAACCTGGCAAAAATGCGTTTTTCAGAGACTATTATCTCATTAGTTATGACTTATGAGAAATAAGCTACATCTAAAAGCACATTATTAATGTTCGATATCCTATCATCACATTCCACGTTCTAATTTGTTTTTATGTGTTATGAATACATTTAAAATCTACTTTTAAAAAATGACTAAAATTATAGATTACATGCATCTGTTGCTAAAGGAAATGCTCTAATCATTTGAGAATTACACTAATGGATAGATAATTTAAAAATCTATATTCTACACGTTTTATTTAATTTCTTAAGTTCGCTTATCTCTTTTAATTGAAATAATTACAAATATTCGGGCGTATTTTCCCGTGATATATTGTAGCGAGAGCGCGTGGATTGTATGGGACCGAACGCTCAAGGTCTCTCGCTAGGGGAACCGTCTTAAGCTGCTATTATACTCCGGTATTCTATGAGAGCGAGGTCCTAACCCGGCGTTGCTCTGACATAACACATGAAAAAGTTAGTGTAATACAATACGACAATAACAATACAAGTGTTCTCTCACGATGAACGTTCCAAGATAACTTATAAAATAAACACTATTCAAATTGTGTTCATTCAAGTTCCGATTATAATTCAATTTGAAATACTAGACAACCATAATCACTTGCTCGTGTAAGTGTTTACAGGCTTCTTCAACGTGCGATGAACATTGTGTAATCCATGCGTACATTGTAGAAACACTCGGTACTTGACGTACGCTTGTTTATTTTAAATAAATATCAAGACACACACGAAACGATGTGTGTGTCTTCAAGGCAAGAGTGAATAGGCTTGTATTACGCAAAGACTACGATTTACCATCTATGGTTTCATCAACACTTACCACCGGGTGGGGTCGCAGTCAAGCACTAGGTCATAATAAGTAAGCTGCCTGATTACTGGATATATTACAGTACCAATTTCTTCAATGAACTTTATGGTTAATGTATTAGAGTTCATATTTTTACAACACGAGAAGCGTATGTCCAGTAGCGGATTTTTTCAAGCCGATAAACAAGAAGATAAAGACGTTTTGATATAAGTGGATATAATAATAGAGATACGCTGTAGCTATATTATGGTTGTAGTACGAATGGATCGGCTCGCCAGGGGAGCGACCACGCTTGCACATAACACCAGCGTAAAATAGGAGAGCATTGCTGCTATTTCGTATGGTAATTCTAGAGAACCGGAGACCCTTTGAAAAGAAACAAGGTACTCCATCTTAATCTTAGATGAATGATAATTTCGATGGGCTACAGCATCCACTTATCATCAGGTGGACTGTGTGCTCGGTTGTCATCCATATCCTATAAAAGAAACACGATTTTCACTATAAATTACACATCTTTATTTGTTACTGTGATATATTATCATTCTTCACGTATATATACATATATACAAACACAGTACTTGCAAGAAAATGAAATGTTTATATTTCTAAGTAATGTCTGCGTCCATTACAATAAGTATTATTAAAAATACTTTTTTTTTTCATTAAACTAGAACTAATTCGAATATAGCGATGAAACGATGAAATTAAATCATATTTAATGTCTGGAGTCGAATCTTATGGAAATAACTTAAAAAAGTTGAACCGAATGCCCATTTGCCCCTCTTGTAAAATAAAAATAAATAAACTGTGAATAAAACTAAATTTACGGATTTCATCGCGTTTATTTCACTACTTTTACTTATTTTTAATTCCCGACGTTTCGGGTGCTTTACAGCAACCATGGTCACGGGGGGGACTGAGATGTTTGACGTCCCAATTTCATAGTTAGTCCGGCTACCTTCAGTTTTTGAATATTAATTTTTGGTCCGATTTACGCAAAACGAGCTTATAGTATCATGAAGTCTTGCAGTGGTATGCTTAGGTTTGGGTTTAATTTTGTTAATTATAGGATCCCAAGCAGGTGGCAGCACCCATCCATCTTCTCTATTGAAATTTGGATGTTTTTTAATTTCAATAGCCTCGCGTATCATCCTTGGTAGGAATCGGTGTTCTTTTGCGAGAATTTGTGGTTTATCAAATCGAATGTAATGGTGGGGACGATCTTGAACATGTTCGCAGACTGCAGACTTCCCGGAGCGTCGGTGCTTCACGTCAGCTATATGTTCTTTCACGCGAGTTTTTATGGATCGTTTTGTTTGACCTATGTAAGAGAGACCACATTCACAATCTAACTTGTACACTCCTGCATCTTGTAGAGGGATATTACACTTGACGGATGGTAAAAATTGACTAATCTTCTTCGGCGGCTTGTAGTATGTTTTAATGGAAGCTCGCTTCAAGATGTAGCCAACCTTGTCTGTGACTCCTCTGACATATGGTAGTACAGCAGGTACACGCTCGACAGTGGCCGGCTTCACTCGGTCACTGTGACGTAGGCGCGGGACCCGAAGCTTGTTGTCTTGCAATACTTGCTTGACGTGCTGAAGTTCGGCGGCCAGATGCTTTCTGTCACAGATCCCTCGTGCTCTCTGAAACAAAGATTTACCCACGGTAGCTAACTGTGAAGGATGATGGTGAGATTCACCATTTAAATATCGGTTGGTATGGGTCTTTTTTCTATACACAGTGTGACCAATTGTGTTATTAGGATTTCGAATGACTAAAACATCTAAGAAAGCTAAAGAATTATTTGCCTCTAACTCCATTGTGAATTGTATTTTAGAGTTTATAGAGTTAAGGTGGTTTAAAAATGCAGTTACTTTGTCAGATGGTAAAATTGTGAAAGTGTCGTCTACGTACCGCTTGTAGAATCTTGGATTAACAGGAGCAGTAAGAAGGGCTTTCTCCTCGAAGTCCTCCATGAATATGTCAATTTAGTTTTATTCAATGTGTAGTGTTCGCGTAAATTTAAGAAATCATTATAAATAAACAGTCTTAGAAAAACCACGAAATTGCCCTAGTACGTGCAGGAACGGTTCCGTTGAGCGAATTTCTCTAACCTCGATCTTTCATAGCATCGATCACATGTATTCAGTAAGAAATTTTTGTTAGATTCTTAGTCATTTTAAAAACTTAACCTAACCACACAACACAAATTACGAAACATAATAAAAACCACTCGATAACTTAAGTTACAGCGAGCTTAAGTGTTCAATAGGAATTACCTTATAAAAGTACCATTGCCGTCAAAGCATATTAAAAGTTCATAGCTAAACATAGGCCTCCTCCATAGACTGCCTTACTGGGGGGGAAACTTGCCACAGTGGCCACGCTTGGCAGGCGGGTAATCAACCGCAAGTTTTTTTTTATTTTCTTGTTGTTATCAGAAAGAAACTGATGAAAAAATTTGGGATGTGTAAGCGGGATTTAGAAAGGGAATGGGATGTACAGATCAAGTCTTTTCCATGCGCATAATCGCGGAGAAGTTTTTGGCCAAAAACCAAAAGGTATTTTGTGCGTTTATGGACTTGGAAAAGGCCTATGACAGAGTGGATAGGGATGTGCTATGGCCATTCATTCATTCTTTTGTCATTCTTGCGTCGTCAGCGGCCGAGTTGCAAATGATGGTTACATTAATGAACGGATCATTAAAAGAAAGGGGTATGAAAGTGAACGCAAGTAAGACGAAGGTTATGGTTATTGAAAGAGAAGAAAGTAAAACGATTTGTGAAATAAGAATAGAAGGGGAGTTGATCGAGCAAGTAGATGAGTTTATATATTTTAGTTGCGTATTTAGCAGGGATGGGAGATGTGATAAGGATATAGAACGACGAGTGAATGCAGGAAATAGAGTAAATGGGGCCCTACACTCTATTGTGATGAGTCAAAATGTGTCGAAAAAGGCACGTATGGCAATTCACAATGCTGTGTTGGTCCCTACTTTAACGTATGGTAGTGAAAGTTGGGTGTGACAGAAGAAGCACGAGAGTAGAATGAATGCAGTAGAAATGCGGTCGTTAAGGAGTATGTTAGGGCTGAATCTGAATGACAGGGTGAGAAATCGTGTGATAAGAGAAGAGTGTGGTTTGCAAGATGATGTTGTGATCAGGATTAAGAAAGGAATGCTTCGGTGGTTTGGTCATGTGGAAAGAATGAATAAGTAAAGAGTGACAAAGAAAATTTATGTAGAGAAGTGAATGGCAGAGTCGGAAAGGGACGGCCTAGGCAAAAATTTATCGACCAAATTGGCGATTTTAGAAAACGGGCCAAATTACGAGTACCCTTAACCGACGAGCATGTATGTGGTGATGAGGTGTGTCAGGACCGTGCCAAATGGAAGTCTGTAGTCTTTGCCTACCCCTCTGGGTGACAGGCGTGAGTGTTTATATATATTATATATGCTATCAGAATACGCTGCTGCCCATCTCCTGGTTTCCCTCTGTCGCCTCTTACAAGGACGACATTTACGGGATGATATGGAGTTGTAAACATTCTCACACCAGCACTACACAGTATAATAAAAAAAGAACAAAAACACTCATTTAAATAGACATCTGTCCTCAAATACTTATAAAACGTTTTAAATTATAGCGAACTACGCCATGTAGAATCCGTGACATACAAGGTGTATAATTAATATACCTACAAGTTAAATATTAACAAAAGTAAAGTAAGCATGAAATTGTGTACCAACCAGCATCATGCTGACATGCATTTTATCACGAGAGAAGCGATGCGCTTTGAAGTGTAAAGACCGCTTTACGCGAAACCGTTGTTCATAAGTACTTCTGCCATGTCTTTGAAGGCAAGGGTTAACTTTAACGTGGGTACTAAATATATTAAATGTTTCGTTCGATTTTGAGCTTTATTGCAGCGTCGTAAGTTACACTGTGACTTCGAACGATAACGTATTGCTATGATGTAGATGGTAATGAGTGAGGTGCATATGCAATTCCCATGGTTAATATCAAATAAAACAGGGGTAATGGATGTTTTGAGCTTTTATCAAGTACTCGTTAGGCTATATCCACTAATTATTTTTTATAGAATAAGGGTCACAAACAGCACACCGTTCACTTGATGGTAATTGGATACTGTGGCCCATAGACATTTATATCCATCCTCGATTTAAAAAAGCATACTTAAGTGTCACCCCTCAGAACTCAGATAGAATGCTTCGTTTCTAGTAAAAAAGGTCTCTGTTTCTCTAGACTCACCATACGAAAACAGCAGCATTAAGCTACTATTTTATGCTCTAACAGAATTCACCTCTTGTTCGAAAAATCCTCGTCGTGAACAAAGTTGTATGATTGATATATATTCGAGTAATCGGAGTGAACTCACTAAGGTACTTTTATTCATACTAACTATAAATGTAAGTTAGTTTTAATACATAGTATCTAATTAGATTAGCAATACCATTGTAGTAGGTTTGCTTTGCCTATAAAGATAGTTGTTATGTGTGTGTATGTGTAATTAAATAAATATAAAATATTCGCAGCTAATTGTAACTTTTATTGAAAAGAACATTATTAAAATTGAAAAGCAATATGAAACACGTTTTTCCTGACAACAGCTATCGATAAGCAAAATTAGGGTCAATTGTTTTACATTTGTAATTGTTATACACTCACAACACGAAAACAGCAGCATTAAGCTGCTATGTTACTCTGGTATTCTGTGATAGCGTGGTCTTTATCCTTCTCAATCATAATATAACTTCAGCGTGGCTCTACTAAGCATGAAAGAGCAAAAATGTTTTAACCAACATTTTGTGAGATGTCGCCGCAAGAGATCATTACCCTATATAGTTCTACGGTGGTCGTAAGAGCCGACGAGAAATGTCGGAAAAATATGGCTTGCGTCAGTACCGGGGTAACGACAAGTAGGGTCAAAAATGCAAGGCGTCTGGTACTGCTGTTGTCAATCCAAATGAGCAGCGGAAGACTATTTCAAGCCATTAAAGAAACAAGAAAGACACAATTACTAGGTTAAAATTAATTTTCGACCGGTAATAAGGTTTAGCAGCTATTGAAAGCTCGAAAAAAATAGTGACTTTATTGGAGGTGTTCTGCGGAAGACGGCGGAGGGTACTGCTAAGATTACTATGGGTGCAATAAAAGAGACCAATGTCGAGCAGTAGATAGACAAGTCTTTCAACAAGCACATTCGTAAACACCTGTCACCCAGAAGGGTAGACAGAGACTGCCATTTGGCACGACCCTGACGCACGTCTCTCGCCTCCTTTACAACCATTTACCTATGCATACATGCTCGCCGGTTAAGGGTACTCTTAATTTCACTCATCTTTAGTATATCGTCTACCTAGTCGATAAACTTTCGTCTATGGTTAGGACGTCCCTTGCCGACTCTGTCGCTCTTCTGCAACATAAATTTGCTTTTTCTCTTTTTCTTCGCGCATTCTTTCTACATGTCTATGCCAAGTGTTAAAATAACATAATATGAATTTAGTTCCTAAGTGTTTTAAGTTCCAAGACGTGGTTAAACAATGACGCGACATAAATATTCGGCACATTCCCCTGACTCTTTTTACTGGAAACGAGGCATTCCATCTCAGTCCTCACGGGTGACAACGCATCTGCATTTTGATTTGTAATCGAGGATAGATGTAGACGTCTATGGGCCGCAGCAACCACTTACCATCAAGTGGACTGTGTGCTAGCTTGTCACCCTATCCTATAAAAAAAACATTCGAGTGGCTACGGAAAATGCAACTTACAAGCGTATGTGTGGCTGCCAAATTATTAACATAAACAGTAGTGGACACCAACCGGCCACTGGAACGTTCCGATAGTACCACCATGATTAAATGAAATTTAAGGACTTCTAAAAAAAAAGTATCATATAATGTATTACTCGTGAACGAAATTACAATTACAAAGAAGTATTATGTATTACGTGAGGAGTTGAGGAACTGAAGAGTTAGAGTACAATGTGTGTTAGCGAACATGTCGTCTTACATATGTCCTCTAATTTCTCAAGCAAATTAGATTTATACAATCTGTATCTCTAACATCCTCACAATGTTTTTCATTACTGCCAGGCACGCGGTAAATCACCACTTCAGCTTGCAGTTATTAATTTGAATGGTGAAAAGGTGAATCGTGTAGTCGCGTCGTCATAGAGTCCACGATCATCATACCATGGGTGTTGTAAGCGATAGAAGATGAACAGCAGCGTCTTCCAGATAAAAGCTAAAAATAATAAACTAATACAAAAAATATTAAAAATGCAAAATAATTAAACGCTGATTTTGTCCGTTAAAACACGTGAAAACTTGAACGACGAAAAAAAAACAGTTTTTGTTCTTCTTAATTTAGTAACCTATGTGACACAATCGTGATGTCAATAAATTTCTAAATTAAACTACTTGTAATTGCATTGACAACACAATTCAATATAAAATCTAATTGTTCGTTTTTCATCATGTGTAAAGTAAATAACAATAAGTCAATAATAACAATGTCCTCCGGACCGAATTTCGGCCACGGCAGCAAGCCTCAACGGAGACTAGCCATCGGCGCAAGACAGGATTATAGTGCCCAAGTGTACGCGCAAGCACCGGTGCACTCTCTATTTTCTTATTCTCATAATGCGACGGGACGCTAAAAACCGACAGGACCGGTGAGAGATCAGGCACAGGACCAACGGCTTTAGATGCTTTCCGAGGCAAGGAGGTGAGACACCGTCAACTTTCTTACTCCGGGCAGCTACTGAGCATTTCTTGACAGAAAAACTCAATAATTGATTTTTGAGCCCGACCCGGGATACGAACCCAGGACCTCATGATCAGCAGTCGCACTACTACAACCACTAGACCAACGAGGCAGTCAATAATAAGACGAAGATAAACACGTATTTAGAGCTCGGACAATTTTAGTAAATCTCAAATTATGCTTAGCGTAGTTATCAACGACATTTCCGTCGAAATAATGTTCTTGTTGGCGAGCGTAACGAGACTAGGATTATGCCGAGCCTTTGTCTAGATATTTAGGAGATTGATTTAATCTTATCCTACGAGCTTCGTCGTGATAGAATTTGGCCGTACCAATAGATCCGATTAAGTTTGGAAGAACAGTGACGTTATTTAAGTATATATTTTTGTTATTCTAAGGTTTCCAGCCAAATGATTTTAAATATGAATAAGGGAATCGTATTAAGTAATGCCAGCATTGATCCAATAAACGTATGTGTCAGGCCAGCTGATACGGAAAATTACGTCTTTTAAGGCATGAAGCGATAAACCCATCGAATCTTAACATCTATGCATCAATTGCCTTTAAATTTTAGACCTTATTATCATCAAAGACGTAATTAAGGCAATACATCTTCTATAAGAAAATATGAAAATCGATAATGATTTCTTATATTTACGTGAACACTATATGATTCAAACTACTTTTACGGATTTTATCGCGTTTGTTTATGTTATTTTTAATACCCTTCGTTTCGGATGTTTTCCATAGTCCATCCATAGTCACGGGGACTGAGGTGACTGACGTCCCGATGTCAAAGTTAACCCGGAGTACCTTCAGCTTTCATCAGCAGCAACCAAAGACAATAATTAAAATGCTGGAAAGCACCCGAAACGTCGGCTATTAAAAATAACATAAATAAACGCGATAAAATCCGTAAAAGTAGTTTGAATCAATATAAAAATCGATTAACTTTTGTTAATCGATTTTTACAAGAACATAGTAATCATTTACCAACAAACGGTCTCAATCACTCAAACAATAATCATCTCTAATCTCTACGGTATCCCGTTACATCATGCCACATTATCCACTCCCCATCCTCTTTACCTCCCCACCTAATGCAAATTGTAACGTTTAATACGATCCTTTCCTTTCAAAGGCTGACGTAATCTAACGATCCTTTGCGTGGTGTTAAAGTCCTTTCAATTTGACATAGTCCGAAACAAAGCGTAACGTCATGGGAGAGCGTACAGCGCTAAGAGGCGTCTCCCTCGATTTGCACTGAGAATTCACTTATCGATATTACATTTGAAGCATCCATTTAACAGTTAAGCCATTCTAGTTAATCCTTTCCAATCCTCTAACTGAATTAAGTTCTGAATTGAATAAGGAAATTACTTGCTAATATATGTTAAATATGTTTTGGTAGATGGTTGAAAATCCTTAATTAAAACGCAAAACATGCGTACCGGTTGGTCATGTATAGAACCTTATAGGATACATTTTTTAAAGACTTGACTATCATACTAGGACTATTTCCAATAACGTGCAGGTAGCTTAGCGTACATACATAAATTTCAAAAGGACAAAATATCCAAACACGAAACAATTATTTATAGGACATATATACATAATGCTGCGGGATTCGAACCCGCGGGACACAGCGCCGCTCATTCAAGAAATATACTCCTATATAATATACTTATGGTGTAAATAAGACGTCGGCATGTGAATAATAATTGAACGGCGGTAGCATACAATACTAGACAGATTTCCTCTGCTCAATAAATTTAAAAGAACATAACTTTTATAACACGAAAATTACAGTATATAGCTAAAGTTATAACAAAACGGTAAACAAAGCTTGTGAAGCTTTGGCCTGTACAAATACAAAAAGGATGCGCTAATCGTGCTGCAACATAGGATCCACCAAGTTACCGTTACAGCCTACTAAAGTCAACAGCTTGATGTATGCCCCCCCCCCATAGATTTCCTCAAAGGGGGGATATTTTTCATAGTTTCCACGCTCGGCAAGCGGGTTTTTTATTTTTAGTCGTTATTAGGAAGTCGCTGCTGCCCATCTCCTCATTTGTTTCCCACCGTCGCCCCTTACAACACCTCCGGGAATACATGGTGTATTGGATATTCTTACACCGCCACTACTCCGTTAGAACACCATGTATATAACTATCACGTATATAACAAATAACAAAATTATTCGAGTTAACATAAATGAAAAAATATTTCACATCACTTTCTTTAAATAAAAAAGCCCGAGACGTCGGACTATCACACCGGCAACACAAGTAGCGTGTTCATAATAAACACTTTGTACATTTCAAAACGATCATAGAGATATTCAGCGGTACGTTTCTTCCACGGCTTAGAAACGTCGAGCTGTCAGAAAGCGGGGCTGAATTATATTTCAAAAATATTACGTGCCCTCGTGCGGGTGTCGGTGCTTCGGTAAATTTCGCTTCAACTTGAAATAGAGCGCGCACACTACTCTCTGCAGCCATTTAATTGGTTTCCAGTGATATATATTTAACAGTCGGCTGTTGTCAAAATGTCGGGCAATGTCTTTAAATATATCAAGAAAAAGCAAAATGATATTATTTTATTCAGCTGACTTCAAACGGATGAGGATTTCAGTTCGACTGTATGTTTCTTTTTGTATTTAACTTTCGCGATATCTTCGTCAATTGTGAACCGAAATTGATGATTTTTTTTTTCATTAAATACTGCAGGGGTGATCCCATATATTCGTAATATTGAGAGTGACAAAATAGCGAAAGAAGTTTTAAAATGAAACTATTTAGACAACATTGATATCGTGATACTACTTAGTCAATTTAAAATGATTAAAAAACTTTTTATAAAAGTTAAGGCCGTGTGCTGTGAAGTCAAGATTTTTAATTCTTCTATGAACTATGTCTTAGCACCGAATACAGAATGTGAAATTATTTTTTTCTTTGAATTTCGCTTTCATTTTACATTAAAAGTTATTTTTTTATCATTTTCTCATAAGTTTGCACTGAAAATAAAAGCGGCAGGGATCGAACCCAGATTGATTGCGTACTGTGAAATGAAGAGCGAGCGCTAAGCCCCCGATCTACCACGAAGCTCCTGAGCTACCACTTTTCAATCAGATTTTAAAATATTTAAATACGTTTTGTAACTGAGTATATCAATCTACGTAAACAATACCCTTCCAATCAGAACACAATGATCAGGACATGCGCTAGCACCAGAAAAACTTAACAGAGCGGCTCCTACACAGACAAAGTCTTAGATTTAAAAGAATCCTTCTACATATTATAAAAATTAACATTGATTCCCCATTTGCTTTAGAGAGAGTCGATGTTCGATGACAATTTCAAACATAGAATACTATAATACATACATAATAGAACGGGGAGTGGGCGGAGTCCGTGTAGCCACTAAAATCTCACTAACACGTCAATTCACGCGTATAAATGTCAACATGAGATGTGTTTTGACGTTACAATCGTTTCCAAATTTTTTACGCAAATTATTTAGCAAATTGCACGCTATTTACAAATTAATATGTATTAAAATCTGTATATCAACACAGCGAATCGGGTTTGTAGTAGTGATAATACGACGCAATTGCTTGTATGTGTGCTTCCGGCGACGCCTATCCTCGTACAAAATAAGATTGACAGCCATTCTATTGTGCATTATAGTATTCTATGATTTCAAATCACAATATAACATGGCTAATCGTATAATTATATATATATATATATATATATATATATATATATATATATATATATATATATATAAATAATTATGTATCTATGACATGAAAAAACAACTTTTTACTCATTGTATGCCTAGCAGTCCGACTGGGAGCAGTGCTTGCACGGCTGTGATCCAGTCTGAAGGGTATAGAGGCATTCCATCTCAGAGCACTGAGGTGACAATGGAGCTGTAGCCTTCTTTATTTGACTGCAATAGCCACTAAAAGTAAATTGGTTAATTGTTTCTTGACTAATAAACGCACTGATGTACATTAGTGGGACGATGTGTTTTATACGTTAGGCTGCATTAACATAAAACTTTACATCGTTTGCAAGCCCAAAGTTGATACAATGCCAGGTTTATAGGACTTCTGTTAAGTTAAGCGGCTAGAACAAATTGCTCACGCGTTTTGTTTTTTGTTACTGACGGTTATCCGCGGCACGCATATCCCGTTACGTGATAATGCCGAGAGTGTACTCCATCCTCCTCTCCTCTTATTTACGCTTATTATTATTTTATAGAATAAGGCAGAAGAGTAGTGCCGGTAAGTGGATGCTGTGGCCCATAAACAGCTACATCTATCCTCGATTAAGAATCAAAATGCAGATGCGTTGTCACCCCTGAGGACTAATATGGAATGCCTCGTTTCCAGTAACAAAGGTCTCCTTTTCTTTGCACTAACAATACTTAACAGCAATACTGGTACCGCTATTTTACGCGTATGTGAGAGCGTGATCCTTCGACGGTTAAGCCGATACATTAGTGCTACAACCACAATATAGGTGCAGCTTGGCTCTACCACGTTGTAAATCGTAGATATACGTATTTTATACGTAGATAGTCGCATTTTAGCTAATTTTAAGATAAAGGATTTTAAGATTGATGAAGAATTATTGTTTTCCCAATGCGTCGACAGTTTTCAGGGACACAATTATTAAAAATTATATAGCATGTGAATGACCTAGGTAATATTGGAAAGAACCCAGGATAGTTAATAGGTTAATGGATCTTTGTAAATACTACTTGGTTTGATTTGTATATTTTTGTATACAAATAAGCATAAGTGGATGCACATAATCCACCTTGTTTCATAAGTGGGTGCTTGGAGCGATAGGCACCTCAATTTAGATTTGATGTTAAATTAAAGACAAATTTTATTTCCTAGATTAATTATTGATACAAATGAGTTTTAAGAAGGAATGCTTCGCTATCAATAAAACCTTCAGCTCTTATTTTTGAACGTAAGGATTACACTAAGATTTTCTCCTGTATCGTGGAAGCAGCTACATAAATTTGCATACAAATACTTGTTCCGTGCGGAACTTGAACCCGCAACCCTCGGCGCCACAACTCAGTGCTAAGCCACTACGCCACGGGGCCGACTTTTTGTATTTTACACTGATATTCTCTCTCATTCGAACACCCATTTTCCAGTCCAAGAAAATGGCTACACAACAAAGATTAACGAACAAAAGATTAAAAGTAAATACACTTCACAGACAAATTATATATAGATAATATTTGGAACGTAAATTTTTTTTAGGAAGAACATATATATTTAAACGACATATTTATTGTATAATAGCGTATTATTTTAGTCTATGTTACCAACGGCGTTATGAAAGATCGATTTTAATATTTCTTTTTAAAATGTTTATTGATTCTAAAGCTGACAAAAAGGGAAATACATATATGTACATAAATACCAGTCAAAAATGTTATTCCCTTTTAGGCTACACAGCAGTCAGTTAATAAGCCTTCACAAGAATTCGTTCTTCATAGTATTAACGAAAAAATACGTATTTTTAGGTACGTCTGAATTCGCAAATATTCTCAAATAGAATATTTAAGCGTTGAGAGGCTTTATTGGAAATGGCGTTAAGCGCCAACTTACGCTTCGTTAGGCGAGCCGGTCGTGCAGAAGTTCATTAAAACGCCGGTTCGGTTTAGCCTCAGGTCTTACCTACAGTCTGCGTAGTCGACCTCAAAAAAGTGACCGATCCATAAAATATAATGAATTATTGACATATTTTTAACTTGTAACGAGGCATTCCATTTTAGTTCTCGGCGTGAAAACGTATCTGCATTTTGATTGTTAATCGAGGGTAGATGTAGATATCTATAGGACCAACAAAAAATTATTATACATATGGGAAACCGTTAGTGAATGTAACAGGCTACACGAATATTTAATGGCTTACCATAAAATTTCAATATACACATAAACATTTATTCACTTCAATTCGACTACTCTAATCTCGATTAATCGAGTGTCCTTCATAAGTATTTACACAAATCTTAGCAAATAGAAAAAACCTCGTCAAGTTTACACAAGTAATGCTGGAGTAAACACCAGAAGCTCTTCACAGCCGAATGTGTGTAGCTAGTAAAGGTATGACACGCCCACAGAACATATAGTTTATATTATACTCTTTACATGCCGGTAGTAGACGAAAAATAGATATGTACTCGTAGCTTTTACTTGATAGTAAACAAACTTTTTGAGCACATGCTTACTTTTTATTTGTAACTTATAAAATTTTCGGTGGTGTGCTATCCCAATCCCATAACCATCAAATCCCCATCACTAGTCTACTGCTGAACATAGCCTGCTCTCAAGGAATACCAAAACACACGGTCCTGAGCTACCTACATCTATTGGTATGTTGTACCAAGTCATTCTCTCTAAAGGGAGCTTATCGCCGGTACGAAACTGCCACTTGAGGAAATTTCTTCTCCATCAGTTGTTAGTTCTTCGAGCTAATGGGCACTTTGTCGCTTCAATTGACTGACCTTTGCCCTAGGTCGGTTTCTTAGTGGCATCCCTATTTAGCTGTGAAAGCAAAAGGGACATCTCCCACCGGGCAAGGCGTTCAGTTCCGAAAGCAACCAATTAGGTGCTCTGTGTAGTCGTGCGGAGATGTTCTATATACACCGGTGTAGCTTGGAAATTTCGAAAGCGTGGTTTTGACTTCGGTTCGTTCGTTCGGTATATTATTGCACCATAACCCTTCGAGAAATGAGAGACCTGTGCCCACATGGGACATATAAAAGCTATGACTTCATTTCACTTAACACCATATTCGGGTGAACTGGTCAGTATGACTTAGTTTACTTCCTCTTAAATGAAAAACGTCTTTCACCGGTAAAGCCGACCCATTTGTGCTACAACAATAGGTAATATAGCTGCAGCGTAGTTATACCACGTACAAGATCCATAAAACATGTTTTAAAAAAAGTAAGTATGACAAACGGGCACATAGTTCACCTGGTGATAAGTGGATGCTTTGGCCCACACACACCTATATTTATCCTCGATTAAGAATCAAAATGCAGATGCTTTATCACCCCCGATGTCTAATATGGAATGCCTCGTTCACAGTAAAAAGAGTCTCCGGTTCTCTACACTCACCGTACTTGTACTTGTTTCACAATATTTATTATATATAATAACCGATCGTCAATAAATTTATAATTTAAAATAATTATAAGACAAGTATACGTGTATTCCAAATCAACAAAATGAAGATGAAGTTTCACCAAACGACGACAAATGCAAGTATAAATTAAAAAATTTAAAGCATACTAAAAGGCTTAAGAGATGTATCATTTATCTTAGCCATGTCGCCTCAGTAAATCAGTTTAAAAAAACGTACGAAAGAAGAGTTTGACGTCAATAAAAGCCTCGTGGAAATATAGAGAGCGAAGCTAAGCGACCGGAGGAGCGACGGAGTCTGAGTGAATGATCAATCACAAGGAGGGCGCCGCTCGCATCTGTCGGAGTCGGAATGGAGTAACGATTTGACGAGAAAAAATATCAAGTGGATCAATATAGGGAAGTTTTAACATCGGGAAAGAATTAATGGCGGAGATACATCATAGAAAATCCTTGAATCGTAATAAATTTACTTTGCTCAAAAAAGACAAACGACAAGATTCGCCGAGAACTAAAAATATATGATATGTGCTTAGCTATGCACTAGCTGCAATACCCGATTATTTACATATAGAATATTTATATAGGTATAAAATATAGGAGCGGCACCCGTCTAATTGCAGGATGCAGATCGCGAACTCAAAAAGGTCGTGGATTCGAATCCGCCATTTGACTTTTATCTTGAACCACTCCTAACACAAGCATTTTAAGCTTACCAGGAGTGGTTACAGGGAATATTAGTGAGGCTAATATCATTGCTAGTATTAAAAAATATAGAGGAGGGGGTAAACGAGCTTGAGGACCTGATGGTAGGTGTCGAGTGCCGCCCTTGAACTCCGCGACCTGCAGTTTCGTGGTCACTTGGAAGAGAGGGCCAAATTGGCCTCTATAGAGCTTGGTGTGCTCAGCACAGCGGGACATCATTTCATGCCGGCACACCTACAACTTTACAAGGCGCAGGTTCGGCCTCACATAGAATACTGTTCGCATCTCTGGGCCGAGGTTCTCCAGTGACAGCTACTTCCATTCGTTCGCATCCAGCGTATAACGGTTCGAGTTGTCGGTGACCGAGCACTTTCTGATCAGCTGAGATGTTGCATCTCTTTGCGTGTTTTACTATATATACCACGAGGAGTGCTCAGAGGAATTGTCCGAACTAATTCCAGCCACTTAATTTCACCATCGCACATCGCGACAGTACTCGAGACACCATCAGCCTTTCTTTATAAACGAGTACAACACCAGTTTTTCTTTATAAACGAGCGCATGCCTAGTCGTGAATGGAGTCCTGCTGTGACATGAGCTGGTGTTGTAAAATGCCACCTAGCAGTGTTGGACTTACTAAGGAGACGTGCTAAGTCGCTTATTGGTACTTATTGGTAATTGGTAACTAGGTTTCGTGGAGATCAATCTTGACATTGACAGCCTCGAGCACAAGCGCAGAGTAGTTAGCTTCTCAGCTGCTCTTATTCTATAGGATGCATTTCGAAGTGTGCGCAGGTATTACATGCCTTAATTTTCCTCTCCCCTTTCCACTGTCGGATAACCAGGCGTATTTGAACCTGAGTGACAGGGTGAGAAACTGTGTGATAAAAGAATGTGGTTTGCAAGATGATGCGGTGACCAGGATTAAGAAAGGAATGCTTCGGTGGTTTGGCCATGTAGACAGAATGAACGAGGAAATACTGACAAAGCAAATATATGTTGCAGAAGTTAATGGAAGAGTCGGAAAGGATACGTCCTAGGCGAAAGTTTGTCTACCAAATTGGCGATATATTAAAAATGGTCCAAATTAAGAGTACCCTTAATCGACGAGCATGTATGCGTAGGTATATGGATGTGGAGGAGGCGAGAGAGGTGTGTCAGGATCGTGCTAAATGGAAGTCTATAGTCTCTGCCTACCTCTCTGTGTGACAGGCGTGAGTGTTTATGTTTGTTATAATTTTAATACTAATTGTAATGTAAAAATTAAATTTATTTCATAACTTTTAAATTAGTTCATTAACATTAGTCTGGTTCTCACATTAAAAACAACAATTATATACATTAATAAAAAAAATCGCAGTCAATTTAACTTTACTTATAGTCATAAAACATATGCTGTTACAGCATCTCGGTGATGCGAACTCATAAAATTCGATCACCTAAATAGGAATAGAATATTTTTTATTTAAGGGGATATAGTAAGTCAGCTCAAATTCTAATTTCGTCCCCACTTGCCCGCGCGTCGTATGCTATGTACCGACATGTTTGTAATCACTAATACTGTAAGTAGAAAGGTCGTTGGACACTTATTTCATTAGGTTTATCATATTTATGCCTGTTTCTTAACGCCAAGTCAGTCGCTTCTTATTTTTATTACGGTTATTTCCCATTTTAATTTTACGTCGTTCTGTTGCGTAATGTGTATTCTCTGATCGTAAGCGACACAACTTCCCCCTTCAAAGGCCGAAGCGAAGTGACCGGGCGGCAGGAATCACGCTTCAAGAGGCCGATAGTTTAGGTAATTTCTTTTTACAGTGAAAATAATAGTATTTAAAAAAAAGTAAATAACATAAGCACTGCTTTATAGTTAGTTCAGTTAGTATGCAATGTTTCATGATCTTATTTAAAGTATTTTATGAATAACAGCGGTTTATTGTTTATTTTGGAGGTAACTTTGGATTTTTTTCTATCGAGAAAATTTTACCCATTTGAGATTATATTTCCCCTTAAATATGAATAAAATACATAAATCATTGTAATAATATTAACTGAAAGTCACTTTTATATTTAATTTGCCGTCGCAAAATACCTATGTCCTGAGAAGAAACCGCAAGAAACCCAGCGGCACTTTTTTTCGGAAAAAGATATTTTCACTTAATTATACAATTAAAAGCTATCAAGGTTTTTGTATGTAGTAAAACGAAATCGCATCATTGTCACATCACATATGGCTCGGCTTGACCGGGGAACCACTTTTTGCTTTTTAGCTGGATAATAGGACTCATTTTTTGCCTCTAATTAAGTCTGTGTGGTGACCCTAGTGCCTATGTCTGCCACCAAATAGCAGAGGCTGCACTGCTGTATTTTGAAATAAAGGTTGCACAGTCAGTATACATACACGTTGTGAGGCATTCCATCCTTATAAAGATATTAATAGTTACTTTGCAACCACCGTCTAAATTAAATAAAATGATGTGTCTTCCCTAGATTGAAGAGCACCTCCCGCCCTCCCTCAATTGCGTGCACTAATCCCGTCACCACCAATCCCAGCACCACTACTCCCAACACCACTATTCTAGGAAATACACCATCGACGATAATACGACACGTGTTTCGCCTCTACACGAGGCATCTTCAGGTGATATTGACACTACGGCGGCTGGCCGCTTTTATTTAATTTAGCGGATGGTTGCAAAGTAACTATTAATATCTTTATTATAATGGATTTCCGTAAAGTAACGCCTAATTCTATCAATTATTCCATCCTTATCTGCAGAGGTGATAACGCATTTTTGTTTGCATCCACTTTTTCACGTTCCTGCATTTTTGTGTCCATCGAATGTATGAACCACTAACCATCAGGCGAACTGTTAGTTCGTTTGTCACTTCAATTTAAAAAAAACCGCACCCAAACAATATAGGTAACGAATATAACAGCAGCGTGATTCTGACGGGAAAACGGTGACCCTTTTCACTGATAACGAGTCACTTTTCACTGACACATAATCGGGGAAAGTTATAGTAGGTGTTTATGGACCACAGCACCCACTTACCATGAGGTGGAGAGTGCTGCTCATCGTTTGCAATTTGTGTGTACTTATCATTCTTATTCATATAAAAATACGTGATCTTTATTATGGTTGCAGTACTGAAGGGTATGTTTGGTCGTAAGCAAGCTCTTTCTATTATACTACATTGTAAAGTATTGAAAATTATAATTATAAATGAATCCAATTGGGTTTTCTGCTGGTTTTTCCCAGGGCGGAGTTTCCCTCCGACGTAGTGGAAAACAGCATAAATGACTTTCAGTAAGTGTTACATCTGTCGTATGAATCCAAAAAAGCTTTTTTTTTACTTTATATAAAATTCCAGAAAATTTTCACAGATTTCGTGACGCTAATATAATCATGTATGATTATGCGTAAACTTCAGCATAAAACTAAATTCTCGCAAGCACAGGCAAGTCACGGCTTGCTCACAAAGTCCCTTCCGCTTCAGCGAGTATTCAAATTACATTTAATTTAAACTCGACATAATCTCTACTAAAATGCTTCGCAAGCAATGTTGGTTAATTACGTAAAGAATTTAATAAAAAACGCTTTCAAGTGGATGAAATTTAAATATTTTTTTTTTAGATTATTGATGTACCTTAAACTTGTTTTAACAAACCGAGTAACTTCCTGCTTACATCCCACTACTGTACATATGCTGTCTCTCTCTCATCTTAATTCAGGGTGGTGGTTTGGAGCAGGAAAAAGACCGCCGCGATGACGCAATGGCGACAAGTCTTTTTTCAGACATGCAGGTTTCCTCGCGATTTTTTTTTCACCACCATGAACATAACAAATCACTCTTTAAGGCTGCAAAATAGTGCAAAATTTACTGTTGCCGGTGGAAACTGAAGCTAATTCACGAATCTTCTAATAAAGTTTTACTTAAAAATTCTTTTGTAACTATTTTCGTCTCGTTTACACAGAAAGTAAGAGTCGACCAATGGAAATGCCAGCGAAACAATACAATTATATTTAAATATATGTGTGTATCTACCCCCAAATATGTTTCAAGCCCACGATACGAGTAATAATTAATAACACAACCTTAATCTAAAATATTTAGACCTTTATTTAAATTGTCTTGACACTAACTTAGTTTCTCTGCGTGATGAAACAGATCGATAGCAGCATCTTCGTGATAACTGCTCAAAATAAAAAAACTGCCGTTACCAATGCAACTATGGCAATATCGGGGGGGGGGGGGGGGGAGGTTGTGAGGAATCTCTTACGCTTCCCCTCGATTAGGGGGAAAGAAGAAATTAAATCTCGCTGTAAAAGAAACCCCACAAGGATCATTAGTGTATTAAAATACTATAGTTCCCAAACTACATTACAAAATTTGACTAACGTAAATGCGGTGCGAGCGATCGCTTCGCAGTCAGTGCACTGCCAGCCCCAGTAGATAAACACGGTGAGTAAGCACGATGATAAATGCGCCCGAACGAGCAACACTTGTAGCGGTCTACGCCAACTTTATTATTGATGAGCCGTTTAGCGTTCAACTTGAAGTTTTCGTGGAAACAATAAATTCAACTCGTCTGTCATACAGGACGCTAATATCGTGTTCGAAACTCTGGGTAATGTTGAATAAATCGAATGTAAGCTTTTGTATGATTAAGATGTTAACAAAAGTTGGATTTTCAGTACTATTTTGATATTTAAATGCATTTTTGAAATCCTATGTAGTTAATATATATATATATATATATATATATATATATATATATATATATATATATATTAACTACACAGGATATATATAATATATATATCCTATGTAGTTATATATCTACACTTTTTTCATCTATCTATTCATCACTGCCTATATAAGGTATGCTACTTATATTGGCTGTGATAAATAATGTTCTAAAAACTTGAACTTCTTCGTACATAATATGTACATCCTTTGTTGGCACAAACCGACCGATCAATATAATTCACTACTTCTTTCTATACTACACTTCAATATTCACTTAGTACTTTTTCAATTTATGGTTCGTATGTTATAACACAGTATATTTTTCTTAAGTTTAATGCTGCAGATATATTATGAACGAATAGGTTAGACCGGGATAAGACGTATGACAGAAGCTGTTTCTTATGATGAGTGTAGAGAACTGGAATTCCTTTTACATGCAAAGAGGCATTGCACCTTAGCCCTTAGTGGTGATAACACATCTGCATATTGATTCTTAATTGAGGATAGATGTGAATATCTATTAGGCGCAACATCCACTTTTCATCGGTGGACTGTATTATATTTATACTATAAATAAGCCAGCGGGGCCGCGGTTATGTGCGAAAGTGTAACTGAAACAGAAACAGAAACTTTTATATTATTCAATGTAGATTATAACAATACTTATTGAGTCACTTTTTTCATTTACCACTGGTTCACAAAAAAAAACCTCTGTCCTGGGAAGAACCAGTAAGAAACCCAGCGGGACCATTTTTTCCAATAATAGATTACAATCATGTTTACAATTAACAACACAAGACAAATTAGAAATAGCTTGGTAGCGATCACCCTTCCCAGGTGTTATTATCATCCATAAATTCCTTAATATTATAATAACCCTTTTTATACAAACTTAGTTTAATAACATGTTTGAACTTTGTGTATGACAAATATTGTATATTTTCTGGGATTTTGTTGTAAAAGCGTATACATCGCCCCAAGAACGAATTACTGACTCGCTGGAGTCGAGTAACTGGTACTACTAGCTTGTGTCTGTTCCTAGTATTTACAGAATTAATATCACTTATTTTCGCAAAACTACTTTTATTTTTGTGTCCGTACATTACATTTTCATAAATGTATTGAGAGGCCTGAGTTAATATATTAATTTCCTTAAATTTTTGTCTCAGTGACTCTTTTGGTTTTAAATTATATATTGCTCTAATGGTCCTCTTCTTTAAAATAAATATAATTTCAGTGTCAGTCGCGTGTCCCCATAGCAAAACACCATACGACATAATGCTATGGAAATAACTAAAGTAAACTATTCTAGCTGTTTCGACACTGGTAAGAGTTCTAATCTTTTTTACAGCATAGGCTGCAGAACTAAGTCTGCTAGCTAGTTTTGATATATGGGGGAGCCATTGAAGCTTTGCGTCTAGTGTGATTCTAAGAAAAATGGTGGTATCAACAAGACTCAGTTCCTCCCCTTTTAAAATTACATTAGTATTGACATGTTTAACATGAGGAGTTACGAATTTCATACATTTACTGGCCCTGCCAATATACGGCAAAGGTGGAACATCGTGAGGTTTTAGTCAGTACGAGTCCGACAAAACTCGTTTTTGCCTCCGAGCGGCGATATCCATAAGGACTTTCCCACGTTATAAAAGTTAACACGTGCTCTGTCCCTATGACTTGAATGTATTTAATTAAAAAAATGGCAAAAAGCGAAACGATTTTCTGTAACGTCGCGCGCTGTAACCCCTCGGACAGTGTAAGCTCGCCTTGAAACAATATCGCCTGTACACGGTCGCCGCTGTAATTTATACAGCGGTCATAATTCCTGTAGAGGGGCTGAATTTATTACGGATGAATTAATTTAGCGGGCGAGGCTTTTAATCCGGCCGCATCTGCGTCGCGCCTATAACACACCCTGTGCCGGCGGTATTAAAAAGACTTGCAAATGTCGATTTAAGACTGCATTAGCTATTTGTTTGCTGGCAGCCGAGATCGTAACACCGTGAAAAAGGATATAAAGCATCGAACTCAAGATATGCTCAATTTTCCTTGGTATTACATTTTTATTTTCGCTATTTTCCACATTTTGAAATTGTAATGGTAAAAATTTTAGTTTGTATTTTTTTTTGGCTTTTGTTTCTTTTTGTACTCATATTTTTATGTCCTCTCCAACTTACTTTACAAATTGGATCAATGTCTGAACATGTCTGATAGCCACGCATTCCTGGCTCAGTGGATACAGCTTCGAGTAAAGAATGCTTGATTTTTTCTCTTTCTGTTTAAAAATTTTACTACATTTACTCCCGAAGCTGTATTCTCCTATTTCTTTGTTTTTTGGTCATTGCTGAATATCAGCGTTATAGTGTCACCATAACGCATGCTGAGCCACCTTTTTGGCACGCCTTCAACGTACAAAGACAAATTTGATAGAATCAGGCGTTACTTTGCAGAAATCCATTATAATAAGTATATTAATAGTTACTTTGCAACCATCCGCTCAAATTTAATAAAATGATGTGTCTTACCTAGTTTGAAGACCTCCTCCCGCCCTCCCTCAATTGCATGCACTAATCCCGTCACCACTAATCATCATTACTCCCAACACCACTATTCCCAACACAACTATTCCAGGAAAGACACACCATCGACGATAATACGACACGTGTTTCGCCTCTACACGAGGCATCCTCAGGTGATGTAGATAGACTCTACGGCGGCTGACCGCTAAGAAAAAAACTTTTTTTTCTTTATCTCTTTGCTTTTCAAACTAGATAGGACACCTCATTTTATTTAATTTGAGCGGATGGCTGCAAAGTAACTATTAATATCTTCATTATAAAGTCAAATTTATTAAATTTATTTTTTTTGTCATAAATTAGTATATTGTTGTACGGTGGTAGACTCAGTCGCTGCCCAGGAGTCCGTCCACGTGGCACCAGCCTCTCACGTAACTCTGTCGTCAGAGAGCAGTGCTTGCGCCGCTCTGCTCCAGCCTGAAGGGTATACAGAACCACTACAATAAAAGGCGATGAGGCATGCCATCTTTGTTTGAAGTTGGTTGCAGGTGTCCATGGGCTGCAACAGCCATTTACCATCTTACCATCTTATCTTACCAGACATTCAGTAATATATTTTTTTTAAATGTTAATCTTGTCTTATACTTATAATGTACTTATTAATCTTGTAATACTACCATTTTTTCAAAGGAATTAATGCTATATTCTACCACCATAAATATATATATATATATATATATATATATATATATATATATATATATATCTTCTGTGATTCTTAATCGAGGATAAATATGGATGTCTACGGGCCACAGCATCCACTTACCACCAGATGGACTGTGTGTTCGTTTGTCACCCTTATTCTATAAAAAAAACATAGAGACAGAGGGAAAAGAAACAGAAAATGGCAAAAGCATCATCGTCAATCTGCGGTTGCCAACTTGCCTGCCAAGCGTGGCAACTATGGCCAAATCCCCTCTACGAGAAAATCTGTCTCATAAGAGGAGGAGGAATATGTTTAGCGGTGGATTTTTATATTTTTCTAGCCTTTTCTTGCCTTTTTTTAGTCGCTTCTTAGTACACCCAAGAGACGAAATGTGGCTGAAAATTCGCTAATACCTCTACCACACGGCTTATTTATTAATTATTTTAATTTATCGATATTCTCTTATACCGTGGCAGCTCAGAGGCTACGCGCTTGCTTGTACATATCACAGCAAGCCGGATCAATCCCCGAGCGCCACTGAAATGGTGATTTACAAATTTAGGTGAATCGTGGGGAAACCTACATCTAAGAAATTAAAAAATATATTTCGAAGACATATGTCCGCTAATGTACATTTTGAAAGCTGTGAGACTTTAAACTGTAATTAAACTTTTTTTATATACATTGAAATACATTTTAACTAAGAAAAAACCTAACAGTGCCCAAAAGGTTCACAAATTATATAAACTTAACGCTAAACTTTTAAGCGCCGTCAGGTTTTTGTTGGTTTTAATTAATTATTTCGTCGGTGAAATGAGTTTGCTTAATAAATTAGTATTCTAAAAAAACAGGTAAGCAAAGTTTCAAAGTAATGAGATAAAGGGCTATTTTCATATTTTTCTAAATGAAGTTTAGAGTACAAATTTTTTTTTCTGTGAGCAATTTTCATATTTATTTAAAAGAACTTTAGAACATTATAAATTATTATAAGTTGTGAATACAATGTTTGCTTATACGTGATAGAGCCGTGCTGCAGCTATAGCTATAGATAAATGGATCGACCGGGGAGACTTGAGAAGAGAAAAAGCATGAAATAGCAGCGTAACGCTACTAAATTTCTTATGGTAAGTGAAAAGAACTAGAAACCATTTTCACTGCAAACGAAGCATTTCATCTTATTCGTCAGAGATGAGCCTCGCATTTTAATTTTAAATTGGAGATAGATGTAGGTGTCCATGGGCCATATTTTTCAATTACCATCGGGCAGATGGTGTGGTGGTTTGTTACCCTTATTTTACAAAAAAAAAGAATACTTCGTTTTTTTTACAACCTACCTAAAGTCCACAGCTAAACCTAGGTTTCTCCCATAAATTACCTCATTTGATATTTGCCACAGTTGCTACGCTGGCAGTTTTTTATTACCTATAGTTGTTATCAGGATGCTGCTGTCCATTTCCTGACATTCATTTAATTTGATTGCAATTTCGATATTGAAATTAAGCGTCCGCAGCCTTATAGTTAAGGTAGCTCACCTCTATGCCTCGATTAAGAATTAAAATGCAGAGATACGTTGTCAACCCTGAGAACTAAGAAGGAATGCCTCGTTTCCAGTAAAAAGGTCTCCGTCTCTCGCCATACGAAACACATTAGTATTAAGCCGCTATTTCACGCTGGCATTATGTAAGAGCGTAGTCCTTCCACGGTGAAGCCGACCCATTCGCGCTACAACCATATTGTAACTGCAGCGTGGCGACACCACGTTAAATTTACTTCACGTCTGTTATTTAAATTGATCAATAATTGATAGAACGTATATAGGCTGTAACTTTAACTTTTTAAATGTAATTATTGGTAACGTTTCAATCGTTCACAACTATTATGTGATTATGCGATGCAGCACACGTCTACAGTCTACTTATATAACGCAAAAGTAATTGCCAATATACCACGCCACGATGGGTTTAAAACTGTTTTTATGTACATTATAAATAATAAATTACCATAAATTACATTTAAGACAGGATGGAAGCGTGTTTGATAGCAGAAGCGTTTTGTATAATGCGCGAATTTAAAGTCTGAAGGCGTAGAAAATTATTGTGAAAGTGGACGCAACCGCTCGTGAAGCATCCATTAGTCGTTGCCCGCCTAAACTGCGATAAAAACCGTTTTATTTAATAAAAGATATTATTTTACATCTACTGTTGATATTAGTATAAATGCTCGCGACGAATGGCATTTTTGCCCTGCCTAAGGAGAGTAATTTTTTTCAAAAATATATATGTAAGTATAACTGTTTCATTCGGCATAATGGATTTTAATATAATATGACGTGAGTGAGATTATTCTTAATCGTGGGCGTGACAATGGGTATACATTTATTTCTCTCTTCAGTAAACTTTTTCAGTATTCGGATTTTTTAAATTATAGTTTTAATCATTGGGCTTGTTTCATTTGTACGTAAGCTAGGCTAGTAGATTCCGTGTTCGCGAAGGGCTAAGTGCTCGTTGTTCATTTAACAGTACACAGTACAGAGCAACAATGAAATTGTTAATTGCAATTTTAAGTGTAGTTAGTCATCACATTCATAATGCCGTGTCAATCCCTACTTTGATGTATGGTAGTTAAAGTTCAGTGTGGCAGAAAGTAGAATAAATAATGCTGTAGAAATGAGGTCTTTAAGGAGTATGCTAGGGTTGAATCCGAATGACAGAGTGGGAAATTGTGTGATAAGAGAAAAATGTCCTATGCAAGATGATGTGACCAGGATTAAGAAAGGAATGCTTCGGTGGTTTGGTCATGTAGAAAGAATGAATGAGGAAAGAGTGACAAAGCAAATTTATATGGCAGATGTGAACGAACGGCAGAGTCGGGAAGGGACGCCCTAAAGAAATTTTATCGACCAAACTGGCGATGTTTTGTAAATGGGCCACATTAGAAGTACCCTTAACCGACGAGCATTTATGAGTACATATATGGATGTAAAGGAGGCGAAAGAGGTATGTCAGGATCGTGCCAAATAGAAGTCCGTAGTCTCTGCCTACCCCTCTGGGTGACAGGCGTGAGTGTTTATGTGTTATGTTTATTGTGTATTATTTATTGTTTTATGTTTTATGTTTCGTCACCACGTGGTCGCCAGTGAAGTTAAACACAGGGAGAAAGTCTATATGTGTGAGAAATTAAAACAAAATACGAAGAAGTGAAGTCCGCCAATACGCGTTGGGGCAGTAAGGCGGACATGTTATTTAATGATTATTTATAATTAAATAGGCTACAGGGTAGTACCATTTCATCGACTCACCTGGCTGAGGACTTTATTTTGTAACATTCCTTAGGGGAGACGTATGTTCAGCACTTCAGCAGTGAACTGGCTGTAATAATTTTAACCTTTTTGTTTTTAATAAAATTTAATGTTGTTTGAATTTGTTCTTTATTAGTATACAAATATAGTTAAAAACGTGAAATATCATTATATAAGTATCGTCGTGAAAAGTTTTGAATCGATATTCAAATTTTATAATATTTTGTGATGTTTGTATTGTTTCCAAATGAGATGTAGCTGCCGTTCTCCAAACTTCAATGATGTAGTCCCTCTGTTCGGTTTGACTAATGCTGTGGGGTGCTTATACTAGTAACATTAATATTTATATATATATATATATATATATATATATATATATATATATATATATATATATATATATATATATATATATTCTTTGTGCTTCAATTAAGGTAATTATCAAAAATTAAAATTTGATTTGACATTTTGGTTTCCAACCTTCTCAAGGTCAATCTCTGATCATTACATCCCCAGAAATTTTTCTATCAATTGGATTAGTTGTTCGATTAATTTTAATTTAATATTATCGGAAGTATTTTTTCTTTTTGTGGGAGGGGAGGGGTTACATAACATAACTCGTTTTACTAGTATTCATAGCAAGTAGATTTGATTGAAACAATTTCTTAAATAAATTTATATAAGCGTTGGAATCTGATCTGAAATCTAGAAAAACGTCTAGAAAACAGAAAGATTGACAAAGACGCTAAATTACTGTAACTTAAGCTTAAGTAACTTATTCTCACATTAACAAAGATTTACACACACATTAACGAACATCAATGGCAGTTAATCATACCGTCATGTGACACTTTACATCGCGTTATCGCGTAACGCCACGGACAGACTATATACAAAATGGGTCCCGTAAACTTCTCGATTCCCTTTAACGAGGTGGATTGGTGACAGGGCCTGATAAGGGTGTCGTATATCGTAGTAACTGATGGCATCGATCGCCGGCCGTCACGTATACATTCTTGTATGAACATTCCATTTTGACCCTCTTAAGGACGTTATGTGCAGGACCTTCTATTCGCTAAGATGGCTAATGGTCGTAGGCGTTACTTGCAGAAACGTTGATATATTATTAAGTATACAACACAAGAAAGCTGCAAAAAATATCTATAATAAAAATTACTACAATTTCAAATATAATATTAAAAAAAACAGTTTTCAGTTTTACTTCAGCAGTAAATACTTTGTTAGAAAGAAGAAAGAAAGAATAGAATATAACTAACGATCCTCCCTGGGTTTCACAAGGGTGATATCCGGTATTCGACAACAGAGCCACCTCGGTAGGTGTTGTCCTGTTACCCGGTGGTCCAGCCGAATAGGAGGAAATCAATGACAAACACTCGTACAGAAGAATTAATATACAATGTTAATTCTTCTGTATGAATGACCTCCCATTGTATATTAATTCTAAAAGTATGCGGGATGAGAGGAAAAGGGAGTGTAATTTAACATGATTTTTTTTCCTTTTCGATATATTCTCCATTAACCCTAATACATAAATAAGAGAGTAAAAGAATTAGTTGAAAGGAAAAAGCAAGAAAGAACGGATAGGAATGATAGAAGAATATCGGATAACTTCCAGGCAAATATTAAAATGTTCTGGAAACTCGTAAGAAATACCAGGGGAAATACAAAACAGCCTAGATTGAATGCGATACGAGACGAGAATGGCTGTATCCTGAATGATGAAGTGTTGAGTCTAAAGAGATGGAAGGAATATTTTGAAAGCGAATTCATGAGTGAGGAGAAGTGTGAACTAAATGAAATAGAAATTCCGAAAGAAGATGAAAGAGATAGGGAGATAAGTATGGATGAAATAATGAAAGCAATGAAAAGCATGAAAGTAGGTAAGGCAGCCGGATATGATAGAGTTTCACTCGAAATGCTAAGGGCTGGAGAGGACGTGGTGGCAGGCCTGCTGTACACCTTGTTTAATTTATGTTGGGAACTAAAGCGGGTACCGGGAGACTGGTGCAAAGCCGTGATAGTCCCAATATATAAGGGAAAAGGGTCACAGCAGGACTGTAAAAACTACCGTGGTATCAGCCTTCTTAGCATTGTGGGAAAACTGTATGCTAAGGTACTAATTGAAAGAGTTATGAAAGAAACTGATGAAAAAATTTGGGATGTGCAAGCGGGATTTAGAAAGGGAATGGGGTGTACAGATCAAGTCTTTTCCATGCGCATGATCGCGGAGAAGTTTTTGGCGAAAAACCAAAGAGTTTTTTGTGCGTTCATAGACTTGGAAAAGGCTTATGACAGAGTGGACAGGGATGTGTTATGGCAAACGCTGAACGCATTTAGGTTGAGCGCTGGTTTGATACAGGCATTAAAGTCTCTGTATAGGGACTCGAGTGCTTGTGTTAGAATCAACGGGGTCTACTCGGGCTGGTTTGGCATCCATAAAGGTGTCAGACAGGGCTGTGTAGCTTCCCCGTGGCTGTTCAACCTATTTATGGACAGCTGTTTGGAAAATTTGAAAGTTGAAGAATGCGGGGTAAGAATGGGTGAGTTAACCATCAAATGCCTTTTGTACGCCGATGATCAAGTCATACTTGCGTCGTCGGCGGCCGAGTTGCAAATGATGGTTACATTAATGAACAGGTCATTAAAAGAAAGGGGAATGAAAGTGAACGCAAGTAAGACGAAAGTGATGGTTTTTGAAAGAGATGAAAGCAAAACGGTATGTGAAATAAGAATAGAAGGAGAGTTAATTGAGCAAGTGGATGAGTTCGTATATTTGGGATGTGTATTCAGCAGGGATGGGAGATATGATAAGGACATTGAACGACGAGTGAATGCAGGAAATAAAGTAAATGGGGCTCTACACTCTATTGTGAAAAGTCAGAATGTGTCAAAAAAGGCACGTATGGCAATTCACAGTGCTGTATTAGTCCCTACTTTAACGTATGGTAGTGAAAGTTGGGTGTGGCAGAAGAAGCACGAGAGTAGAATAAATGCGGTAGAAATGCGGTCGCTAAGGAGTATGTTAGGGCTGAATCTGAGTGACAGGGTGAGAAACTGTGTGATAAAAGAAGAGTGTGGTTTGCAAGATGATGCGGTGACCAGGATTAAGAAAGGAATGCTTCGGTGGTTTGGTCATGTAGAAAGAATGAATGCGGAAAGACTGACAAAGCAAATATATGTTGCAGAAGTGAATGGAAGAGTCGGAAAGGGACGTCCTAGGCGGAAGTTTGTCGACCAAATTGGCGATATACTAAAAATGGGCCAAATTAAGAGTACCCTTAACCGACGAGCATGTATGCGTAGGTATATGAATGTGGAAGAGGCGAGAAAGGTATGTCAGGATCGTGCTAAATGGAAGTCTGTAGTCTCTGCCTACCCCTCTGGGTGACAGGCGTGAGTGTTTATGTTTTATGTTTTATGTAACCCTAATACACTTCCGAGACCGTTTAAATAATTTATTTATGAATTCGGAAAAAAATGTTTTGTCAAGGCCCTCAGAGGCACAAATTGCCGACGTAACTTCTTCGTCGTGTGTAAATTTCTTTCCCCGAAGCTCTTTTTTTCATATTTGGGAACAAATAATAATCTGAAATCTGGACTATAGGGAGGATGATTTAAAGTTTTGAAGCCCCACGTGAATAAAGAAGCCATCGCAACATGACTCTTGTGAAGGGACGCGTTGTCTTGCAAAATGAGCACACCTCGAGACCACTCCCCCTTTATTTTTTGTTGAATCGTATCTTTTAATTTTTATAATATCATAGCGTAATACTGTCCCGTGATATTAACACCTTTATCTTTATAATCGATTAAATAATCCCCGCTGAATCCCAAAAAACTAAAGCCGTAACCTTTCCAGCCGACTGGCACCGATTGAAATCACCGTCGGTTGGTGTCAGTCTTTGGGCAGACAAACATGCATAAAATCCACCTGATGATAAGTAGAATCTGTGGCCCATATATACATCTCTATCTATTTTCGATCATGAGTCAAAATGCAGATACTTGGTCACCCAAAGAGTTAGATGAAAAGACTTGTTACCAGTAATAACCGGTTCTCGTCACATATAAAATACAGCAGCATTAAGCTGCTACTTTAGGATGGTATGTGTGAGCGTGGTCCTTCCGCGGTTGAGTAGAACCAATCGTGCTGCAGCTAGAATTGATGACCAGATGACAGAAATTTTGCTGACATTTCTGGAATTTTAGCCTTCTATTAGAGAAACAGGGAAAATTTAAATTGTCAGGATTTTTTTTAAAATATAAACTAAAACATTAATTAAACAATTTAATCACAAAAATAATAATAAATCAATCAAATCTCAACACTTAAATTGTTAAATTAATCTGACCTGGCTCATCCTGTTTACTCTAGGATATTGCACATAATATAAACACATTTGCAAGTTTTTACGATTAGATATTTTGCATCATGTTCGTCAGTTAGAAAATTTACTGGAAAGCCAGGGATTTTACCTGGAAAAGTCATTTACGGATCTGGTAACCCTAGCTGCAGCCATAATTCATAAGCCCGACGGGATAATATAAATATAATAATCCGGGTTGACTCTAAATGTGATGTAATGTTATTTAGAGTCACGTTGGATGGATGACATGATTATATCCTTACCACGTCGGACCATCTGTCTGTCTCAATTATCAAAGTCATCCGCATTGGGAGCTTTCAAAATTTAATTTAGGAAAATGACAGAATTGTTGCGAAATTTCCAGTTTCAGGTTTAGATGTCTGGACGTAATAAAATAAATTTATAGATGAGACTGTATAAATATAGTAAAATATGTTTAAATGTCGTAGAGGCTCTAAGTATAAGCTGGTTTAGAGCTTTAATTTTTTTTACTACTCAAAACATACCGGGTCGCTTGGAATCCTGAGTTCTGTTTAAAAGTTGCATGAGTGCACGTCTTATTACACATTATTTCATAGCTATTAATATGCTTCAACCAATAAGTGTGTCATTTTTAACCCCCGACAAAAACAGAGGGGTGATGTAAGTTTAACTAATTGATGTAAGTTTAACTAATTGATGTAAGTTTGTGTACTTGTGTATCAGTGTGCCCGTCCGCGGCATCGCAGCGCACAAACACAAGAAACGATTTTGATTTACATACTTGTTTTCGGTTGAAAAGCGACTTGATCAAGTTTTCTTAGCTATCCAAAAATATGTTCTGCCGTTTGAAAATCATCAGCTCTTTTTGTTCCGGAGGTTTTTTAATTTCTTTATTTAAGTTATTATGATAAAACACCCATTTTTGTATAAGTAAAGCAAAGTTACAGCCTATATGCGTCCCACAGCTGGGCACAGTGTTGGCGAACTTTACATGTCTTCGAAATATTTTTTTCTTATTCCTTAGATATGCAGGTTTCCTCACGATGTTTTCTTTCAACGCAGAACACGTGGTAAATCAACACTTAAAATTGCAATTAACCATTTCGTTGGTGCCGGCGGGGATCAAACCCGGGTTACCCGCTTTCTGTTATATTTACAGCGAGCGTCAACCATCTGAGCTGCCACGGATCTTCTTTTTAGTTTTTGTTAATACGAAATAAATTCCAGCGGAATATCTTCGTCGGTTCTTCTTCGTTCAGAAGAACCTTGTTATAATATTGAAGGTGCAATCAATAAAGAGGAGACATTGCACAAATAAAGTTTTTCGTTTTTGAAATATTAATGAAGAGATGAACGAGCTAGCAATACACTTACTGGATATGAATTGGATAATGTAACTAATGGACAAGTGTAAACAAATTTGTTATAGAAGTAAGGGGCAAAGGAGCACACAGTCCAGGGGATGGTAATTGGATGATGTGGCCCGTAGAGACCAACATATATCCTCGAATAATAATCAAAATGTATAATTACCTCCTTAATAAACATAAAACGCTACCTTGGCAAAGTATTTCTTACAATTAAATTTAAAACGCAAAACAAAACATTAACGCTAATCTTTCTGAACATAAAAATCTCTTCATATTATAATCACTAAAGGTTTTTTTACGGCAGTTTAGGCAAAGACTAATGGATACTTCACAAGCGACTGCGTTCGCTCTCACAATAAATTGTTGCTAAACATTTCTGCGACTCCACACAGTGAGCTCGAGTATAACGCAAAATGCCTCTATAATCAAAGACACGACGTCTTCTTGTCTTACATACTTTTGCGCTGAGAATGAAAATTCTTTTATATTTTCCTGAAAGCCATTAAACGGCGGAAACAAAAAATGTTTCCGTTTACTTTGAGGGGAGTATGAATGTAAAAGCAAAATTATAAATAATCCTTATACGGATTTACTTATAATAAATAAAAAGCCCAGCTTTTTATTTTCATGAATAAAATTGCCAGGCGAATCGACAATCGCAGCACCAGTAACCAGTGTTTTTTTTACAGAATAAGGGTCACACAGTCCACCTGATAGTAAGTGAATGCTGTGGCTCGTAGACATTTAGATCTGTTATCAATTAAGAATCAAAATGGACTAAATGTACTGAGAACTAACGTAAGATGGAGTGCCTCGGGTCTCCGGTTCTCTACACTCACCATACGAAACACAGCAGCACTGAGCTGCTATTTTACGCTGGTATTCTGTAAGAGCGTGGTCATTTCCCGGTCTAGCCGATCCATTAGTGCTCCAACAATAGTATAGCTGCAGTGTAGCTCTACCACGTAAAATGCGTTCCAGTAACCTCCTACATTTAACTTTGTTTTCTTTACCGTACTTAATAATTTCATCTGGCACAAACCACCTCGGGTTAAACTGCCTTCTACTGAAGATCACACCAAAGTCTACTAATAAATATAGGTCTCCCCATTGAATGCGTAATGGTATGGGGTTAGGTCAATTGGCCAAAGAAGGCAGGGTAACAAGTGCTGTTATTTTATTTTGAGTATTTATCAGGAAGATGCTGCTGCCTGCAGTATAAATATATATATCCTGTTTTACGTTGTCGCCTCTTACGACACCCACGGGATTTACATGGTAGTGGAATCTCTTTCGCCGCCATGAACATGTTCATTATTAAATTTAACCACTCCCATAAGCTATCTCTTACGACAATGAATGAAATAGGATGATGGTAGCTTTTACGCTGGTATTATACAGTTTACAGTTAATTTCGCTATATCACTTGTTATCAAACATTCCCGTCCATTGCATCATAAAACTATCACCATTAACATACAAACATTAAATATTTCGAAACGAAAATACATGTCGCGGTGGACGATAAAAACAATTTACGTCGCGCCATATAACGACGTCATTGTATCATGTGAATTTATTTGTTTTCATTTTGTATCTAGCGCTTTAAATCTTCGAAACGGTGGTTTTAAATTATGCTATTCAAATTTTCAAAGTATCCACCTTTTGATTATTTATCCCTCCCTGTTCAAAGATTAGATTTTATTTCATTTGAGTAAGCGTGACAAACATTACACAATATACACGTGATATTTTACGTGGTAGAGCCACGCTGCAGTTATACTATGGTTGTAGGACGAACGGGTCGAATCGACTGGGGTACGACCACAAACTCACAGGATACCAGCATAAAAAAGCATTTTAATGCTGCCGTGTTTCGTATAATGAGTGTAGAGAACCGGGAAACTTTTCATAAATGTCAGGTGGACTATGTAGTCATTTGTCACCCTTATTCTATAAAGAAAAACAGTCTACCTGATATGGTTGAAGTGGCCTACCTATCCTCGATAAAGAATCAAAATAGGGTACGAAATAACTGTTTGACATTACTGAATAGATAGTATACACAAGTTCGTCGTCGTAGATGATCATTATGAAGTTATTTTAAGAATGATGAATAATATTTAAAAAAATTGTATGTTAAGAAAAGTTCCAGGAGTATATAAACTTGCTATTAATTTTTTGACAGGCGCTGAAAACAATAGATTTTGTCGAATTTATCATTAAACACACTAAAAAAATCAGTTTGAAAAATAGAAATATTTTTTGTTACGCTAGACTACTTTTACTTTTTAAATTCTTTACTTAATAATATAGAATAAGAATATAAAACAATAAAACAAATTCAATTCTTTTTCCATATAAAAAGAAATTCAATCCAAGCTTACGCTCATTCAGAAATCTGATTTAGTCAATTTTAACGGGCTTAAAATATTTTTTCAAGGAATGTTTTGATTGAGAAAATGCCAAGAGGATAATCAGAAGTTTTGCGAGCATGAATTGATTAGCTTTGAGGGAAGAAGGATATTTCACGAGAGAAATAGCACGCAGAGTTGCTGTATCCCAATCCTGTGTCGTGGACACGTTGCAGAAGTACCGCGGCATGGATAATTTAGGCGACCGACCCCGCAGTAGTCGCCCAACAGTTCTGACTGCTGCTCATCAGCGCTATAACAGATCGCTGACAGCCCGAGACTAAACACTCAACGCCACTAAAAAAAATAAAAGCAGAAGTGCGGATCGCCTCTGGACTTAAAGTTACCACTCAGACCATTCGGAATTGCTTACAGAAACAGAAACAGAAACTTTTTTATTCAATATGGATTACAAATAATACTAATATATAATAATAGACTACGAGTACGGAGGTCTTGACCAGGACGCCAGCGATGGATATTGCAGTGGGCTAGGCTCAAGCAAACTAAAGAAGATGAGGAGTAAATTTGGCAAAACTGTATCTGTCGTTGACGAATCACGAATCTGTACTCATCCAGATAACCAACACTTCCGTGTCTAGAGAAGACCTGGAGACGCTGAAAAGCAAAGGACTGCCACTGCTGGAACTGTTCAGCAAGGCGGGTAATCGATGTCCTTTTTGGGTGGAATTATCATTGGAGGTACAGCGCCTTTATCCCGTATCGAGGCTTCATGACGGAAGATAGGTACAAAACAGTCGCTATTGGTGGAATTGTCAGACCATCACGAGTAAACCGTGGGCACCAATTCGTACTGGTCGATGATTATGCGCCAACACATCGAGCTCAACGAGCCAATGCTGCTATCCGAGAATACGACATCACAAAGTAAGACTGGCCTGCGGGCTCGCCTGACTTAAACCCAACAGAACACGCGTAGGATGCTGTTAAGCGAGCTATTTGGACAGTCAGCCACCTACCCTGACAGAACGTGGGATCAGGGAAGCCACTATTCAATAATTGGACAGGCTACTATAAGAAGTGCTAGATAACTTTTAACTCAGCATGCCTAGGAGGATCTCCGCATGTGTTCGAGCCAGGGGAGAAGTTATATTGTATCATAAAAAAAATATTATACATAAATTGTTATATAATTTGGGTTAAACAATATTTTTCTTTCCATCAAATTTCTTATGTAATCGTAATCACATACAGCCTGTGATGGTTCCATCTTAGGCCTTTTTTTTATAGGATGGGGTGACAAACGAGTATACAGTCCACCTAATAGTAAGTGCTTGCTGTGACCCATAGACATATACATCTATCCTCCATTATGAATCAAAATACAGATCGTTGTCACCCGTAAGGACTGAGATGGAATGCCTCGTTTCCAGTAAAAAGGATCTGCGGTTCTCTACACTCACCATACGAAACTCAGCAGCGTTATGGTACCTTAAAAACTTAATTATCATGTTATTAAATCTAAAAATAACGGTAGTTTTTTTTATTTTGTTTATCAATGATATACCCGTTGACCTACATGAATATGTTAATAGTTTGCTAAGTCGGGTTTCATTAATCAAAACATTATTTTTACAATAGCTTTGTTTTAAAGAAACCCTATTTTCTCAAAAGAACATAGTTCACTTAATGAGAAGAACATATGTAAGTCATCTGGTATTCTTATTTAATTACAATACTAGGTCACATTCTTTATTAAAAACTAAATATAGAAGAACAAAAATTAATTAGTAAAATACGATACGCAAGTGTTTGTTAATTCATGTCAGTTACAAGTGCTTCAGCAATGTCGGATAATCTCTAGTTACGAGCCGTATCGAGCTGTCACCAAGCGTCGCGTGCACAAGGTCACCCGTAGTGCTGTGCACTCATGACATAGTTCACGTACTAAACCGATCTTCGAATGATTTATCGCTGATTCTTGCACTCTGTTGAATAAATAACAAGACGTCACGGCAGGGCGTTGGACTAGGTCAGGACATTCGTAACACGCCTTCCATTCAAGTGGATTCATTAAGCTTGTGAACATATTTAAAGATATCTAAAGATAAATAAGTAAAATGTTCCCTTAAGTTTGTGAATTTTCGAAAAGCACTAGAATTTTATAATATAAGGTCGGTTCGAATACAGCAACGGTGCCTGCCATCCAGTGACCTGTCTGTTTACGTAGTCAATGTAAAAAATTAAAGAAACAACCTCTACGTTGAACTGTTGGTAACAGGCATTCTCTCGCTTCTCAAAGGTTATATGGATCAAAAAAATATATTTGTGAGCTTTATGATCTTGAAATATTTAAATTTTCAAACATGTCGACTTCCTAACGAGTTCTTTTTACCTTGCATGCACGTATGCCTGCACACAAAACTGTAATTAAAAATAATTAATTTGCCTCTGGCGACACTTTTCCGGTCATCGTGGCTTTGTTTCTATCAGTTTCGAGTATCAATAAGGTTCTTAACATATTAACAAAGCATGATATTTAATCATTTCACTACCAAACTAGACAAATTTCTTCTTACACGAGATAGGATTCTTTAGGATTGCCTCGGGGGGGGGGATATTTGCCATAGTTGCCACTATTGGTAGGCGAGTTGGCAACTCGTTTTTATTGTGTAGTTGTTATTAAGAAGACGGTGCTGCCCATTTCCTAGTTTGCCTCCCTCTCTTGCGTCTTCCGATACCCACGGGATGATAGAACTGTGAGTTCTTACACCGCCGGTACTCGGTAAATATATAAATAATATATTTATGCGATTATCAATTGAGTATAAAGATCCAGCGAGGAAAAGCAACAAATGTTCTTGGCACTTTGCCGCGGCGTGTTAAACTAAATGATTATCAAAGTAATTTATTAAAATATTATTGTATGATACACAAAATACATTTCTAATATATTATACATCACTACTATACACTATCATTGTAGGTGTTGTAAACGATGACATAGAGAAACTAAAACAGGAGATGGAATCTTCTTCTTGATAAGAGCATAAAATAATAAAAAAATGCGGTTGTAAGCCCGCCTGCCAATGTGGTAACTATAGCAAATATTCCCCCTAGGAAGCAATCTTTAGGGGAGGCCTAAGTCTAACAGTGGACTTTTAATAGGCTATAAAACCATTTTAACGCGTAACAATGGATGAAACAGAGTGTTATTACGAAGTTACTGGTTAAATGACAATAAGCCAACAATTCCCAAGAAATAAATTTGAGTAAGGTGTACGTGAGGATAATACGGTCACCATAAGCTTTGTCGCACTATAAAACAAAAACTTGGAGGAGGACAGAGACAAAAATACAATGTCGTGTACTATGACTCATATATTAAGAAAATACAGCAAACAAGCTTTGGCAATAATTAGGAACACTTCGAAAAATCAACCTAAAGAAAACTAAGTACACAATACTAAAATCCACTAAAATATTTAGGTACTATTACGTTAACTCTCAAAATGGCGCGATGGAGCAGCACCGTTTTGCCTCTTTAATATTTGATTGACAAATGAAGAGCTATCGTATCACAGAATCATCTATGCAAACAAGGACCTAATATTTTAGTTATAAGAAAGTGATTATATTAACCGGATGGCCATATTACCTTCACATATAATACGTAAAAGTGTTTTATGAATCAATCCTATGTAGTAAAAGTATTTTATGAATCAAATCCTCATTACAACACTAAAACTTAATTATAATGCTTTTGCTCAGCTCTCTATCGCCGAGCAGCAATGCCCAAGGTTGATGTAGTTTATCTTACGTAATTCACGCTCAAAGAACTGTGCGTATTAAAATAATTATGTAAGTAAATCAAATTTTAAAAAATCTATGGATTCTGGACCAGGTGTTTGTAAACTACTTTAAAAATTGTATATAATTGTATCCATTTATAATAAAACCTTGTTTCAAAAAAATATTATGGCAGTATTATGTCAGTTCATCAATTGACGTTTAACGTATTATTAGAAATCCATGTTTGTCTACAATCTGTCTGTAATACAGACAGCTAAAATGCACTTCAATCTGGTCCATCGTCTCTTTTTAAAATCGATGACACGCCAAATTTAAATTTGACTAATATAGTTGGTTAACAAAGTAGATATATTTAAATGTCTTTGTTGATTAATAAATCGTCATGAACCATTAATACGAAATAAAAATTGTAATACCTAGTTACACAACAAAAAATAATAATGGCGGTAATATGACATTTGATTAGTTTCGTTTGAAGCTTACGGTTATTACATACATACGTCGCTAGAAGTGAAATTAGATATTTATGTTTGTCTGTGTCTGTAATCATGACAGCTGTCAGTTCACTTCAATTTGTGATTCTGGTTCACTTTTTTTAAATCGATGACACGCCATATTGAAAGTTGACTAGAATAGTTAAATACTATTAAACGAGCAATTCCTGTATATATATATATACTACTCTGTGTAAAAAGTATCGGGAATATGTCAATAAAAAGACCCGCGTAAAAGAAGTCGTTCTCATTTTTTTACTGCATGTTGGTACTCTGTACTGATTTAGCGCGCAAAGTTTGAAGATCTGTCATTTAATTTGTTTTAAACTACACTTTTTGTTGGTCATAGTTTTGAGTTCTCGGCGATTTTTACAATGGAAAATATTGTTGAACAAAGAGTGTGCCTTAAATTTTGTGTTTCGAATGATATTTCATGTGGTGAATCACTAAAAATGTTGCGAAATACCTACGTCGAATCGTGTATATCGAAAACAAGGGCTTATGAATGGTATAAGGCTTTTAAAGAAGGCCGAGAAGTAGTAGTAGACTTGCCTCGTTCTGGTAGACCTTCAACCGCTACGACCAAAACATCGACAAAATCAAGAAGCTAGTGCTCGAAAATCGACGTATGAGTCTGAGAGAGTTGGCTAGTGAGGTGAACATATCTTTTAAGTCCGTCCACAACATTCTCATTGACATTTTAGGCATGAAACGCGTCGCCGCTCGACTAGTTCCAAAAGAGCTCAATTTTGTTCAAAGAGCGCAGCGAAAGCATGTCGCTGAAGACACCATGTCTTGTCATTCCCGAGCTTCTACGGATCCGACCTTTATGAAACGTATAATAACTGGCGACGAGACATGGGTTTATGAGTACAACATGCAAACAAGCCAACAGTCTTCAGAATGGCGTCTCGAAAACGAGCCGAAACCCAAAAAACCGCGGCAAAGTCGCTCCAAAATCAAGGTGATGCTGACAGTTTTTTTTTTTGACAACCGTGGTGTGGTTCACTCCGAATTCCTTCCAAAGGGAGAAACAGTGAATAAAGAATATTATTTAGGCGTCATGAAGCGTTTGCGTGAGAGTATCCGCCGAAAACGTCCAGATTTGTGGCAACACAACTCATGGATGCTGCACCATGATAATGCACCATCACACACAGCCATTATAGTGAGAGAGTTTTTAGCGAAAAATTCAACAAAAGTTCTCGACCAAGCACCGTATTCACCTGATATGGCTCCGTCTGACTTTTTTTATTTCCAAAGTTAAAATTACCACTTCGAGTAAAACGTTTTGAGTCGATAGAAGCCATAACAAAAAATTCGCTGAATGAGCTAAAGGCCATACCGCAAATAGCCTATGAAAAATGTATGGAAGACTGGGTGACGCGTTGGAGATGTTGTATTGCAAGCGATGGGGCCTACTTTGAAGGTGATAAAATAAATTTAGATGAATAATTTGTATTTTTTGTTTTATTGACAAATTCCCGATATTTAGTACACAGAAGGTATATATATATATATATATATATATATATATATATATATATATATATATATATATATATATATATATAATCGGGATCTCGGAAACGGCTCCAATGATTTTCTGAAAATTTAGTGTCCAGGGAGTTTCGGAGATAATAAATCGATCTAACTAGGATTTATTTTTAGAAAATGTCTTTTTGTCCGTGTTTTTAGGCAATGAAAAACTGCTACAATATCGTTAGAATAAGAAGGTAAATTTTGACAGATTGTTAATGATTATAAATAGCTTAATTGGTATAATGGGCGGTCACGGAATCGTAAAACCCCGGTTCGAGCCCAGACCGACGGACCGACTTTTTTAATTTTTTTTTTTGAGTTCCTTTCTTTTTTGAGAAAATCTATTTTTTCGAGCCCTTTTTTTAGTATTTTTTAAAAACACGAAAATTTAAATTAAAATAATTGCACTCATGATTTTTTATTCTAATAACCAGTTCCGTTTTTTCTGTTATGTCGCTAAGATCAAAAAATATTATTTATATTTCATCAGTATGTAATTTGTATCTAAATATAATTTCCAAAACACACGAATTAAAAAAAAATCGAGCGAAAAATACCGAGCAAAGCTCGGTCAACCAGGTACTAGTTAATTAATAAATCATTTTGAATCACAATTTGAATACATAATTGATAATAATTAGGTTTAACCATTATATTTTCTCTGTGTTTTTGAGGTAATTTACATAGACCTGGCAGGTTTTAAACATCTTATTAAAAAAGAAACTTTACTTCAATATGACACAATATAATGTAAATATTAGACTGTAGGAACAAAAACGTTGCCTATATGAGGCTATATCCTACATTTTTTCCCATAAAATTCCTAAATCAGTTTTATTTACTGATTCAAAAAGCTGCCTAATGTCATTACAGAGCAATATATCTAAAATGAAATCCATCTCCCCATTGATACTGAAAATTAAAGAACTCATACTAAATTGTAATAAGAGTGGGCTTGAGGTAGAGATTGTATGGATTCCTAGTCATTGTGGCATAGAAGGAAATGAACAGGCTGACTCCTGGGCCAAAGGAGCGGTAGATTCTGGCTGCCCTTCTCATTTAATGAATTACTCTTATGATTTAATATCATTAGCTCAAATAGAATTAAAGAATTCTTGGGACAGAGATTGGAGCACAATCCCTCGTCCAATTAATATCAATTCCCTCTTAACTATCCCCGATTCCATATATGTCAATACAATCTCAAAATATATTCGAATGTATAATATTAAAGTATAATTATTGTGTACTAAATTTAGCTTAACCTAATTCTATATTCCCTGCCCAGGCTAATATCCTCCTATAACTAGATTTTTACTCTATATTGTGTGGTCCACAATTCATATATTTAGTTGCTTTGTTTTTATCCACATTCTCACCTAATAACCACTAACTCCTTTTTCACCGGAAAGCCTCAAGACAAGGTGTGTCAGACCGAAGACCGGACATTGGTAGAATTATTGTGACATTATCACAATACCAAGGGCCATATAGTTATTTAAAAAAAAAAAAAAAAAAACGTTGCCGACTCAGAACAAGCTAGCCTTGCTATTATAGCAGTGCACCACAGCGTAACTATTCTGTCGATGTCACTGACAATCCACAAATCAATTTATCTTATATCGAACTTATACGCTCACTAATAATATAGACAAAGAGTCCAGTTTATGTTGGTCTGGAATTTAAAGATCCCATGACATTTATGTGGGAATTACTAACATAAAATAATGTGCCAAACGGTTTTATTTGCGTTGCAAGCCATTTATCATTCACCTATTCTTTCGCAAATTTCCATCTATACCCAAACTCCGTGGGATTACAGACCCCTCAGAAATTACAGACGTGAAGCTATGAACGTATGTACGCCCAATTTGATGTCCATATTAATAGCCAATTAGTTAATGTTTATAATAAACTTGCCTATCTGTCTCTGCTGACACTAATAAGTGGGCATAATGAGACCGCTGTAACCTTCAAATAGTGATAAACATAACTGCAAATAATCTAAGTTAATTGCAATGATCGTGTAAAAACGTTACTCGCTTTCATTATTGTTTATCCTATGGCAACTAGAGAGTACTTACGACGGCATTGCTGGTTTCGCGCAACGTCTATTTAACGACTGCAAGTACAGTGACAGTTTCTTGCGCATAATTACGTAATGTTAGAACATAGGATGAATATTACGATGTCAAATAACTTTAAAATTATTAACAAATACCTAGAGATTAATTTGTAATTTAATACCGTGTGGTCACGGTAATTTTATCTATAAATATTACCGTGTTGTCCTCCGCTTGGCAAGCGGGTTTGCAACCGCCGTTTTTTTTAATTTTAGTCGTCACTAGCACGATGCTGCTGCCCGTCTTATGATTTGTCTCCTTTTGTCGCCTCTTACTACACCCCCGGGATGATATGGGGTGGAATGGCTACTATAATATTAATTTACTTACTAGTTTTATAGACACTTCAATTTACAATAGCAAAGTTAAACAATATCAAGGCGTATGACGTAATTTGAGTAGATAGCGTATCCAACTTTTGAAAACAAATTTTCAGGAAAATTATAATGTTATATTAATTGCAACAAAATTGCTTCAAAATTGTTTAAGTTACAAACACGGTAAAATTATTTAAATTACTTTTTTTTTTTAAAAACAACAACTTCTAATTCGTGTTTAAAACTTTTGGCTGCATTTTTCGGTGAATTAAAAAAGAAAAGATTACAGTCAATAACTAAAGTGTTATTCGTCAAATTTTATTATTATTATCCTAAAATTTTAAATAGCTTCAACATAATTAAATGACTTACAATTAAATTATTTGTTAATTATCTATTATAGTCAGTTCTATTATAGTCAGTGTTTATCCACCAACGCAACACAGGCTGTGTCTGTAATTAAAATTACATGTTACATAATTAATAGACTTAGACTAATTATAAGTTACATTGCAATTTTTTTTTTGATAAACCATTAAATGAATATTTTTTATCACTGTCGACCGACAGGTTGTGCTTTTGACAGCTCATACTTTAAGTCTTTCCCCTAATTCAGTACAGTGCGGTCATCACAAACAAGTTATCACTTTAAACTAATTAATGAAATATGCGCACTCCTGATTATCAGATCAGCATATGTCTCGAATTTCATTCGGGGCTGGCAAGAGTTTTTACTTTCCATTAGAAAATCTATAAACCTAATAATGTCCCTGATTACCGGTATCGGTTGGTAACCCTATTCATAGGACATTTCGCAAGGTCACAGACAACGTGCTAGTTAGTGCAAGCGAGCGCGTGGCGATATGCACGTATACTAAACCTCTATTCTATACCTGTCATGTATATAAATAATTTAAAAGGATGTGCAAAACATTTTGACGAGCTCATATCGTGGACTATTACGTAAAAAAACCATGTCACCAGACAATATACCTACTATAATGATAAAATTAGTTAAAATTCAAAATGTTATTTGACGTTTTATCGCATTTATGTTGACTGTGAACAAGTTCAGAATTATATTGACGGTTCCGTGGCGGAGTGCCATAGCAATGAGTTCTTACAGCGCTGAGGGCCGCGGGTTCGAACGCACGGATTCGCACGGAACGCATATTTGTATTGGCCTACTAATAACTGTCTGGGTCTGGATGTTTGTTTGTGAACTGCCTCCACGATACAAGAAAAATCCTAGTGTGTCCTATCCTACGTTCATGAAAATAAGAAAATAATAGTCATGAACAAAACCACGAACGCCCGAGACCTGCTATACACAATATATACTACTTAATATATTTTTTGTTTATAAAAACTGGTGCAGGTGGGAGTCCGTGTCTAGAGCTCACAATACAAAATTGAGTAACAATACACTATCAATTAATCCAATAAAAATCAAATTAATCCAATATAAATTATACTATGTAGGTAGGTACTTACATTGTTTACATTTTTTTTTGGTCTCAAATTCACTGCCATTAATGGATTGTCAAGTCATGCGAATTTAAATATTTGGAAGGCGGAAAAGAATAAACGTCTTTATTCCAAAACTTGCATCACATGTATATTTTACATCATTATTGCAACAAGAAACAAGAATCCAACACAGCATTGTGCCAAATTAAAATAACCCCATTCTATATTTATTTGTTATTGTTTACCAATTCTCTTATTATTTATTTGTCACCACATTCTATTAAAAAAAAATACAACGGTGATATTCTAACTGCCGGTTAGGGTTGCCAGATGGTCGGGATTCGTCTGGATTCTCCTAACTTTTAAATGATCTCCTGACTCCCAACAAAACTCAAAATCTCCCGACACACAGTTTCTCTTCACATCACAGCTGCATTTTATATAATAAAAGCTGAGTTAGTAATTAGACGGAACTTTAAAGTAAATTGTGTGAATTTTATATCTACTGAATAATAATAAAGGACCCAAATTTGTGAACTCAGTACTTAGTGCAACCTAAAAATTACCTGTAAAAAAATTTACTGTGCGGCAACTTAAAAATTGAGTGTACTTAAATTATTTTTGTGTCAACAATGTAAAGTCTTTTTAGTAGCGTATAGTGTAGCCATTTAAAAAATAAACTTTTTATTTAACATTTTTATTTACAATATTTGTTTCTCCCGACAACAACCCCAATATTATTTTTTTTTAGAAGAGGAGGCAAGCGAGCATACGGTTCACCTGATGTTAAGTGTCTTCCGCCGGCCATGAACATCAGCAACACCATGGTGGCAGGTGTGTTGCCGGCCCTTTAGAAAGGAGCAAGCTGATTAAAACTACTTTGGGGGGGAGTCTCCCGTGACCATGGGTGCTGGAAAGCGCCCGAAACGTCGGGAATTAAAAATAAAAGTAATTAAAAGTAAAATAAACGCGATAAAATCCGTAAAAGTAGTTTTAATCATGTGTAGTGTTCGCGTAAATATAAGAAATCATTAAGGAGTAAGCTCTTTTCTTGAAGGTCCCCAGGTCGTATCGGTCCGTAAAAATTACCGGTGGTAAACTATTCCACAGAGAGGTTGTACGCGGAAGAAAACTCCTTGTGAAACGTACAGTGGTGGACAGCCAAGCATCCAGATGGTCCAGATGGATCCAGAGGAAGATCCCGACATTTTCAAATTTTGTCCAGATATTTTGGTCTACCGATCTGGTATTCCCACTGCCGGTGCCTATAGTTAATACTCACGAGCAGTTGCCGTAAACAAAGCGTAACTCACTATTTAATTACAAAGTCGCGAAAGCAATCTCGGATTCATCCATTATGGTAATATGAAATAAAAGAATAAAAATAGGTAAGATAAAAGTCCGATGCAAAAGAAAGTCGGCTTTAATATAAACTCGGCTGTTAATGAGATAATGAGCATAGGGTCAGGGAGACATCGAGCAAGATCAATGCAGCGAATTAACGCAGAGCGTGACTCAGTGCACATATACCGTTATCATAACGCTGTGCGCTGTTACGACTTACGAACTTTTCACGTGATATTTATTTATTATCTGTGTTTTTTATTATATTCTAGAACGTCCGTTTGCTTAGGTAAACGTCTAACTAATAATTTTAAAGCTTCAGCCACTGCTATATAATATTTGACGATATGTGACGTCTCCATAGCGCAAAGGCTTAGCATTGAGTTAAGGGCCGCAGATTCGAATCTACGGAACAAGTATTTGTATGACCTACAAATAAATTTTCCAAGTCTGGATGTTTATCTTTGTACAATTTATGTTTGTAAACTGATTCTACGATAAAAGAGAAAATCCTAGTGTGGGGTAACTTTGTTTTAAATCGCATAAGTAGTACTTGAAATCGATTGTCTCTAGGTGGAGCTACACCGTTTATTTGATAGTAATGTGAAACAGTTGTATGTGTTATAAACTTTTTTATTATTATTATGTTCCTCCAGTTCCTTGGCTCAGGTCCAACGGGGACCGATCATATAAAAGGCTTAAGTGGATGGGGACATGGCTGTAACGTAAAGAGGCCTTTTGCAGAATTTTGATTTAATATGTATTGTAGTGTACATTACGGAACACTTGGACGCTTACCTACATACTTAAATTGCGAATGGACAAGCATGTAGACCTAGGAAATATATTTTAATATCATACAAACACCCATTCAGTGCGAGATTCGAACCTACGGCCCTGAAGAGGCGTCCACTGCACTACCACGCCGTTTTTGTTAATTTATACACACACACACACACACACACAACATAATAGCAGTTATAACTTAAGCTCTGACCAAGAAAAAAAGTAGACGAAGCGCTGCGTATATTATGTGATGCATAAACTAAACCTTATACTGAAAACTAAAAGGTAAGCTACAATTCTCATACTTTTATTTAATATATTTTTGATTATTTACGACCTTTGGCTTGCAGTCGGTTAATATTAAATAAAAAAACTAAATGCTGCATGTGAAACGTTTCACATGCAGTATTTATTCTGTGACGCAGCTAAGTAACGCACACTTGCTATTCTCAACGTGTTTCTAAAGAACCGTCTGTGAAAAGACCTGTTTGTTTAACGAAATGATTTAACGACCTGTTATATACGACTGCAATATATTTTGGTCTTAGAAAGGGAAGGAAAGTGTGGATATATAAAGTATGTACATACAATATACCAATTTATGAATGTAGATTATTCTGATCATCGCCTTGGAACGGTTGGAAAACTTTATCAGGGTCATTTCGAGCTAAGCTGGAGAAAACGAAGTTTTAATAATGATTTAATATTGCTATAATAGTGCTGTTTTAGGTTCCGGTTATCTAAAACATTATTAATATCTATTAATAGGGATGGTACTGTCGAACACCTAGCAAGATAACCTCTGCTAGATGCCATTTTCTACATCTCACGTAGTACTTTTATAGAGAACAGCTTTTGAATACGTGATATGTACCGATTCTAAATTGGTCACCGAGGACACATTATTGATTGCGAAATTCTCATTCTTAAGGAAAAAAGGAGAAATGCAGTTGCTAACAAAAATATGGTAAAAAAAAGTAACAACTAATATAAATGGGTCGACTCGCCCGGGGAAGAACCATTCTCTCACAGAATGCCAGCGTAAATTATCAGCTTAATGTTGATGTGTAACGTGATGTATGTAGAGAACCGGAGACCTTTTTTACTGGATACGTGGTATTCCGTCTTGATTTTTGATTTGAATTTCGATTCTTAATCGAGGATAGATGTAGATGTCTATGGGCCACAGCTTCCACTTACAGTTATAACTCATCACAAAAGCAATACTGCACATAGGCCTCTCGCAAGGAACGCCACAAAGCATGGTCCTGGGCCACCTGCATCCATCGACTTCCAGCATCTCTTACTTGAAGACATTTCTTTCCCATTGGCTGTCGGTTCTTTTAGCTTTATGGCCGACCCATTGCCCCTTCAGCCTACTAATCCGTTTCACTACTTCGGTTACTCTACTCGTAGTTCTACTACGTAAATATCTTTTATCTCTCTAATATTAAATAAAATTACAAAGGCTACATCATACAACATCGTAGATGTATCCTTTGTAATTAGAACAACTTTAACTCAACCGAATACCTTAAAGTAGCTGTCGCAGAATGGTAGGTAGCAGCATATTATTAACATATTAAGATCGTAAATGTGTTTTATTATAATTTAATGTATTCAAAACTTCACGCTTCTGAAATTTATCGTTTGCGCACTAGAAATTCGATTATTTTAACAACGCTCAAGCGATGAAATAACTTGAAAATTACATTTTACAAGTTCATAGCATGACTAGTGCGATATAAATAATAAGAAACTATTTCTAGGTAATAGTTTATTCTAGGTAACATATTTTTAATACGGTATGCTGTGATGCAAATAAAAAGGTATGTCAGCGAAAGCTAAGCTCATTTTTAACTTTATATGAATTTAAAATTTATGAATTTGAAATTAAAACTTTAAAAAAGTATAAGCTGACTTTAAAGAATTAAAAAGAAATATAATCATGTAACGCCCATATGTATTATAGATGCATTTGCAAATAGAATCGTCTAATGATTTTCTCAAGGATCTATCTTTATTTTTACTGTTATCACATACTTGACATTTACTGTTATCATTTATTTAAAACTTACTAAGGTTGTCTACTGCTAAAGCTACTCGGAAGAGACGAAACGGGCCACTGAAATGTGGTGATAAACAGTGGCTGTGAATACCACGGCAAATGCTGAGTGCGACCCCTTTTCAAGTTTGACAGCGTCTAGTACTATTTAATAACGTTTAAAATGGGAAATATTATGTATAAAACGGCGTTGTCATTGTGGCAAAATAAACAGTCTTTTTCTTTCTCATTTTGTTATCAGATCTTGATCAAATTTTTATATGATTAGCCGCAAGATAGTTCATTTCGAACAAAAGAATTATGGAAATCCGACAATTTGGTAAAGAATGATCGCTGAACATTTATAAAAAGAATATTCCAACGAACTGATGGACTCCTCCATTTTAAGTCGGTAAATTTTTTATAGGATAAGGTGACAAACGAGCACTCAGTCCACCTGATGGTAAGTGGTTGCTGCGGCCCATAGACATCTACATCTATCTTTGATTACGAATCAATATGCAGATGCGTTGTCACCCGTGAGGACTAAGTTGGATTGCCTCGTTTCCAGTAAAAAGGGTCTCCGGTTCTCCCACCATACGAAACGCAGCAGCATTAAGCTGCTATTTTATAGTAATATAGCCAGTAATATACCTGCAGCATAGCTCTACCACGCATAAAAAATGTGCAAATATGCTAAGATCAGCGTGCGAAACTAAAATTATGTATATTAAACACATACCAATACACACAGTTGTTAAAGATAATAAAAGGTTATCATTTTTAGGTTGGTGGTAAGTAAATAATGATGCTGTGGCCCACAGACACCTTCGTCAATCGTCGGTTAAGTTCATCAAGTTGAATATACGTTTTTTTTTATCAATAGGATAAGGGTGACAAACGAGCACACAGTCCACCTGATGGTATGCGGTTTCTGTGGCCCATAGACATCAGACAAAGCTGAAATGTCTCTCATTCTGTAAGAGCATGGTTCTACCTCGGTTGGGACGACGAAAGGGTATTGCGGCTGTACGCGTTTTGTCAGAAAATAAACGACATTCTAATGAAATTGGAAGTAGGCTAGTATTTATGGGCTGCATGCAATATCCTCTTACAGTCGGATGGCGCCAATTTTTTCCTCCACCTCCTAGTCATATTCGTCTGTGCTGAGCGTACAAATATGCACAATTATATAGTTATGCAATATGCAAAATGATAGTAAAGCAGACCGTTAAGTAGACCTTAATCATCATCTAGTCGTAGTATTTCACCATAACGCAAAAAATTATGACAGTTTATAGACAGTTGATCATCATCATCATCATTAAACCCTTCACCATCACTGCTAAACATAGGCCTCCCCTAAGGAATGCCACAAAGCACAGTCTGCCACGTAGGTGGCCATCTACTGGTGGTTCATCTACTTCCTGCATTTCTTACCAGGTCGTCACTTCATCTAGTGGGGAGCCGCGCCACACTTCGCTTACCGGTACGAGGTACCGTTAGAAGTTTATACTAGGTATACAGTATTAAAACAAAAATGCGTTTCATATTGTATATATATTAGACAACGAACTTTAAATACTAGCTTTTAGAGTTCGTTGTATGTAGATAGACTTCTCTGATTCATTGTTTTATTATTATCGTTACATAATAAACGGCTGGTACGAGATTACTGTCACGTCCTTCAACACTGCGTTCGAGCACAAAATAAACATCTGACGCGGTACCACAAGTATTCGCGTTGTAGTCACTTATAGTTTTGCCAACGTAAAAACCCGAAGATCAATGTTTATAAGAAAAAATCTAATAATAATACTAATATCCTTCAGACCGAATTTCAGTCACGGCGGCCAGTCTCAACGAAGGACAGGATTATAGTGCCCAAGTGCATGCGCAGGTGCATTTTCTATTAGGGTTCAGGGGCAGGCAGGACCAATACTTTACGTGCTTTCGGAGGAACTTGGGTGAAACACTGCTAACTTCCTAACTCTGGGCTGCTATTAAGAATTTCTTGACGGAAAAACTCAATAATTGATTTTTGGCCCGACCCGGGATTCGAACCCAGGACCTCATGATCAGCAGTCGCACTACTACAACAACTAGACTAACGAGGCATTCAGAGACAATCTCTAATTATAAAGACGTACACACATAAAATTACATATAGCAACACAATATAGTCCCTTGGGCATCGTAACAGCGGACAGAGCGAAACAAACCAGGAGATGGGCAGTTACGTCTTCTTGATAACAATTAAAAAAAACTGCGGTTGCCAAGCCACCTGCCAAGCTTGGCAACCATGGCAAGAAACGAGAATCCCCCTTATGAGGCAACATTTGATGAGGCCTATATTCAGCAGGTGACTTTTGGGCTGTAATAACTATGATGGAGCTTGACGGCGCGTTAGACTACATATAATATTTATTTTCATACATATTTATTATTATACGTTCAGCGTACTGCAGCTATATTATGGTTGTAGCACGAATGGGTCGGTTCGACCGGAGAAGGATCTCGCTCTCACAGAATACCAGCGTTAAATAGCAGCTCAATGCTGCTCTGTTTCGTATGGTGAGTGTGAAGAACCGGAAACCGCTTTTACTGGAAACGAGACATTCCACTTTAGTCCTCAGGCGGTCAGGGGTGGCCACCCATCTGCAATTTGATTCTTAATCGAGGATTGATGTAGATGTCTATGAGTCACAGCATCACATCATTATTCCATATAAAAACCTCACTATTTCGTCCCGTGAGTATCATTAAAGGCAAATTTCCGATATGTCTTAAGGTCTTCGGTCTCCTATGGCTTCGGATAGATGGCATTGTAACCATCATGATTACACCAAAAATACCCACACCAGCGACGAGAAACAGCTTCAAAAGTGCAAAACTCCTGGTATTACGATCGTCAATCTACCAGCTTGTCAAATAAAGCCAAATCCCTCCTACATTGGGAGATTTCTATATCTAGCAATGGGATTTCTTGGTGAAGAATTGGTTAAGGGGATACAGTAAGTCAGTTCAAATTCTAATTTCGCCCTCACTTCCCCGCGCGTCTTATGCTATGTACCGACATGTTTGTTATCACTAATACTGTATGTAGATAGGTCGTTAGATACTTATTTCATTAGGTTTATAGTATTTATGCCTGTTTCTTAACGCCAACCCAGTCGCTTCTTATTTTTATTACGGTTATTTCCCCATTTTATATGTCGTCCTGTTGCGCAATGTGTATTCTGATCGTAAGCGACACAACTTTTCCCTTCAAAAGCCTAAGCGATACTAACGGGGCGATAGGAATCAAGCTTCAAGACGCCGATAGTTTAGGTAATTTCTTTTTACAGTGAAAATAATGGTATTAAAAAAAAAGTAAATAACATAAAAACTGCTTTATAGTTAGTTCAGTTAGTATGCAATGTTTCATGATCTTATTTAAAGTATTTTAGGAATAACAGCGGTTTATTGTTCAGTTTGGAGGTAACTTTGGATTTTTTTCTATCGAGAAAATTTTACGGAATCTTGTTTTCGTCTAACATAGTCCTTAACATTGATCCTCAACTTTACCATATATTTATTTCAAAATTAAAGCTGCAATATTTTCGGCATAACGGAGGATCTTGCTAAGCCATTTGAGATTATATTTCCCCTTAAGAATTATTTATTATCAGTATATTCTGATGATGAACAAGAATAAGTTTATGAGATTAGTAAACAAACTGCTAAATTATTAAACAACTTGTAACAATGAGGATCTAATCAAATTAATGATTCAGGTTTTCCTCTAATTTCATATGACCAGATTTTTATAAAATTGGTCATAAATGGCCCCAGTGGCTACCGCCTATAAATTGCTTAGCATAATGCTAAAAACGCGTCAACTTCAGCTCTTCTTTTTATCAAGAAAAGAATTTTATTTTTGTTTAAAAGATTTTGACGTAAAGATCTTAGTTTATTTTGAATTTATATGAGTTTAATATAGACGTAAAAGACCTTAATTTAAACTGTGTATTATGTAATTCATGTATGTATGTAATTTTACGTGTAAAGTGAAAATAAACTACTTATCCCCACCAGTGGGGATGGACTACAAAAGGAAAACAGACGGGCGATTACATAATACCATAGCAACAACGGTCTTATATAGCCGAAAAATAATCGATTTCACATCAGTCACGGTCGTTACTGATATCAAATGAACCAAATGATTACTTAATAATTACCGAAACTTCAATAGTGGGTGTGTTGCGAGATTACATTACAATCGATTACCGTTCGAGTTTCGACAATAGTACCTACCGCACCCAATTTCAATGTCAATGTCAGTGGGTACGTTGCGATGTGAGCAGCTGTGAACACTGCGATAACACGTACAGATAAATTATTATACAAACACAAAAAATATATTTAAAAATACAACTTCCTTGCACAAGTGCATTATGCAAATTCTGGCACTTTGGAAAATACCTATTTGAAAAAATTAAAAAAGAAAAATCTATTCAAAGATGAAAATTAAATCATCACCGAAAATTGTATTGTTGTGTAGGTATCATAGATTACTAACTATATACTAGAGAGTAGGTATGTAGACAAAAGTGGGTCGGAGCTATTTATTCTAATGAAATTTGTTTTAAAATTTAGGATAATATATATTTGATAAATTATATTCATGTAGATATCAAGTTAATTATCTTTTTATATCTTCTATACACATCATACAGATAAATTTCTGCTTATATCATTGAGCTATTATGTACTACGTACTAGAGGCGACACTGCATTCAGCTACTATGTTCCACTCAACTGCGGTGCATACACCGCACTTTAATCAGTCACTCGCTAGGCGCTTGTGGAGTTGTCACGTATTGTGTTGATTTAAAAAAATCTCTTGACAAAAATATGCCGTCGTGTGTACTTAGATATTGCACAAATAATTCAAGAAATGTCAGTAAAAACCAAGGAATTACTTTTTATCGGTTAATAAGATACTTAATCAATAAAAAGTATTATAGATTAATAATAAAACAAATTATTCCTAAGACGCCATCTCGCGTCAGGAAATATAGATTATGAAATTAATATATTCTAATGCGACATTTCTGTGGGTAATTAATTATAGGACAAATATATAAATATACACACTTTTTTGTAGAAACATAATATACAAACTATTATAATTTGGCAAAATTTTTCATGTTTAAATCTGTTTATTATTCTTTGATTTTATTTTTAGGTTTCCACATCAAAGTCAAAGTGGTATAAATTCGTGCCCAGCATTTATGAACGACTTTTATTCTAATTAAATAAATTATTTGTAATTTAAATGTTATGTTAATAAGTTTTCTTAAACATACATTTAGTATGTTTTTTATATTTGACTTAGATACCTTTTAAAATATTCAGATAAAAATATCATTAAAATGTAATTGTGATATAATAACATGTAATAATATATTAAATATGCAAATATAATACACAAAATAAATGACAAAATTTAAATATTGTTCTCGATATAATTTACCTATTTAAAAATACAATCTACTATTACCTATGGGTCATTCTACCTATGTTTATTCTATGATAAAAAAACAACCGCGCGAACACAGAGTAGCGCACGTTTTTTGTTTGAGATAGCTGTACTAGTACGTAAGTACATATTACTTCAATGGTTTATATGAAAATCATGACGAAAATCATGAGATATAAAATCTGTGCACTGTCCACACTACTTAGATTATCTGTGCGATATTTAGCTAAAGGAAAAAGCAATAAAAAATTGCGTTGAAGTCAAGTATAATAAAAGGCTAAATTATGCTTGGTTAAACAGAAAAAAAATTCTATAAATAAAAAGCGTGACGTTAAAGACAAATCCTCCCAACATCAGGAGAAACCAATGACCAGCGGTGGACATTTACAGGCTAATAAAATAAAAGAAAACAGAAGTAATTACCAGCAGAATTTAACTACTATACGCTATCATATTATATTTTAATGCCTGATCGCTCAAGCTGTGATTAACGGCATTGTAATGGACGATCCTGATGAACGGTACAAGATGATCCGATAACATCGAAACGGCCGATAGCAACGTCAAAAAATTATGTAAAAGCAAGGATAAAATTTTCCAATTTCTACTGATTATAAACGTAACGTCACAGTTAAAAACAGAAACAAACACCGTCCGAAGTACACTGCTATCGATTTATCTCGAATGCAACGATAAGCAGAGGTAAAGGAGTTTATATTTTTAAGCTATATTGATGCAAGACTAATCTAAATAGATTATATAGTTATAGATTAAAAATATCATTGCACGAGGATAGTTTTTTATGACGCAGACTTTAGTCGGTTTGGGGCTGTGTGATGAGCTGATGAGTGATGACGGTAATGTCAAGCCATTACCATCGGCATCATCTCATGCGTTCACATGTCAGATTTCTCAATAGTAGGATGATTTTTTTTTAATTTGAAATCGTCGCGCTTGTATTGTGGTGACATCAGTATCAGGTTTCAGTAGATGATAGAATACAGATAGATATATCAGAAGATAGTAAGATTCTCCTTTTTATACTAGGAGTCTGTCAAGGCTATTATACAAGCAATAGGGCATTTATATTTTTCTAGTTTAAAGGGTAAACAAACCATAATAATCACACACTGAGGCATTCTTTTTTTTATAGGACAAGGGTGCCGAACGAGCATACAGTCCACCTGATGGTAAGAAATTACTGCGGCCCATAGACATCTACATCTATCCTCGATTACGAATCAAAATGCAGATGCGTTTATCACCCGTGAGGAATAACATGGAATGCTTCGTTTCCAGTAAAAAGAGTCTCCGGTTCTCTTCATTCACCATACGAAACACAACAGCATTAAACTGCTACTTTACGCTGGTATTGAGTGAGAGCGGGTCCTTCCCCGGTCGAGCCTACCATTCGTTACTACGACTATACCATTAATATAGCTGCAGCATGAAGGATATATGAGAATAGGATGATAATATGAACAAAAAGAATTTAATACCTTTTAGTTTGTTTAAAAAACGTGGTATATTAAACATTTTTATACATAAACTTGATTTAAAGTTGTTGTTACTTTGCGCACGTTCAATATATCAAACGTATGAAAATTAATGTTCACACCATTAACTTAAGTAACACATCATGGTTACCGATAACAATCTATTTTATCCTTATTCGTGTTGCATACATTTAAATTTTCATATGGAACAGTCGCAGGATTTTCTTGGCATGTGTCTCTGCCATATCGCACCTTATTAAGAAAGTCATTGATAGCTTCGTGCGAGGATCGCCTTATCTGTCAGAGGCAGTGCACGTCTGAAGTAACAATGTGTATTGTGTACTCATAATGCTGCTCGTGGTTAGCGACGAGAACCGGAGACCCTTTTTGCTGGTAACAAGGCATTAAAGATTGTGCGAGGATCGCCTTATCTGTCAGAGGCAGTGCACGTCTGAAGTAACAATGTGTATTGTGTACTCATAATGCTGCTCGTGGTTAGCGACGAGAACCGGAGACCCTTTTTGCTGGTAACAAGGCATTAAAGATTATTCCTCAAGGTTGACATCGCATCTGCATTTTGATTCTTAGTCGGGGAATGATGAAGGAGTCCGTTAACCAAAACATCCTCTTACCTTCATCGTTTGCGTAAAGATTTACCCTTTTGTAAAAAACCAGACGAACGATTTCTGAATATATTATATTCGATATTGTTACAGTCCAGCTGTTAATAAGTGAATGTTGTAAATACCAGTATATACCAAATATTAAATATTCTGCTATTTGTTACAAATATTAGATTATATTTACAGCGTACATACTCAAAAGCGTTTGACGTACGTAACGTTACTATATTCGCCTACTGCAGGGATGGCGAACCAATGGCACGCGTGCCATCGATGGCACGCGACACAATATTTCAGGCACGCCACCGATCTCAAATTTCACTATGAAGTATTATACATAGGTATTACGAACGAATGCGAGTGATCCTACTTAGCGTGCTCGTTTGTTATTTTAGTTACATCGTAGACTACTATTGCTAATGACGCATATTTTGTGTTATCATCATCATTATTACAGCCCTTCACAAGTCCACGCTACCCCCAAGGAATGCATAGTTCGTTCACGCATAGCATCATGGTTAATCTCGTTGCCATAACCGTATTTAAAAGTTCATTTGTGTAATATTTGCGATTTTACAACCCCAATATAAATTATTTGTCATCTAATCTGCAACAACAGAAGTCACATTAAAGTCTCTTTAATTTAAATAACGCGTATAACTGAATCATTTATTATTATACATTGCAAAATAAATGTCTCAACCACAGAAACACCTCATATTTGCGCTATATTAGGTGTTTTGTGGTCTCAACTCAAAACTCTTTATTTATTTTTTGTAGTAATTACGAAGTTTTGACTCGATAGTATAAGGGACTATTATTTTCCCATTAATCACGAAGTCAAAATTATTTTAGGGCCTCATTAAACATTTCTTTAGAAAAATTGTAATAGCACGTTGACACATATAGGTTCGCCATCCCTGATCTAATAGTGTGTTACATATTTATGTAACTGTTATTTGACCTTTATTAAGTATTATAACAGGTACCTACAGGTTTTCAAGAATTATTTTAAAATGTAGGGTGTTTGCTGAATTTTTCGCTACAGAGTAGACAAGAATCACAGATCTTCTTACGTTTTTTATAGAATAGGCAGTGATCGTAAAACACTACCGCCGAGCATGAATAACTGCAACACCAGGGGAATCACAGGTGCGCTGTCGGCCTTTTAGAAAGGAGTAAGCTCTTTTCTTGAAGGTCTCTAACTCGTATCGGTCCGGAAAAATCGCCGGTGGTAAACGATTCCCCAGAGGGGTGGTACGAGGAAAAAAACTCCTAGTGAAACATACAGTGGCGGACCGCCAAATATCCAAATGGCTTGGATAGTATCGCGAATTATACCGCGACGTGCGTTCGTGCAATTTGGTGGCTGGGATCATCTAGTATCACGTATTCTTAGAAGAGCAAAAAACAAGCAAAAAAAAAACAAAGCGCAGCAGTCACGGTTGCCATGCGACGTAGCTACTCTGCGTAAGCTGATGACGTCACAGCGACCTTGCCCGCGCCTTGACCGTTGTTTGCTGCCGTTCGTTGAGTCTGCCAAGTCGAGACTGACGATTGATTTTGAAACTTATTTTAACCTGGTTTTTTATGTTACATATTTTGTAAGTATGTATATAGTTACAATCGTTCGAGATAACTAGACGTCATTGAGATTATATAAACAAAACGCACAGACACTAAGTAACAACAAACGCAGTGAGACAGTTTGAAGTAAGTCATAAATGTAAATGACTAGAGGTCGGGAGAAGTATAGATTCTGTATTCAGGCGCTCTCACAATAACTAATCCTATTATATTTTATACGTTATATCAAAAGTAAAATTACAAGTTTATTTTACCTATAAGCTTCTTACGCATGCTGTAACTTCTTCTTGAGTTCCAATCGAACAACGGCTCTCTATTGATTTTTGCTATAACTTTTATACAAGGAAATCATTGTGGAATTGTTTGCCACCGGCGATTTTCCCGGACCAACATGACTTAGGAACCTCTAAGAAATAGTAACAAGTTTACTCTTTTTTAAAAGACTTGCACAACGCAGTGTTGCAGTTTTAATGGCACCGTCCATTCGACACTCGCAGTAGGTAAGCCAAGCCACAAGCTCATTTGTCCCCTCTTCTATAAGAATCAATAAAAAGAACTTAATATTATTTCTTTAAAAAAAAAAAGGTTTATAAGTCGGCTAAAAACTATTCACGAAACACATTTGCTGTGAAACTGTTTCCAGACAATAATTTAGTAGGGTGATTAGACTTTTAAATTCATTAATATTTATGAAAATGCTCAACATACGACGATACGCGATAACTGTTGAACACGCGAGTAGGTACGCCACAATTTTCCATACGTAACATTAATTTTCCCGGGTTTTAATCGCGACAGTTGAATCATAATTAAATTTTACAAAGAAAATGACTGCCGCTACCGTGAAGGTTTAGGTGAAAGCCAATTTGAATTTTTCGACGATATTTTGTATCATAACATCGCTTGGGTGCCGTTTGAGACGACAGGGAGAAACTAAAATAGGAAATGGGCGGCAGCAGAAATTTTTTTTAAAACTGCCAACTCGATTTCTCGGTGTCTCAATAATCGCAAAAGCCCTCTTATGATGGATTCATAGGGGCTTACAATTAGGAGTGAAATTTTGATAATCTATAATAAATAGATGAAACATTTCGGATTTAGTATATCACACAATATCGTCTTTTAAATAGCAAGTTGAGAAGAGTCCTTGAAAAATATATAATTTCAATTTATTAAGTCAAAATCTATTGAAATACATTACGAGCACACAGCCCATATGATGGTAAGTAAATGCTGTGGCCCATAGACATCAGGTAGGCGAAGTGTAGGGCAGCCCCCCACTAGACGGAATTGATGACCTGGTAAGACATGCAGGAAGTCAATGGATGCAGGTGACTCAGGACCGTGCTTTGTGGCATTTTTTGGGGGAGGCCTATGTTCAGCAGTAGACTTGTGAAATACTACAATGATGATGATGATAGACATTCTACATCTATCCTTTAAAATTCAATATGTAAACATGTGTTTTGAGTAAAAAAAGAATCTCCGGTCTTCGGTCCGGAACCACCTGCATCCTTCGACTGCCTGCATGTCTCCAGGTCGTTACTCCATCTAATGTCATCATCTTTCTCGTGTAATATAATGCAAAAAATATATGTAGGCCGTGGCGGTGCGCTTGCATTGTCGCACACCGCTTGACGGAGGCACCATAATAATATAAGGTGGGTAGGTACCGATAACCGGACGTGTTGTTCATTCTAGTTGTTTAAAAAGACTATTTTTTATTGTATCGTTACCAACATAAACTAGATCTTCAAGAAGACTTCGAGCAACAAGAAGTTACCAATACAGCCTATTAAAGTTCACTGCTGAACTTAGGCCTCCCCAAGGGCTTCCCTCGTGGGAGGATATTTGCCATAGTTGCCGCTTGGCAAGCGGGTTGGCAACGGCCGTTTTTTCAGTCGTTATTAGGAAGACGCTGCTGGCCACCTATAACGACACCCACGGGATAACATGGAGTAGTAGATATTCTTACACCGCCACTCCTGCCATCCTTTACATATTTTTTATTTATGCTTTATATTATTTAGATACCCTTTATTGTAAACCTAATACATATTATAGTTATATCAAAGATGTTCTATAAAATATCTTTGAGTTATATCGTATAGGCTAACAATCTACAATACTAAAACACCCCGGTCGACCTTTCTAATTCGTTGTTTTTGTATACCAAAATTAAGTTTAGGAAAAAATTGATGATATTACATCATTTTTTTACTAATTATAGTTGAAGCACGAGTGGTTCGGCTCGAACTGGGAAGGACTCACAGAATACAAGCGTCAAATAGCAGCTTAACGGTGCTGTGCGTTTGGCGAGTGAAGAGAACCGGAGACGCTTTTTACTTGAAACGAGGCATTCCATCTTAGTTCTCACGGGTGACAACGCATCTGCATCTTAATTCGTTATCGAGGATTAGATGTCTATGGGCCACAGCGACCACTTACCATTACGTGGACTGTGTGCTCGTTTGTACCTTATACTACTAAAGACTAACAACTAAAACTACAACAGTGAAAAAAAAATGTCGGAACACTTCGCTTATCTTTATCAGGGGTTAGCGACGAACCATAGCAATCGGGCGGCCGACAACCTAACGAAATAATCTAACTTTCACCAATATATCTAATCAGAGGTCGCGGTTATCTTGTTTGTGCGCCCGCAACGCGATTCGACCTCGCGCCCGTGTCGTTTTGTACGTGTCGATGACTTGGCGCTGCGCGTGTAAGGCCATCGGATTAACTCTGCGAAATACGATCAAATTACGTAACTTTGTTTAAAGCTCAATTCTAAATCAGAGCAATAGATAACTATAATAGCCTTTATTATTGATTTGAATGGAACACGAATGGGTCAACTCGATCGGGGAGGACCACGTTCTGAAAAAGTGTCCCAGTAATGAAAAGTCCCAATAACGAATACTATTAGTAGTATTCGTACCCTTTTCATTACTAGAAACAATATTCCACCTTAGTCCTCAGGAGTGACATGTCAACGCATCTGCATTTTGATTCTTAATCGAGGATAAATGTAGATTTCCATACACAGTATACACTTACCATCAGGTGGACTGTGTACCCGTTGATCAACCTTATTCTATGAAAAAAATTCATTACATTATGTATATTCGTATAGGAGAGGTGACTTACGAATATAATGTATATCCGTGTAAGTTAATATGTTATGATATATTGCAGAACACGTACGCGAAGCAAACAGATTGGACTTTACTGTCGACTTTACAAGGTCACGCTACACGCTCTTATTATTTATCAGTTGGCGGCGGCGTAAGAGCCCATCGCCATATTTAGGTCCATGTATGTCGTAAGGGGATATGAAAAATGCCTGAAAGGTGTTATAACTTCCGATAGATGGCGGCATAACCATATCATTTACACCAAACACCTGGACCGGTGTCGGGAAGCAGCGTCAGAGGGGTACGATGCGCTTGGAACGCCAGCTAAGCATGGTTTGTGCAAGCTCATGTTCCAGCTTTGAACTTTTAAGGACAAATGACAATAAAGAAGAACATTTTACGATTATTTTTATGAATATTTTATATATAGCTTTATTTTTAACTGATTTATACGTGGTAGAGCCACGCTGCGTTTTGTTTCTTTATCGAGGATAAATGTAGATGGTGTCTATTGGGCCACAGCATCTACTTGCCATCTGGTATACTGTGTGCTTGTTAGTCACCCTCTATAAAAAAACTGATTTATTCCTTTAAATCCACTGTTATACAAAAATCTTTTCAGGAAGGCGACAACTGTCATGAAATGCACAATTTTCGCATAAAACGCATAAAAACATAAAATTTTCTTAAAAATTTGAAAAGAAACAAGTCGCTATGACAACTGATAGACTGTGACAAAACATGGCAACTGGCCCCAGCGAAAAAATTGTTGTCATATTCGGTAATGATAAAAGTAATGTTGTCCTTTTTACATACGAATATACTCATGAGCTAAAAAGAGACGCCGATATTTCGTTACATTCCTACAACTAACGATCTTTATGTCATGTCCTTTCTTTTTTCTCTAGTCAAAGCGTCAGATTATGAAGAAACCTCTATTGTTATCTACTGAAACATGCAAAGTTGCGCTGACTTTTCATACTGTACGTGGTAGAGTCACGCTACAGCTATATAATGATTGTAGCACGAATAAGTCGGTTAGACCGGGGAACGACCATACTCTCACAGAATACCTGTGTAAAATGGCAGCTAAATGCTTTTGTGTTTCCCGTCGTGAGTGTAGACATCCGAAAACCTTTTCTACTGAAAACGAGGCTTTCAATCTTAGTTCTCAGGGGTGATGACGCGTCTGCAATCTATTCATTAGAGGAGGATTTCCATACACCACAACATCTTCTTACCATCAGATGGGCTTTGTGCTCGTTTGTGACACTACTTCTTCAAAAAAAATTAAATAGCGGCCTAAATATAATAACATGGATGCGTAAAGATCGGCGTTAACGACTTCCATAGCGAGTGTTATGCGTGTTCAATTCCCATGTAATCAGTTTCAAGTAACAATTTTTATATCCTGCACTTTATTGAGTACTCTGCTTCATGGAACGGCGGGAACTTGTCGTGCATTCGCAAGGGGCTTGTCAGATTCGACGCCACGCAGTCTGGGGTCTGGTTAACTCTGCTTTCAACAGTCAAGGGATTTTCAACCTTAATGTAATTCATATAGAGACGAAAATTACCATTCAACTCCTATATTGATAACTATACTGAAGGAGTTTAAGGGTAAAGGCGCCGGAGGAATTTAAATTTTAACACCAAAGCATAAAGTTCATTACAAAACGTTAAATGGGTTTGGAATGCAGCATAATTTTTAGTATGCAAATATGGGCCGAAGTCAATCAGTTCACTGATTAGTGACTCGTTCAGCAAATTTTCAAAGAGTTTCGAAATGGAAAGTTAATCCAATTTGGTAGCGGTCGGTGGTCAATCGATTTAGGGTTGCGTGAGTAAAATACTGAGTTGGTACTTTAAATTTTTCGTGAGGATTCTTTAAATAAATCACGCCTAAATGCAGGTGTAAGGTTGCACCTAGGTTTAGCCAAATAATATGTATCTACGTATACAAAAAAAAAATGAGACATATCAGGCTGCCGGTGTTTTCTTAAAGTTTTTTTTTGTACGCAAGAGAATTTCCTTTCATTTTCTAATTCGTATTGTCATCGAAAGACTTGACGTAGATACCATTAGATTTCATCACTACGTTGATGACGTGCCTCGGGCGTGAACAAAACGCAAAAACGTTTCTTCGTCGGTACTAACCGTGATTATTGTAGGGTACGGCTATATATTTTATAATAAAAATTTAATTCCAATTCTCAAAACAAGCATTTCGGATCCCATCACCACTTAATATCAGAATCATAGTAAAATTTAGTTAGCCTAAACTTTACAAGAAGAGAATTCTCTTAGAATTCAGTTCGCCTTTCTACATAATTCATAATATTTTATCCCCGTTTTTGGTTTATACGGTGTAGATAAAGATTTAATATATATAAATAAATAAAAAAAGGAATTAATATGTATTCGTGGCCACAACACAATACACTACAATAAACTTAACAAAAAGAGAAGAAAAAATTAAAAAATCTCATTAGTATTGGGCTGTAGCAAAAAATTACACACCACGCTCTCACAGGATGCAAGCGTTAAATAGCAGCATAATGCTGCTGTGTTTCGTATGGTAAGTGTAGAGTGCCGGAGAACCTTTTTACTGAAAACGGGGCATTCCATCTTAAAAACCTCAGGTTTGACAACGCATCTGTATTTTGATTTGATAGAATCAGGCGTTACTTTGCGGAAATCCATTATAATAAAAAAATATTACTATTATATAAAATATTACTATATATAAAAATATTACCGCTAAGTAGCGGTCAGCCGCCGTAGAGTCTACATCACCTGAGGATGCCTCGTGTAGAGGCGAAACACGTGTCGTATTATCGTCGATGGTGTGTCTTACCTGGAATAGTGGTGTTGGAAGTAGTAGTGCTGGGACTAGTGGTGACGGAGTAGTGCATGCAATTGAGGGAATGCGGGAGGTGCTCTTCAATCCAGGTAAGACACATCATTGTATTTAGTTAGCGGAAGGTTGCGAAGTAATTAATATTTTTTTTTATTTTTTTCTATTCTATTTTGATTCTTATCGAGGATAGATGTCTATGGGCGACAGCATCCACCTACCACCAGATGAACTATGTGCTTGTTTGTCACCCTCACTCTATAAAAAAATAGTTTCAACATTGACTTAAAATAAAAAAGAAAATAGGAATTAAAAAAATAAACAAACAAACATATGAAATAATTTCTCAATGTCAGTGCAGTTATTACTAAGTAGATTTTTAAACTTGTAATGATATAACGAACCTTGGAGACTTGATGGAAAACATCCTAACAACAACGCCGAACTTTCAGACGACCCTTCATAAAATTTTCAACTAGAAATAGCCCTGTTAGTTTCGAGTTCGTGCTATGAGGGCAAGTTTTGAATTTTAAGTCCGCTTAATCGAGCCGAAATGTTGCCGAAGTGGCCTAGACTTTGCTATAAAGTTTGCGCCCGTATTGTTCCAACAACATCGCCATGTTTACGGAAGTCAGAGAAATTTTGGCACTGTTTATTTAAAATGATACGCCGCGGTTTTGAGGCTTGAAAATATATCAAAGAATTTCCTGTTATGCATACATCAAGAAATAACCAGAATGAATTAAGCCAGAAATAATACGGTTTAAAATAACAAAGTGTTCAAAGCGCTACGAAACGTAGTCAGGAGTGATCTTGCGTATTTCTTTTATTTAATTTTTGATAAAATGAGTACTACGTCGTAGATTAATGAACTTGACAAAACATGATGAAGTGTCCCTTATTTTTTGTTATTTCATATAAAGGAAATTGTAGTACGCTACACACAGCAGCATCGACAGCCACATCGTCGTCGAAACTGCAAAACTTTGCGAGTGTACTGACACTAATTCACGGCGTGAACCACGGCGTGAATGTAGAAGGCGCATAAAACGAACTCCGGTTCCCGAAATTCATCATACGCACACCAATATAGATCAGCATACTGTTTTATGTTGGTATTCTGAATCGAACGAGTACGTACCGCAGCCATAACGCCCTGCGTAGCTCTGTTGCAGGCAACCAGCTTAATTAGCCTTTCAGTTAACATTTATTTTTACTAAAGGGCGCCGTTCAACTAGCGGCCTGGATAGGCCTCCCTAAAACCGCTTGTATTTATATTATAGAGCACGTAGTACATAATATGTTTCCTGCAGCCCGGTTCCAAGCACAGGACGCCGATAGTTTAGGTAATTTCTTTTTACAGTGAAAATAATGGTAATTAAAAAAAAAACATAAGCCCTGCTTTATAGTTAGTTCAGTTAGTATGCAAAGTTTCATGATCTTATTTAAAGTATTTTGTGAATAACAGCGGTTTATTGTTCAGTTTGGAGGTAACTTTGGATTTTTTTTCTATCGAGAAGATTTTACGGAATCATGTTTACGTCTAACATAGTACTTAACATTAATCCACAACTTTACCATATATTTATTTCAAAATTAATGCTGCAATATTTTCGGTATAACGGAGGATTTTGCTAAGCCATTTGAGGTTATATTCCCACTTAATAATAGTAAAAAGGCTAGGCTCTTAACTGAAAGGCTAATTAAGGCATTTGACTGCAACAGCTCTATTACCTAAAATTTGCCGGTTGTTTAAGTCATGTGCGCATTATACAGGTAATACGTGCGAAATTCCATTCACCCGATGTAGAATGGTATGCATGAATGGGCCCCGACAAACAAATGGGGCGACGTTAAAATGTTAATGTATGTTTGAATTAATTGTGCGCTTGTAATTGTGTGCGGGAGTACAAAACCGGACAATGGGCAACGAAGTTAGCTAGTCAGCTGGAGCGATAGCCCACTGGAAAATTAACTGCAAATAAAATAAATTATTCAAGCTGTAACTTGCGAGGGTTTTCAGGGCAGGAAATAGTCCAGCGCGGAAATAGTCCTACCCTAATACATGTTGGTGGACATAAGTTATCGAAATATATTTTACTTCCTTAGATACTCGTAGGTAGGTTTTTAAGCGACTATTAAAAAGATGGTGATGAAATTTTCCTTCACCGTCTGGCACGCGGTAAATGAGCATAAAAATTTCATTAGCGCCAGCGAATTTAGTTTGCTCGTGTAATATGAGGTTATTACACAAACGCTGTTTATATAAGTAAAAATTAAGTGATGGTATGTGTACACAGCAGAGGTAAACTGGAACAGGAGAAAGGCAGCATCAGCTTCCCGTCTACAATCTTACTGCTAAGCGTGTCAGTACTATGAGGCAATTTATGGAAGACATCTATGTTCAACTACGGACTTTTGGTTATAATAAACAAACGAACGAATGGTTAAATAAACGAGTAGTGGACTAGTCGATATTATAGTGTCTCACGCCTAAAACACATACGTGATCTGATTCAAGTTGAAATATATATATATATATATATATATATATATATATATATATATATATATATATATATATATATATATATATATATATATATATATATATATATATATATATATATATATATATATATTCAACTTGAAACTGACGCTCACTTATTACGGCAAATCCTTCAAAAAGATCAACACCCAATTGGATTCCTCACACGTCAATAATATATTGATAACGAATAAGACCTTTGTCGTTCGAATAGTATCAGCCGGCCCTATGAGAAAGCTCAAAATCGCTCAGCGAGCTACGGAGAGGGCTACGCTCGGGGTTTCTCTGCGTGATAAACTTAGTAATGAGGATATCCGCAGTAGAACCGACATAAGCCAACGTATTAATAAGCTGACGTGGCAATGGGCCGGCCATATAGTTCGAAGAACCGACAACCGGAAAAAAGGTTCTCGAGTGGCAGCCTCATACTAGTAGCAGAAGTGTAGAGCGACCCCTCACTAGATGGAGTGAAAAGAAAGTGGTACGACATGCAGGAAGCCGACAGATGCAAGTGGCTCAGGGACCGTGCTTTGTGGCATTTCTTGGGGGAGGCCTATATTAAACAGTGGTGCTTGTGAAGGGCTGTAATGATGATGATGAATACGATCGTAATATATTTCAGGCAGTGCTAGCGGTAAGCTAGCACTTTCGAGAGGATAGCTCGCCGTAAATGTGATACATAATGTAAACGCGAGCAACCCGGCACAACAAATATTTAGATGATTTAACAAGTGCTTAGCGTTGAAGGACAACATCGTGAATACAAAATCCAACACCCTATATCGTCCCTTGGGTGTCGTAAAACGTGAGAGAGGTAAAACAAATCAGGAGATGGGCAGCAGCTTCCTCATAATAAAAATGAAAAAAGGACAACCTGCGCTTGCCAACCCTCAAGCCAAGCGTGGCGACTATGGCAAATATACCTTCTATAAGGCAGTCTAAGGAGAAGCCTGTGTTGGAGGACTTTGATAGGCTGTGATGGATGTGAACAGCAGTGGGACGTATAAAATCTATAAAAAAGAAATATCTCTGCACTAGAAGACAAGTTCCATCGACGATATATCGATACAATATAAAATCATTTATGCAGATTCAGCCTCACATGGAATACTGTTCTCATCTCTGGGCTGGGGCTCCCCAGTGCCAGCTCCATCAACTTGACCGCATCTAACGCAGAGCGGCTCGAATCGTCGACGACCGAGTGCTTTCCGATCGGCTCGATTCACTGGCGCTACGAAGAGCTGTTGTATGCCTTTGCATCTTCTTTCGCATCTACCACGGGGAGTGCTCTGAAGAACTGTTCGGATTAATCCCAGGCGCCAAATTAAACATCGCGGCAAAATTTCCGATACCATCTACACCATCCGAATGCTTGGCGGTCCACCACTCTACGTTTCACTAGGAGTTTTATGACCTTCAAGAAAAGTGTTTACTCCTTTCTAAAAGTCCGCCAACGCACCTGCAATGCTCCTGGTGTTGCAGTTGTTCATGGGCGGCGGTAGTCACTTACCATCAGGTGAGCCGCATGCTCGTAAGCTTCCTCTCCTATAAAAAAATACTTTGACCAATATCTACAAGCAAATCCTGTTTACAATTTCAGGATTTATATAAGGGATGCCTAGTTTAAAATTTTCGCATCAAAATCGGAAGAGTAACGTTACGGGGTGTAGGGGGTATTTTGTGATTTGTGACCCTCTACATATAATTGATATGTAGTATATTAATGTAGGTAGTATCTTCTACGTTACGGGATGTGGTAATTAAAACTGTGTCCGTTTCCGTAGAGAGCGTTTATTGTACTGAAAATACTTATGAATAAAAAATGTAATTATAGTGAACGTGTCGCGCGCGCAGGCGCGATATCAGCATTATTTTCTAAACTGTTGAAATATCATGTACTTGCTCGTACATCTTGCCAATTTTATAAACAAGAAGAAAGTTTAAGGCGATGAACCCCTATTGAGTTTACGGGCAGCCGTAGCGATCACCGCATCCACACTATCGATGTCCGAGACCCCATGCTCCGATGAATGTCCTTGGGTTGGCTGCTCGACATTGTTGGGGTCTGGCTTGTCGCGAAGATTCACGCTGCAGCCTTGACGTCTTCTTTTCAGCCGGAATGTCCCCCATGCAATGAAGGCTACAATAATAAATCCGACTACGGTGTACAACACATAGTTGTGTGTGTCATGTGTGAGTGATTGTACACTCAGTGTTTGTTGCTGTTCCTTGACCTTATCAATGTTGTTTTTCAGCTCTTGTAAGGCGTCTTTATGATCTTCAGGTCCAAATGTATGATTAAAGTCTGTCAGTATGTGGTTCAGGCTTGATTCACGCATGTACATTCTTTCTTCACTGCCTGTTAGTTTCAACTCGCTGTGATAGTCGTTGCGAGCATGAATGATGAAGCTTTCTCCCTTGAGCATACACCCAAGTCCGAGTAACATAATCCCCGTGCCGTGTAAGTGCTGTGACGTCACTCCAGCTGGGCAGAAAATGCGCATCGTGCAGTCTTCGCAACAGGAGAACAGCCACGCGCCACGATTGTGTAATCGTACCCACCTGTCGTTGCAATCCAATACTCTTGTGCGGCATGTTGATGAGTCGCCATAGTTTAATATTTGCGCTTCACATAATGTATCGGCTACCTTAATGTTGTAAATAGGTTGATTGATAGCACATAACATTTTGTTTTCTTGCAGATTTAAGCATGATGATACATCTCGGTTTTCTAAGGGTATTATCATGTCCCCTTTTAGGTTTACAGCAAGGTATTCAGATGTGAGTACTATAGTTTTCTCTGTGTGTCCAGTTATTTGCGGAATAGGAATGATGTGGTTAAGTTCATATTGTTCGTTGTTTATTAGCGGTAGCTTCACTTCGAATATTATGTATGCACTTGTTAAGCGCACGTGCACTCGCGCCAGCTTATATAGGCTTCGCGTGCAATGGCGTGTGTTCACACAGGGTAGCGATAACTCGCTTGGTAAATGACCGGAGATGATGTTGAGCTGATCTTCAAATTGGTTGGGCTTGATGAGATGGGTGTCAACTCTCCCGTCCTTCACGTCAGTTACTAGGTCTAGGAGTTGCTGTTGTATTTGTCGTATGTTTGAAATGATCAAGTTCACGGCCAGAGCGGTAGCTGTTATGTACATAGCATTGTCATGGCTGAGTTGTATGCGTTTTTCCGTTTCAGCGAGATGATTGTCGATGATACGAAATTGTGTGTTCATTACTTCCTCGTTTCTTTTTAGAAGATTATATTCACTTTCGATGATCGATGTGTGATTTTTGTAGAGATTCAATAGATGATTTTCGTTTGACTGGATTATGTTGATATCCTTCACGTACTGATTGGCAAATCTCTCATCCAGAGTACCAAAAAGGGAGTTTGCTAGGTATCCTATTCCATTCACTAGTCCTCTTTTTCTTCGAGACGGTCCATGTTCTGATCGTAAGATATCGTTATAGTGTTGAATTTCGTTAAGTTCGTGTTGAAACTGGGATGAAATTGTAAGATAGGCTGCTTCATTCTTGCATAATGTGTTCAAATGGTTGACATAGTTTTGTATGTTGTCCAAACTCCGCCAATATGTCGTCATGTTGTAGTATACAACCATTTTCCACGTATCTTGAATAATCTGCACATCAGACACCTTGTCAAAATAAACGACTCTTGAACTGCTAAGCCTTGTTATGTTGATCATTTGTTGCGTAGTAGGTCCAACACACATCGAAAATATAAGTAGTAACGTACAAAAAAGGTTGTTGAAGTGTTTTTTGCCGTTGTTGTTTCTTCGTTTTCTTTGCGTATTTATTGCAGGCTTCGTAGTGTCAACGTCAGAAGATGCAGTTGTATAAGATGACGGATCCAACGGAAGGCGTGACAATTTTGTAATCGGTCGCTTCATATTACTTGTTTTAGTTTTCAGTGTGACGACTCGTACCCGGCCGTCCGCACCTGGGTGAGTCTCCAACACCCGTCCCAGGATCCATTTGGCAGGAGGAATGTTGTCTTCTCTGACGATAACGACGTCCCCAACTTCTAAGTTTTTAGTAGGGAAGTGCCATTTGCTTCGAGTTTGTAGAGTTTGAAGATAGTCAGTAGACCACCTTCTCCAGAAGTCCTTGTACATTTTCTCCGTAAGTTGCCATCTTGTAGAGAAGGTCATGTCATTACCCTCAGCGGATAGTGGTGATTCTAGAGAAGGCTCGCCGATTAGGAAGTGAGCTGGTGTCAAGCAGTCAAGGTCTTCGATATTCTCTGACAACGCCACCAAGGGGCGAGAGTTGAGACATCCTTCAATCTGCGCCAACAGTGTAGAAAATTCCTCGAACGTAAGTTTTTGATCCCCAAGTACTCGTTTGAGGTGATGTTTCAGGCTTTTTACTGCAGCTTCGTAGAGTCCACCAGCAGTAGGCCAGGAAGGAGCGTTAAAATGCCATTCAATGCCCCACTCTGATATGTTAGTTATGACGTCATTGTTTATGTAGCATTGTAATGCCTCCTTTCGTTGTTTTTCCAATGCTCTTGCTGCGCCCACGAAGTTGGTGCCGTTGTCGCTGTAGATGTGACGAGGCTTTCCTCGGCGGGCACACATTCGTTTCAAGGCGTTCAGAAAAGCCACTGTGCTGAGATCGGAGACAAGTTCGAGGTGAAGAGCTTTTGTGCACAGACACACAAATACAGCTACGTAGGCCTTCATTGTCTTTATTCCTCTGCCCTTGTTAGCCTTTACCTCCACATGCCCAGTGAAATCTACACCGGTGTGTGTGAAAGGCCTTGATGGTGTGACGCGTGGAGGAGGTAAATCACCCATAAGTTGGTTGTTGTTGATAGTTTTGAAGCGATGACACGTGATGCACCGTATAAGTCGTTTTTTCACTGCTCTCAAACCGCTGATAATCCAATATCTGTTGCGTAGATATGATAGAGTTAGTCTGGCTCCACCATGCAGGGTCCTCTTGTGCGCTTGGTCGATCAGTAACTCCGTTAACCTGTCATTGTAAGGTACGATAATTGGATGTTTTTGTTCTTGACTTAAGTTGGCATTTTCCAGACGTCCTCCTACACGTAAGATTTCGTGTTTGTCCAGGAATGGATTTAAGTTTAAAATACTGCTTGTTATTCGCACTTTATGATGTTTATTGAGTTGTGCAATGTCGTCGGCGAAATGATTAGTTTGTATAGCCTTGATAATTGCATTATGTGCGTTCTGCAGGTCACTCGTTGCTAAGTACGATGACCGCATGGCATTGTTGACGTCACGTGCATTGTTTATGAACCGAAGTATCCAACTTAGGATTCGAGTTACGCGTGCCATACAGCTGTGTTTGTTTAAAAGTTCTCCGATTAATGGCATCGACCTTTGTGACACGCAAACTTGTTTGACCTTTTTCTCTTCAACAGTTGTGTGGAATTGGTCTTGAAGTGGGAGATCGTTGTCCTTTAGCCAAATAGGTCCCCACCATAAATGATGATTCGCCAGTTGTAGTGGAGTTAGGCCTCTGCTGGCACAATCTGCTGGGTTATATTCAGACTTGACGTGCCTCCAGCATCCCGATGGCATGATGACAGTGATCTGTGTTACGCGATTAGCCACAAATGTAGTCCATCTTGAAGGCCCCCCTTGTAACCAACCCATCACGATCATAGAATCTGTCCAACCATGTATTGTTACAATCTGTGAGTTTATTGACTCTATGACCTTTTTCATAAGTCGAGACAGTAGTAGGGCACCGCATAGTTCAAGCCGTGGTAAAGACGGGGGTTTTCTTAATGGTGCGAGCTTAGTTTTTCCCGCCACCAGCGTGATAAATTGTTGCCCTTCTTCACTAATAGATGTACAGTAGATAACGCAGCCGTAGGCTTTCTCGGAGGCGTCACTGAATCCGTGTAACTCGATGGGTTGTTTAGTGTTACCAATCCAGCGTTGTAAAGCGATGGTATTGATAGTGGGCAATTCTTGTTGAAAGGTTGTCCACTCTTGTTGTATGTCTTCCGGAAGAGGTTCATCCCAATTTGTTGAAGCAAGCCAAGCTTGTTGAAATATGAGTTTTGCCTTCATTGTTACCGGAGACAGCCAACCAAGTGGGTCATATAATTTTGATAGATCAGAGAGCAATGTCCGCTTCGTTGTGACGTCACGTGTGTTACTAAGTGGCGCCTTGAATGTAAACTGATCAGTGTGCGGATTCCAGGTTAAGCCGAGTGTTTTGTTACTCTCTGCGTCCTTGAAGTCAAACATATTCTGGCTTATGAGATGTTCAGGTAAAGGTTGAAGCAATCTGGGGTGGTTACTAGCCCATTTGCGAAGATTGAACCCACCGCCTTTTAACAGGTCAATCAATTGGTTTTGAGCGTCTTGTGCTTCTAACATGTCGTTGCTGCCACCAAGTAGGTCATCCACATACAGCTGGTGAGTAAGGATCTCTGCCGCGAGAGGATAGCGGTGTCCATCGTCCATTACGAGTTGTATTATGGTGCGCATTGCCAAAAATGGTGCAGCTTTGGTACCATATGTTACAGTGCACAGTTGGTATTCTTTGATGAGATCTGTAGCAGAGTCACGCCATACAATTTTTTGCAGGTGTTGATCTTCATCGTGTATCAGTACTTGACGGTAAAACTTCTCAATGTCTGCAGTGTAGACGTATTGAAAGGCTCGCCAACGTAGAATCATAGATTGTAGGTCTTGTTGGAGGTTAGGCCCGCACTCCATGAGATCGTTCAAGCTTTGTCCTGTACTTGTCTTGGCAGAGGCATTAAAGACTACGCGCAATTTTGTAGTTGTTGAGTCCAGCTTTTGTACGCCGTGATGAGGTAAGAAGTAGCTTGGTTTATGGTGTTCAGTGCATAGCTTCATGTGGCCGAGTTGTAGATATTCGTCAATAAACTTCTTGTATGACGTAGAAAATGTTTCCTGTTTGGCCAATCGTTTTTCTAACTGCCGAAATTGTGCGATTGCCTGTGGCTTAGAAGTGCCCAAGGTTTGTTCGTAGTTTATTTTCATTGGAAGTCTGACTGCATATCGTCCGTCTTCTTTTCTTGTTGTTGTGGTTGAATAAATAGATTCACAGTATTCTTCCTCTGATGTTAGATTGTGATTGGTTTCGGTTATCTCCTCCATCTCCCAAAATCGAGATACATCGTCAAGATTAATGAGCACGTGGCAGTTGAAGGTTTTGATATTGCCCAGCAGTACCCAGCCCACTTTTGTCTGTTGAGCCATGGGTGCGTGTGAGGGTCCTCGTAGCATACCACTCATTACTATGTCAGCATACACTCCAGCGTCTAACAGAACGTCCACTGGTCTCGAGATGTTGAAGTCGGGATCCGCCAGTTGTATGTTCTGAATATGTGGCCAGTCTTGTTTTTCGAAGGTGTAATTAGGCAGGTTGCTGAGCATGTTGGCCATTACCATGGCTTCGATTGTAAATGAATGGCCTCCGTACAAAGACTCACAGTCTAACCGTACGGTTCCGTTGCTATGATGTGCTGACGTCCCTATGCCTGAGACTGTGGCGTTTCGATTTTGTCTTTGCAGTCCCAGCCGTTGCGCAGCATCTTCAGTTATTAGATTTATCTGTGATCCTTGGTCGAGAAGGCATCGCAATTGAACAGTCGATCCATCAGCTGCCATCACCTTTAATTGAACGGTCGCTAGTAGGACTTCGTTATAATTTCCAGACACGTGGTTTGCCTTTTGCTGTGACGTATGTGGCTTGTTGCTAGGTATAACGTTATTTGAGGCCGCGATTTCAACTTTGCGGTAAATATCGTGCAATGTTGTGTGGTGTGCTTCTTTGCACACGCGGCATCTTTTGTTGGAGTTGCATTTATTGTCGTTGTGTAAGTACAGGCAATTGCGACAAATATGTAGTTGCGAAATTGACCTCATTTTGTCTTCCGGTGACATGTCTTGAAACGACTTGCAGTAGAGTAAAATATGATTGTTTTTACACAGCGGGCAATTTTTGTCTGTGCTTGTATGATATGCTCGAAGAAAACTACGCCTGTTGGTGTTGTTAAAGTCCTTCTTAAATTGAGCTGTTGCCTCCTTGTTGGTCGAATTGTTTGACTTGTTAGGTGTCTGTCTCTTCTTTTGAACAGGTTCAAGCGCAGTAAACTTGTTTTCCAAGAAGTTTATCAGCTCATCCAAGGAAGGTAGCTCTCTCGGAGCCTTTCTGATCTCCATGTAGGCTGCATACGTGTCGGAGTCCAATTTGCCAGTGAGAATGTGCACCAGGATCGGATCCCAAGTCGTTGTGTCGATGCCCAGATTGTGAATAGCATGTATGGTCTCGACACTTGTGTCATGTAGCTTCTTCAGCTCGTATGCATTCTGTGTTTGCAACGCCGTTTGTCCCATAAGGGTTTGTATATGTTTTGTAAACAAAAGTTGTCGGTTGTTGTACCTATGGGTGAGTATCTCCCAACAGGTGTCGTAATTATCAGCTGATACTGTAAGATGCTGTACGATGCGCTCCGCCTCGCCTTTAAGTTTGCCCTTGAGGTGCTGCATCTTTTGCGTTTTTGTCAACATGACATTGTTGTGGATGGCTTCACAGTAGAGGTCCATGAATGTAGGCCACTGGGTATAATTACCAGAAAAAGAAGGAATCTCAATTGTAGGCACTTGCTGATGCTGTTGAGATACTGAGTTAAGCTTACGATTCAAATCCCTTTTTGTAGTTTCGTACAAGGTTTCGTATGCAGAAAACTCTTCTTCGTAGCCTACATCACCGCCAGAAGTCAGGTTATCGATTTGCCAGTGGAGTTCGTCGATCAGTTTCCAGCGAGACTGCAGCGAATTCAGTTTGTCACAAATTTCCCACTTTTCTGTCAACTCTTTGGTGTTGATGTTTTTAATCACCCTAGAGAGCGCCCGGAAATTAGTGCGTTGTTGGCTAATGAACTCATCAGACCTTGATGGTACTCCAGTTTCCGCAGTTTTCACCTCGTAGTTCGCCAGCATGTCACGAATCGCTTCGTACCGCTTCTTTGTGGTGGTGTAGGTATCATTGATGAAATAGTCGTCATCCAAGTCACTGTCTGTTTTTTTTAGAACACCATGATTCATGTTGAACACCTCCCATTGAGCATTCAAAGCATCCAACCTTTTCTGTATGTATGTTCCTGACTTACGTGAATCAGAATCCTTTTTGAAGTTAGCCTCAATTTTAAGGATAGATTCAATGATTGTTCTCTGTTGTTGAAGTAGGTTCTCCATGGTTTAAGAACGATGTTGTAAATAGTTGGTTTCAGATACGTGTGACTGCGACTCTTACCGTAGTATGCACCTCAATCAAGCTGGTGAGACCCGCTTGTGGGAGGCCAGCAACCAAAGTGACACTACAGATAGAATCACGAATTACTCTTTTTTTTTTTTTTTTTTTTTTCAAATACACTTTACTGTTGAACTATTGTAGACGTAATATGCAAGTCTTAGTTCACGTCGAAAGCTCGAAGGACCAAAATGTAGGGGGTATTTTGTGAATTGTGACCCTCTACATATAATTGATATGTAGTATATTAATGTAGGTAGTATCTTCTACGTTACGGGATGTGGTAATTAAAACTGTGTCCGTTTCCGTAGAGAGCGTTTATTGTACTGAAAATACTTATGAATAAAAAATGTAATTATAGTGAACGTGTCGCGCGCGCAGGCGCGATATCAGCATTATTTTCTAAACTGTTGAAATATCATGTACTTGCTCGTATAACGAGCAAGTACACGGGGGTTAATATTTTGCTTATCATTCCAGTTTTTTGGCATAAAACTGAAGCACTTTTTACTTTGATTCGTTTCAAACGACACTCGCAAAACTCTAGTGAAGTGGAGCGACCACCGAGCGGTGCTCTCCGTGGGCGTGGCGTTGGACGCGGCAGCGGCGCGACAATTATGCAAATGCATTAAGCCCCCGCCATTGTTCCCCGACACGTGGACTAGAATGCACCATGCCAATTACTCGGCGAGATTCTACAGCTGTGAATATAAACGAAAATAAGCCTTATTGCAACAGGGTAAGGTGCATGGTTAGATTTATTCGGTCGATTGTATGGAAGAAGCCACGAAGCCAGCGCATCATTTGTTCGTCGAGGACCTGCACGTAATACGACTTGTTAGCGCTGAAGTGCTTGGTAATATGGGAGGAGCGCGCACTAATTGGTTTAATTGACTGCTGTATTCAAAGTCATAATAAATACAATATATGGAGAGAAGGCAAAATTTGTCTGCTGCGATTGTTGCTAGTAATGTTTCACGATGTTGTAGATATGTTTAACGATGTCGCTGGATTTTTTATGAAATTGAAACTTGAAATACAAGGTACTTCGGATGCGTTGCCACCTGAGGACTAAAATATAATGCCTTGATTCCAGTAAAAAGGTGTGTCCGGTTCTCTACACTCACCATACGAAACACAGTAGCATTCAACTACTATTTTACGCTGGTATTTAAAATTATACGCGCCACTAGCGTTGCCAGGCGTCCGGATAAAGCCGGACAAGGTCAGGCTTTTTGGTTGAGTGTCCGGCCAAATTAGACAATGTCCGCCCTGTCCGGCTTTTGTTAGGCTTTTTAAATTTGTTCATTTTTTTAAACTTTTCATATACTTACATACATAATATTGCAATTATTGAAATTAATGTTTATATATTGAATGATTAGTAATAAAGAAGAAAGTTATATCATTAGAATTTAAGATCTTATGGTAAATACTAAAAAGCATTGTTTTACTTTTAAAAAAAATGTCATGTTATACTAAGACTAACAAATTAAGGGTTTTACCGTTTTTACCAAAATTTTCGGCTAAGCTCGCTAGTCTGTCCGGCTTTTCAGTTTTAAGAACTGGCAACCCTACACGTAACAGTTTATACTACAAATGTACTGTTAACATTAGCATGTCGGTGACGCAAACTCATATCCTTATATCCAATATCATATTATTCAATATCATATTTATCCATCCAAAATTTACGCATCTAAAGGAACATTGACTTCAAAAAATTCTATGGGATACAAATATAAAGCGCGGTACACGTCACGTCACCGGCGCGCTTAGTGCACGTCATGCGTGCTGCACTGCACTCAACTACACGGTGTGCTGCAAATTGCGTTTGATTAACAACGCTGCAGCACGACAGTTTTTCGACGACTCGCTTGGTATGTCGGCCAGATTTATTTTGCTTTTCTTTAGTAGATAAAAACTTTACATATATATCATATATTATCTCTCTCGTTTGTTATAATTAAGCATATTAGTTGCAAATTTAAATAAAGCAATTAAGTCGATATTTGGATGCCATTTAATCAATGTAAACGTATTCGAATTGCAAATATTTTTTCACATACTATCTTTTTCTAACATGGCAGTTCTTTACTATGTTTCGCTTTTTTGTAAATACATCACTTTAAAAACTAATAACCTTTTCAAATTACTAAAATTTGCAATTAAACACAAAGAAAACAAATTTAACAAACAAAAAAATAAAAACATACAAACATATTGACAATCCTCCTTATACACAGAACACCTAATATAGCGGAAATTAAGTGTTCTGTGTCCTTATATTAACAAGTAAAGATACCTACTGTCAAATTTTCTACACGTACAGTCTGTGGTCGAATTATTCAAAGCGGGCTGTCGACGCCTTACGCGTCCAGTACAATAACGGCTTCAGGGTCTTGTTGGGGCTACCCCGATTTTGCAGTGCATCAGGTATGTTTGCAAAGGCGCATACGGATGACTACTACGCCATTATAAGATAGGAAACAGCCTCGTTGCTCGGCAGGGTGCGGACTAGCTTCAAATCTATCATGAAAATAATTGCTGATAGATGTGACTCATTTATTTTTGAGCAATATTACCGCCTCCGTTTAGTTGATAAGGCACTTATATTTGAGAATTAGATTTAGGTACTAAAATAAACGATAAGTTTCATATTTACTAACATTACATTTTTAAATAACTCGTTCTTCAAATTGGTTGCAGCCTCGATATCTCAAGGGAAGTTTATCAAGAGAGAAAAATGAGGACTTCGTCAGTACGGACCAAACACAATGGCACTGGTACTACTAAAATACACATACACATACTGGTACTATTTAAAACTTCTAAAGGCTGGAAACTTCACCTGGCTTCTCGTTAAACACTAGTCAACCTTCACACATATTGTTAATTGAAGTGCATAATACTATCACAAGTAAGTGAAATGATCTTTGATATGAATACTGGATACACTACCTAACGGAGACCGCAAGAGCATAACCTAAGACGCTAAGTACCCCTAAAGAAAGAAAAAGACCCTAAGTCAACTCTTAGGATACCTACGGTATGAGATGGGGTAATTGAGTCTCTTGTATTGCCACCACACGGCTGGATAAGTGTGAGGTTGGGTAATATAAATCAAGATAGGTTCCAATAAGACTCCAAGATCCTAAAAGTTCCTCCTAGAACCTCGTGACAAGATGAAATTAAAGGAAGAAAGTTTTAAGTAAAAGGGTTGACAAAAAAAAATTGTAAGACTAACATTATAGCCTTACTCCGCTTGAGATATTTTTAGTGCCAAGAACACTGATTGCGTCTCTTTGCTGCATGAGCATGACTACTCTTAACTTTTTCCAACTGTGATTCCTAATGTAATATTCTCCCTATTAATAAACATATTATGCTTATTCTGTAAATTCTCTTTCGAAAACTGGAAAATTTACAGCAACCACTTAGTCCCTAAACTTTTGCTACACTGTGTTTATTCCATTAATATTAAGTATCGACGAAATTTTTTAATAAATTACCAATAAAATTTAATTAAGAATGACATTGATTGATTACTGTAGCTACCTTCAAATTGCTTACGAAATTTAATGGTGTAAAACCTGATTATTTATTCAGTTTTAATTTTCAATATCATGTGTAATTCTTAAATTAATGTTTTCTGAGTACATTTTTGGATAACAGTCATCACAAAACAATTTAATATATTATAAGAGAAATAAATCACTAATCTATATCAAAATTACTATACCTTTTTTACGAATCTACCCCAGTTATAAATTGTTAATATTGTAGCCATTTTTTTTAAATTGGCAACACTGTCTACGTATGAAATGAACAGCCCTCGAGTCACCAGCGCAGCGGCAGCGAGTAGTAAATATAATTTCTTCGAAAACATTCTTCGTACGGCCCCCAAGGAGCGATCGAGACTAGCAAAATGCACAAACCCCTTGGAGACTACTATTCGAGCAACTTAGTATTAAATAATTAAATTAACTTAGTTTGCAGAAACCTCTACGTTAATTATTGCGACGGATAATCGAGATCCTTTGGCGCGATACCAACATCTGTGTCCAAGAGAACGTCTTCAAATGTTTTGTAAAGTTGTTCAAAATCACTGTGCCTGTTTGCTGTCTCTTGTGCCTAGCAATAAACGTATTGTTTTTATAATTCATTAACCTTTGCACCTTTACAATAGTGAAGGTGCAAAGGTTATGAAAAAATATACATAAGCTACTGTAAAACGCTAATGTGGTATAACCTAACATCCTAATGTACTGTAGGTAATGGCGATGTACCTACAGTAATAAGTATATCCATATCGTCCCATGGGTGTCGCATGAGGTGACACATGGAAACAAACGGAAAATAGACAGCAAAATAGTTTAGCAACGACTAAAAAATAAAAACTGCGGTTGCCATCCCCCTGCCAAACGTGGCTACTATGGTAATTGGAGGCAATCTATCTCAAAAGAGCTTACTCCTTTCTAAAGGGCCGGCAACGCACCTGCAACTCCCCTGGTGTTGCGGTTGATTATGGGCGGCGGTCGTCAACTTAAAATCAGGTGAGCCGCATGCTCGTTTGCCCCCTCTTCTATAAAAAAAGGAGGTCTATGTTTAACAGTAGGCTTTTATAGGTTGTAATGAAATTGATGGAATGGCATATAATGCCTGTTAGTTAAGGTAGGTAGGTAGGTGTAACAAGTATAACGACTTTTCTAAAACCATATCTGGCATCGATATAATATATCACGATTCTTAAAATTGCTTTTCAAAATAAACTTAGGTACTAACATTGAGCTATTATGTACTACGTACTAGAGGCGACACTGCATTTAGATACTTCGTAACATTTAATTGCGGCGTTAACGCAGCATTTTACAAATGGTTCAGGTGCGACATTTCTGTGGGTACTTACTTAAGTATAGGACGAATGTATTATTTATTGTGCACAATTTTTTTTGTAGAAATACATATAAGTTATCATAACTAGACAATTTTTTATATTTAAATCTGCTCATTATTCTTTTATTTCATTTTTAGGTTTCCACATCAAAGTCAAAGTGGAATAAATTCGTCCATTCTCTCAAGTCACTCTCGCGTGCCCAGCATTTATGAACGACTCTCATTTTAATTTAAATAAATATATTTGTAATTAAAATGTTATATTAATAAGTTTTGTTAAACATACATTAAGTTTTTTTTTATATATTTGATAGTTACCTTTTAAAATATTCTGATAAAAATATCATTAAAATGTAATTGTGATATAATATAATTTTAAATAAGCAAATATAATATACAAAATAAATGACAAGACTCAAAAATTGTACTCATTATAATTTACCTATTAAACAATACAATCTACTATTACCTACTGATCATTCTACCTATGTTTATTCTATGATAAGTAAAACCAACCGCGCGAACACAGAGTAGCGCGCAGTTTGAAATAGCTGTTCTAGTACTTGAGAACACAATACATTACTTCAATGGCTACTAATCATTAATCGTCGAATTCCTGATACGAATTACATTTTGAATAGAATTTATTTTATACTTTAATTAAAAATAAGCATACTCCTGAAGAGAAAATAATATCTACCATGTTCTCTCATAAACCTGTTTTTTTTTCTTTGGGTAGGTATATAGCTTACTTGAATAACTTCTAATTGTATTGTATTAATTAGATGCAATTCCTATTCCAAATTAATCCAAAATTTAGTTGCATGACTCAATCTGTGAATGTTATGTACTCTACACTTGTTAGAGTACTAACTAACTGTGATTCAAACCCAGGATTTGCGTTGGAGTACTGTAATCTATGACACGCCCGCTGTCGTCACATATACAGCATGTTTCTTCTTGAATACAACTGAGTGTCCCCACGTATGCGTAGTTTGCTCGACGCGTTGACGTACCGTAACACGTTTTCGTTCCGCGGCCCTAATTAGCCTTTTGTGCGTAATTAAATAGCGAGTTCACGAGCTACTGTATTGAGAAGACAAGAAAACAAGCGTCCAGAATCTGGGCGATTGTTATTACTCTCTTTTTCTTTTTAGATTTCCGTGCCAAAATAAGCAAAACAAAACACATACGAAAATATTAAATCATTGAATGAAACTGAGTAGTTTGTACGGAATACATGGCGTTTATTAACTTGTTTTATATGTCCTACGTTTCGAGTAACGACGACGCGAGGACTAAAGTGTTTGGTGTCCTAATATCATAGTTAACCACGGCTACCACCAGTTGAAAGTTATTGGTTCCGATCTACGCAGTAAGAACTTATAGTGTCTTGAAGTCCTGCTATGGTATGCTTGCGTTGGGATTTAATTTCATCAATCATAGGATCCCAAGCCGGTTTTCCACTTAAATTTGGATGTTTTTTTATTTCAATAAAGTACGAATACTACGCGTCGTGCTTGGTGGGAATCGGTGTTCTTTTGCAAGGATTTTTTATCTATCAAATCTGATGTAACGGCGGGGCGATCCTTCAATATTCCATCCATCCATGTATACACAGGTCACTATCTCCAAAACTAGTTCACATAACAATTAAAAATGTATTTCGCGAGGTAATTTGTGACTTCTAACGAGGCATTCCGTCTTAACCTCAGAATAAACAATGCAATTGCATTTTGATTCTTAATTCAGGTTACATTACGGTGGCCAGTGAACGACAACATTTACGTACCATCGAGTGGAGTTTACCACTTTGATGAACATGTTATGTGAAACTTTATCTATCTCCTAATTATTTTAAAATATTAAAACGCGGTCTAAATCACAGACAAAAACCAAATGGCCCGTCTTCATAGCATTTTTAAAAATGGCGCCAAACGAGCGAGCGCTTTTCAATTTAAATAAACTCGAAAACCGAAATGCATTAGCATTAAATGTATGCAATACGCTGTTAGAGCATTTGCATACTTATTTCGGTCTGGAGCGTGGCCGTCCAAAAAAAACCTTGCTAGCCACAAACGCCGCTACGGCGCTAAAAAAAGAACAAATAAACGACTTCCATTTCCGTATAGCGAAGCGCGTTTAGCGTTTCCCGAGTGAAGCTAAAGAGCAATGAAACGTCCTCTGGCAGTTTATTCGGAAGGCGCGTTATATAAACGTCTCTGGCGTTTTTCTCCCGACATCGCGTCGACGGAAACAAGGAGTACGGAGTCGTGTAAATATTTTGCTGCAGCATTACCTCCAAGCTCTTACTAAAAGTTCTTGATTGTTACGAAAATAACAACATGATATATAGTAGTAGTATTTATGTAAACAATCTATTGTAACAAAGTAGAAAAAATAACCGTCCAACTTGCACTTTACTTTGACGTATCAGGCCGGGCAAGTACAGGCCGGGGGCCTGATACGTCACAGTAAAGTACGTCACGTCACAGTAACTCCATCTAGTGGCCACCCTACACTTTTCGCTAAATCTGTCCTAAAAGTATAAATTCACCAGCATGTCGTTAGTTATAGCCTAGAAATTGAAAAATCGGTGTCTAATTTTTCTATGCATATAAATATATTTTCTTAACAATTGACGGACATAATTTATTACCCATTACAACATATCAAAGCCAACCGATGACATGGACCTCCCCCGCATAGGTTGCCTCATAAGGGAGATATTTGGCGGAAATGCCATGCTTTCCAGGCAGGGTGGCAAATGCAGTTTTTTATATTTTTTAGTAAATGTTATTTAGAAGACGCCACATCTCCTGGTTTGTTTACATCTGTGGCCTGTTACGACTAACAACGACATGTGTTAGTGGATATTCTTACACCATCACTTCACGGTTTGTAGTACAAAATATTTCTAGATAAATGTTTAAAAACATCTAGATGATCTTACTAAAAATAACTGATCATATTATTTTGAGACTATAAAAATAACTAAAACAAAAAATGTGCATGCTTTAATGTTAAGTCCCTGACCGATTCATCTATCTAGAGTCTAGATAAACTTAGAACATAAAACATTATCTCAATACGTCTAAATTATTAAAGTCGTTTCCGAGGAACTATATATATTATAATGCAAGAACCACTCGCTTACTTTGTGAAGATGGATCATAACAACCAAAAAGTTATTTAAACAAATAATTCACCGAGATAGAATCGGGGAGCTCTCAAAATTAAAACTAGGTGCATAAAGTCCGAGGCACGTCGGGGTTCTTAATATAAAGTTGGGCACATGGCACTCGCTGGTAGCTTATAACTAACTTAAACGTTGGAACTGAAGCGCCCTGCTCTCTGGAGCGCTCACAATTGAATTAAAAGTAAAAAAAAGAGCAGCAGTTTCAATAAACGTTACTTTAATATAGATACATGATTATTGAGTTTTGATAACTTGGGTCACAGTCTAACTACTACTAACAGTCGGTCATCAAAGGCGTTTAGACTGAGCAATCGTGCCGTGCGGTGCGGGGAGAGACGCGGGTAGAGCGCTCCCGAGCGGCTGTTAGTAGCTTGGGAGCTGTCCGCTGGGGTTGTCTTGTCACACAAATAAATTAAAATGGTTGACACTACATGTGCGGTAAAAAGCTGTAGGCCGTCCTCATACAAAGATAAGGAATTAAAGTTTCGTCAGTTTTCACATGCACAGGAATTTGTTTAAACGTGAAATAAAATAAAATCAGTCACATATTTTTTTATTATTTCCTGTTCTAAGGACTCTAGCAATATATTGTTTATGTCGGTTTTTCCGACAATATCAAACGGGAGAACTGACGTTTGTTCCTCTTAGGCTACGCTCGGAAGCTCAATGTTTGGCTGCGGCACCGCGAGCCGCGTCTTCGATACCACCATCATTGAAGTTACTACGAAACAGAAAATACCTTAAAAAGGAGGTAACGTCTTTTTAATAAGCGCTGAAGAAAAAGAAAGATAAAGCTTTTAACTAGATACTAACTAATTTATGGCAAAAAGTTACATAATAGATCTAAAAGTAAATAAATGTGTGTTAGTGTAAGCAGTAATTAATATTGCTCAGAGAGCTTACACCGATTTTCAGGTACCCTCGAGGTGACTGCTATGAATGATTTGTTTAAACCGTTTTATGCACACCACACATAACATATTATAGTTTGATACCCAAAACTGCATTCAGACATAGTCATCATCGTCATAGCTATCTACTCGCTCAACAACAGTCAGACCCACGTAAATGAGGCAAGTACGTTATAGCCCTGATTTGGATTGAATGATCCACCATGCCTTGAAAGAGAATTGTCTGCCGATCGCAGTTAGACATCTAGTACGTAGACCGCTACTGCCCTCGCCGGTTTAGATATTTAACATTACAAACATGCATCAAATGATATGGTGTAAGACACAACCCCATTTCTTCAATGTGGTGCCACGCTGCAGCTATATTACGTTTATAAGCACGAATAGGTCGTCTTGATCGGGGTAGGACCAAGCTCTCACTGAACATCGGCGTAAAATAGCAGCTTGATGTTGCTTTGTTTCGAATAGTGTAGAGAACCGCCGAAGACCCTTTTTACTGGATAATAGTGTAGAGAACCGCCGAAGACCCTTTTTACTGGATACGAAACATTCCATCTTAATCCTCGGGGGTGACAACTCATCCACATCAAGAATAAATGTAGATGTCTATAGGTCACAGTATCCACTTACCATCAGCTGGTTTGTGTGCTCGCTTGTCACCACGATTCTATAAAAAAAATATTGTTTGGTAGGTTCCGTAGGGAACCGTTTCGCTCAAGTGGGAGGGAAGCACCAGGAGACGGGCAGTAGAGGCTTCCTAACAACAACAAAGCGCTTGCCACGCGTGGCAGCTATAATAAATCCCCTTATGAGGCAATCAAATATAATGAATCATTATTGGATAAAAAGCATAGACGATTTACTTTTTAATAAAAAACGTATTCATCCAGGGTGGCCGCGGCTATGTACCTGTGTTCATGTAATTACGCGCCGCAAGAGCCCTTGTAACCAGACTGGGGTGCGGTAAGCACTATATAATTTCACGCCTATTTTTCTCCTAAATGATACAACTGGCAACTCTAAAACGCTATCGGCAGGTGAATTTATATCTTCTTATGAAGTTATCTCTGCTCAAAATGATTTTAAATTATTAAATTTAACATATTATACAAAGTAGTTGTGACTGGCGTTATAAAGTAATTTTTTCCGACACAATATCTGCTGCATTAAACTGATTCAGTAGCCTTTTTGTTTCTGCCGTTCACTGTGAACTTTATTTTCAAGCTTAGTTGCATGATGTATTGAAATTTATTTTTATATACGTAATATTATAGTAATCTTTGGTGCGTCTATTAGCGATCATGTAACTTGTGAACAACTTGACCAATTGAGGTAATATTCACACAATATATTTGACTCGTCGAGGCAATGGTTGAAATGGAATAAATAGAATATCTTTATTTCTCGACGTAAACATAATATAACATAAACACTCACGCCTGTCACCCAGAGGGGTAAGGCAGAGACTACAGACGTAGTCGACGTAAACACTAAAAGTTAATTTAGTTTTAAATATTATACATAAAAACGACCCTCTGTCATGTCCTATTAAAAATCCTTAAATTCGCAAAAAAAATTGTGGATCCTATCTCTCAAGTTGGGCCAAACTGCACACGGTGTGCAAATTTGATTAAATTCGGTTACGTAGTTTAGGAGTCCATCGCGGACAAACAACGTGACACGTAATTTATATATATTAAGATAAGGCAGAGCTATATGTGTGTTGTTGTAAGTTAATAAAGTTCAGTACTTTCATAAATAATCATGTAGCTTTAAGCAAAGAAAATTGTACATAAATGCAGTATTTACGAAGTCTAGTTAACATTAATAGCGTTTTAATTTCAATTAGTCCCTTCATTGATCCGAACTCGAACCCGTTCGTATTGCCGTTCACCCCTAACACTCGTTTAAAGCTCATTAATGTAATTTGATAATTATTAAAGGATTGGCGTTACAAGCACTCAAATAAACAATACCTACATATATAGAAATTTAAAACATTTATTTTTGCTAGATAAATACTAACGCAGACAGAGTTTATTTTAGAATGTCTACTGTTATTAGTGTACTTATTTTTTAGTGCCTCATATTAATGTGAAAAGTAGGCTACGTAGTTTCAGACACATTTTAAGTATTGAAATAAAGTTTTTTTATGTATAAGTGTTAGAAATGAACACAGTCCGACTGATAGGAAGTGGAAACTTTGGCCCATAAAGGTCTATCTACCTATACCATACCATGTACATAGGTAAGTATACATTGTATTCTCAGTTAAGAATCCAAAAACGAATGCGAACTCACCCTTGAGGGCTATGATAAAATGTCTTGTCCTTAAAAAAAGGCGTCTCTGACTATTTTTAACCGATTAAAAAAAGGAGGACGTTCTCAATTCGACCGTATTTTTTATGTCACTTCAGAACTTTTTTCTAGGTGAAACGACATTAATGATTTTTTAGTTGAAAGCGTATGCTTCTCATGTGGTTCCACACAAATTTGATCAAGATCTGGGCAGTAGCTTTTGAGTTATCCTTAATAATGCGTATTTAACTTACTTCGACTACGTTGATGATGTTCTCGTTTTCTTTAAATTTAAGACGGTTGTACCTACAAAATTTTTAATTTTACCACATTACGCCATTAATTTGTGTCTACGTATATTTCCTTTAATTTCACGCGTAACTTGTCCGTTATAACTATTAAGCACTGTAGAACTCTCCCGTTGAACCCGACTAGTTAGAAATAGACTATCTATTTCCGATGAGTTATTTCGGAGCAGTGCCGCAGACCTTGACATTGTGGAATGCGCGGGCGGCCGCATTACGTACGACCGTGTCCCTCCCACCCGCCCCTTCCAGCATTCTCCTCTTTTGTAGCATTGTATATGATACTATCGTATCATATGCAATGCTTGCTACCCTGCTCCAGCGCAATGTATGTAAGAGATTTATTATCATATGTAACGGAACAGCTTTTCCAAAGTACGACCTATAGTGTATATTTTTGCATATAATACAAACTTCTAGTATTTTGGGTATATAACTGCCTTGTAGGTACGTAAGTATGGCAACTGATTTGTCTCGGGTTGGCATCCCGCATCAGGTTAAAATTACTTATTGAGTTTTTCTGTTGAGAAATTCTTCTTCGGACTTCGGAATGCACGTAACGGTGTGCTCCGGTCTTGACCGCCGTGACCGAAATTCGGTCTGGAGGACATTACTCTGGATTATTTCATTCGTTATTATCCTTTCGTTTTCATAAGTATAAGTTCTTTATCAATGCCAATCATTATAAAATATACTATCCAATATAAGAATGGTCCTCACGACCTAAACTCTAAACCTAAGGTCACAGTTAGGGTATTTCGATTCAGAGTTTCGGATGGATTTCTGCCATCAGTTTGGGGAGTCAGGTCAGGTTCAGTCAGTCAGGGACTTTAGATTCAGAGTTTCGGATGGATTTCTGCCATCAGTTTGAGTGAAAGATACGGCAGATAGATAGCTCAACTGGAACCGTGGTTGTACATCGTTAGCTACACAGTCGGTCCCTGGGGAAATTTAACACGCTCTTGACTACTGTGACGAATTTAAATGAGGGTAGTAGAAATTACGTATAGTGAGAGTTAGATTAGCTTGGAAAAAGATCTCTAAGAGTAGTTTTCCGTTTCAATTGATATTTCACGACGAGCTCGATTTGAAAAGTTCATTCTTATACAATTAGATTTTAGGTATATTAAATGAAAGTAATTTTATGGATTTTATCGCTGGCACTAAGGTGTTCGGCGTCCCGATGTCATAGCCCACCACCTTCAGCTTTTGAATATTAATTTTTTTACGTGGTAGAACCATGCTTCGGTTGTATTAGTAGTATAGTTGTAGCACGAATGGGTCGGCTCGACCGGGGAAGGACCACGATCTCACAAAATACTAGCGTCAAATAGTAGCTTAATGCTGCTGTGTTTCGTATGGTGAGTGTAGAGAACCGGAGACCCTTTTTACTCTAAACGAGGCATTCCACCTAAGTCCTCACGGATGACAATGCATCTGCATTTTGATTCGTAATCGAGGATAGATGTAGATGTCTATGGGCCACAGTAACCACTTACCATCAGGTGGACTGTGTTCTCGTTTGTCATCCTAAACTATAAAAAAAAATTGCTCCGATTTACGCAGAACGTCCTTACACTTGCAGTGGCATGTTTGGGTTTGGATTTAATTTTGTTAATTATATAAAAAATAAACACCTGAAACATCAGGAGTTAAAAAGATAAAATTAGACACAATAACATCAGTAAAATTAGTTTGATTTTTTTATAGGATATGGTGATAAACGAGTACACAGTCCACCTGATGGTAAGTGGATACTGTGGTCCATCAACATCTACATTTATCCTCGATTTAGAATCAAAATGCAGATACGTTGTCACAACTGAGAACTAAGATTAAATGCCTCGTTTCCAGTAAAAAAGAGTCTCCGGATTTTCACACTCACCATACGAAACACAGCAGCATTAAGCTGTTACTCGTATCTTACGCTGGTATTCTGTGAGAGCGTGGCCCTTCCCCGGTCGAGCCGACCCATTCGTGCTACAACCATAATATAGCTGAAGCGTGCATCAACCACGCTTAATGGATAGTGTTCGAGTTTAATAAATCATTACAAGATGATATAGTTATCTGTTAAAAGTTTTTTAAGGTAACTGTTACCGCCATTATCAATTAAAAAAATCGTCTAAACCATTATATTTTCTTATAACAATGTAGGTTTTAATAGGGATATGGAACGAAACTTCTATGTGGACATAAACCACATACCTACAGGGAAAAGTATAATTGTCGCCCTTCGCGCTTACGTAAAGGGAAACTCTTTGACGGCACCCTTTCATCGTGATGAGCCCTAAGATTGGAAAACGGGTGTTTTATCGCAAAGCAAGGCACGAATGAAGAAAATTTTCGCATTAAAGTGGACCATTAATTCGTCGATTTATATTACTAAGTGCTAACTTGCCTTGTTCTTGATATGTCTTCAAAATATTTGTTTCTTATTTCTCAGACATAGAGGTTTCCTCACGTTGTTTTCCTTCACCCCCGAGCACGTGGTTAATCAGCACTTAAAATTTCAATTAACAATTTCATTGGTGCCAAATTAACAGCGAGCGCTGAGCGCTTAGCTACTACGGCTTACTTATCCGCATTTTTGATCGAGTTGATTTAGAAGTTTGAATATTTCACGCATATAAGGGACCGTATATTTATTTCAACTTGAGACCTTACTTGTTCCTGAGATGGACAACAAAGTGATCCTCTAAGTGGTCCGTTTTCACCGCTTGAGAAAAGAAGCTCTAAAAACTATTTATCATGATGGAATGCGTGCAATATATCGGTGCTAATTTTGCTACAACGTTTGATCGATTGCAAAAATAATAGTAATAGTATATTGACATAAACTATCAAAGGATACTTTAAAAAATATGCGCGTAAAACCATTTTATTTTTAGTAGCGAATAAACGGAAATGAAGATACGAAGAGGAAAACGGTTCAATTCAAAAGATCTATTCCAGAGATCGGGCGGCGGAAATTCAGAAACGCTCCGTGGAAACGTTTTCGCTTCAAGTCGAAGAAGCCATACTTTAATATAGTGTGCTGTATGTATGTGCAGTAGTCGCACTTGTATCATTAAAGAGTTGTGCTTGCGACGGGTCCATTTAATTGTCAATTAAATTCATTCGTTCATAACATAGGCGTCCCAATAGATTGTAATATTAGGAGATATTTGCCATAGTTGCCAGCCTTGACAGTTGGATTGGCAACCGTAATTTTGTTTGCCAGTTGTCATTAAGAAGACTCTGCTGCCCATCTCCTAGTTTGTTTCCGTCCGTCGCCTCCTGCGACATCCACGGGACCATATGAGTTAGTGGGAATTCTTACAACGCCAGTACACGGTTTAAAGTTTTGTTAATACAAGCGACGGTAGTCTAATGGCAGGGCGCGGACCGCGAACTCAAAAAGGTCGTGGGTTCGAATCCGCCATTCGACTACTGGCGTGAACCACTCGTAACACAAGCAATTTAAGCTTACCACGAGTGGTTAAGGGAAATATTAGTAATGTTTGTAGCATTGTTAATATTCTTTTATAAAAAAAAAAAACGTTTTACTCTGTTTTCTCCCTGAATAATGATATTAGGCCCGCGTGTAATTATTTTTTTAATTTTATTTTATTTAATGAATTTTATGGGTATGACCGATAATTATTTTTTTAATAAAATTTGCTTACGTTGCTGCTTATAAAATCAGCTAGCTACCAGTGAAAGTCCCGTCGAAATTGGTCCAGCCGTTTCGGAGATTATCCGGAACAAACAGACAGACAGACAGGCCGAAAGACTAACATAAAAATTAAAAAAATGTATTTTTGTTATAAGTCCCGAATATACTTTCTTGTGCATTTAGTAAAAAGCTGTTAATTTGACAAAAAAAAACAAACACTTTAATTTTATTTCTTTATATGTATAGATGATACAAAAATCTCTCGTCATCTTCCAGCGTTTTGTATTCCCTTAAATTAATAATTTAAAGAAACTAAAATTACTAAACCTTCCTTAGTTATACCACCGTTATCAGACATCATGCATATAAATTCGACGAGCATAAAAATAAGATGACAGAACATAACAAACTTTCTCACATAATTCTTGAAAAAATTAAAAATCAATCTAGTTTCTAGGAGAAGAAAACAGAGAAATATGAGATAATAATTTCGTTACGTTTTCATAGGTGTAATCAGTCCGCGAAGCGCGCGCGACAGAAATAGATCTGTTAAAAACCTATGCTTCATGTGTCTTGCCACTCAAATATACTCGTTGGGTATACATCGCACATGTGACACACTAAGTAAAGCGCAAGGCATATTCAAATTCAAATTTATTTATATTTCGTAACTAAAGAAATTATTATGTTGCTACAGTAAAAATAACCTGCTTAAAGATCTATTCAGCTTTATGATACAGCATGTAAACTTTTCCAAATTACCAAATACATTTTTTTGTATAGAGGAATGGTGAGAATCGAGCACAATGTCCACGTGTTGGTAAGTGGAAGCTGGGGCCATCTATTCTGGATTATGAATCAAAATGCACATGCATATTCACCCCTGAGGACTAAGACACAGCGGTGACACTCCCTGTACGTGAGAGCTTAAGCGCCGGTGACCTTGAGTCGAAGCGTGTAACGCTAGGGTTGATATCGAACCGAAATAGAATATTATAGACTTGAATAAAACTATTATTTACGGATTTTATCGCGTTTAATTACATTAATTTATTTTTATTATTATCCCGACGTTTCGGGTGCTTTACAGCGCCCATGGTCACGGGGGGGACTGAGATGTTTGACGTCCCAATGTCATAGTTATTCCGGCTACCTTCAGTTTTTTAATATTAATTTTTGGTCCGATTTACGCAAAACGAGCTTATAGTATCATGAAGTCTTGCAGTGGTATGCTTGGGTTTGGGTTTAATTTTGTTAATTATTGCATTGCAAGACTTCATGATACTATAAGCTCGTTTTGCGTAAATCGGACCAAAAATTAATATTAAAAAACTGAAGGTAGCCGGAATAACTATGACATTGGGACGTCAAACATCTCAGTCCCCCCCGTGACCATGGGCGCTGTAAAGCACCCGAAACGTCGGGATATAAATAAAAATAAATTAATGTAATTAAACGCGATAAAATCCGTAAATAATAGTTTTATTCAATGTGTAGTGTTCGCGTAAATTTAAGAAATCATTATATTATAGACTTGTACCAAAGAAGACACATAGTACGTACGTGTTATATATTATGTAAACTTATGTATTTGGGTAGTGAAGGATACGTTCAATTTTAAATCAGGAATATATAAACTTTTATTAAATGAGGAATATATAAAAACTTCCGACAAAACCAAATATGCGCGACAGTTAATGGTAATCTTAAATAATTAACCAACACTTAGTATTTCCGTACGCAATAATCAGTATTACCTACTATCCTTTAAAAATAATTTACTCTTATATATTTTTGAATTTTTGATTATTTTTTTAATTTTCATTATTATTTCTAACAATTGCAAAAATTCGTAGCATGTATATTTTTTTTAGAAAATCCAAAGGTACCTGCATATCCTGGGACATGGCGGCCAACAAATTGTTCCCTATGTGTTAAGGAGATAAGTCATTTCTATTTCTAATGAAATAATCCATAAATACAACAATGAACAAATACAAAAACTCTTTATAGATATCTAAAATTTCTTGACTCGAGTGGTATTTTTAATAGTGTGTATTTCAGTTAATGTAATATAATAAAATTATTGGCGATATATTAGTTTTATTGTCATGGTAATTCCCCATAATTCTTGTAAAGATCATATCGACTTTGATAAAAATGAGTTCACATATTTTTAGGTATCATAAAACATTATTAAAAATTAAACTAACAAAACAAGGGCCCTTGTTTTGTGCAGTGGAATTTATTTTAATTCTAATCACTTAAAATCACTTTCAGTAATACTTATACGTATACTATAATATCATTTATTTAATAACAACATTAATATTTATCAAAGCATATAAACCTAGCATACACGGCTATAAAAACTAATAACGTTACTTGGTAACATAAACTTAATACCTACATGAATAGAATAGTAATATGTACAATAAGATATCAGTAATAATCATATATTAATTTAAATATTATATCACTTGACGAATATATTCATATTAATTAATACTGACAAATATCGGTATTACTACCAGCCCTCGACCAGGGCAGTCGGCGACTGCCCGTTCCACGCCCCGCGCGCCTCTCAAGGCCCCCGCACACATCCATTCACCCACACATAGCCGCAAGCGATTTTACGTGCACACATGCTTAAGTGTCGTTTCTTTTCGCGTAGTGTATATATTCTTTGACTAAGATGAGATATCTCGTTTCAAGTAAAAAGAGTCACCGGTTCTCTAAACGCAGTCGAGCCTACCCATTCGTGCTACAACTACAAGGACGGATATTATTACAGTATACTATGTTATTAACAGCTTCAGAATCAAATATCAAATTCATTGGTTCTCTCGTTATTATTAAGGCGTTTATCGTACAGTAATTAATTGTTTTGATCAACTATAAATTTAATCTAATAAGTCAATATCATCATCATCGTCATTATAGCCTGCTAAACATAGGCCATTCCCAAGGCATGCAACAAGGTAAGGTCCTGAGAAACCTGTATCCATCGACTTCCTGCATGTCTTACCAAGTCATCAGTAGATCTAGTGGGTGCAATTACCTACCGGTACTAGGCCGTCATTCGAGAACAGTCAATAATCAATCAACACTAATTTATAATGAAAATATTCTAGAGAAAAACTAGTATATTTGTCGTTTAAATATCCATAAATAGTGACAATATACGTGTTTGCCATAAGTAGGCATTTATATAAGTCATAAAATGTAAGGGGATATGTTACGAGGAAAGGGAATGTATAACGTTCGCGAGGTAGAGTCAGTATTCGTTTGTAACGGATGAAAAATTTTAGAAAATATTTTTCTCACGTCGCGATATAACGTTTGTACTTGATTGCTCTTATAAATCTTTTTAGGCTCTTTGTAAGGCTGCTGCAGACCGTCAACATCTACAACCAACTTCAAACTAAGAAGGCTACACATACGTTGTAATTGTAATCTCTGAACATTGTTTTATTATTTTACGGCCTATAACTATACTGTAGCTAGTAGGTATGCTATACACTTCCGACCGGATTACACAACTCAATACTTGACGTTAGAAAATTAAAATAAGTTAGTGATACTTTACCAGACGGACTCATGTCATCAATATTGATAAAGAATTACTCGCTTGCATACTGTTGACCGTTCGAACTTGTTCGGAGCCAACTGAAAATCAGTGCTGCAAGCTCGCGGTTTTTTCACACCATTTTTGTTTTAATGTGTAGTTATATACGTATATATATATATATATATATATATATATATATATATATATATATATATATATATATATATATATATGTATATATATATATACGTATGTATATGAACACACATAATACGTGTAATTCTTTTTTTCTCTGTTTCCCTGTTTTGTTAATAAGTCATTTTATTAATTGTAATGTGCCATGTACGTAAATGTTGAGAGAGAGAGTTGGAATAAATGTCTTTGTGTAACGCCTAGGCAAAAACAGAATCCTAACACCTAGCAAAAATGTAAGTTCAAAGAGCAAGCAGCCAGCAAGTAATCGATTCTTCAAGTTTCTATCCCAACGCCGTTCAAATATCAAGTTGTAATTTTACTGCTTACGCGTAATGTCAATTTCATTGGCTCATAAATATTTTATATCTCACTGGATCGCTCTGTGTTCTTGATTTGTCGTTTCGCGTGTCTGACGAGCGCAGATCGAATGCTCAGTAAAAACGCCATAACGCCTAAAGATAGCGCGTTTAGAGCTTTTAACACTTCGGCCGTAAATTTGCCACCGACTGCTATGAGGGTTAGCGCTTAATGGCGATGTTAAATTATCACCTTTTTCGTCAATTGAGGGCGAAGGTACGATTGTTTCTTTTATCTGTTTTTTTACTGATTTTGTATGGATGCAGAACTTTTAAAATCCTTGAAGAGTTTAAGCGGGAATTTGACCGCCACCAGACTGATGCTCTTATATTATAATTCAAATATTGTACAAATAAAAAATGGCAAAGAAAAATCTTTCCATTTAGACCTACAGTTGCAAATTAATTTAATTCAAAATCTGAAGTTTTCCAAAAGCAAAAATCATACCATTAAATAATTAGTGTCCGTTTTTTTTAATAGGATAGGGTGACAAACGAGCACATAGTCCACCTGATGGTAATGGTTGCTGTGGCCCATAGACATCTATATCTATCCTCTATTACGAATCAAAATGCAGATGCGTTGTCACCCGTGAGGACTAAGATGGAATGCCTTGTTTCCAGTAAAGAGGTTCTCCGGTTCTCTACACTCACCATACATACTACTAATATACCGGCAGCATGGCTCTACTACGTATAACTAAGAAGTCGGTTTTTGTATTTACACAATAAAGCTGTAAACTAGACTTGCAACGAATATTCGGCTATTATACGGTATTCGGCCTATCCGGCTAATTTCCTATTTGGCCAAATATCGAATACTTGAGTAATATGTTTTATTGTAGTCAGATAAAATAAACATATTTTATAATGATGTATTTTTATCATAATCATTAAAGTAGTCAGGTTCATAATCAACCTCCGCCTTATAAAAAATAACAAAAAAAATCAATCAGATACATGTCATACGCACTTGAATTATCTTGAATTAGATAATCCCAGATTCCGAAAATAGACGCCATGAATAAAAAACAGTACTTACTTACCGGGCGAACACTTTTGCGTATTATACGGCTATTCAGCCGGGAAGCGCACAGAATATTCGGTATTCTATATGTGACCGAATATAGGTACTATGCGTTACAAGTCCACACCAATCGGATCGAACCTCGACCCTTAAAAAAGAGTAAGTATTCTTCCCAGTTACCAAAAATATATCACATATAATAAATTTACAGATTTTATATGTCCCAAAGCTGGGCACAGGCCTCCTCTCATTTCTAAAACTTACGAAGAGATTAGATTAGAGATTAAGTTTATGATGATGAACTATTATATGCCTCAGATATGCAGGATTCCTCACGATGTTTTCCTTCGCCGTAGAGCACATGATAAACCAGTATTTGAAATAGAGAAAATAGACGCCATGAATAAAAAACAGTACTTACTTACCGGGCGAACACTTTTGCGTATTATACGGCTATTCAGCCGGGAAGCGCACAGAATATTCGGTATTCTATATGTGACCGAATATAGGTACTATGCGTTACAAGTCCACACCAATCGGATCGAACCTCGACCCTTAAAAAAGAGTAAGTATTCTTCCCAGTTACCAAAAATATATCACATATAATAAATTTACAGATTTTATATGTCCCAAAGCTGGGCACAGGCCTCCTCTCATTTCTAAAACTTACGAAGAGATTAGATTAGAGATTAAGTTGATGATGATGAACTATTATATGCCTCAGATATGCAGGATTCCTCACGATGTTTTCCTTCGCCGCAGAGCACATGATAAACCAGTATTTGAAATAGAATTAAGAATTTCACTGGTGCCGGTGGCAATCCAATTCATCCTCGTGTTCTATGACATTTACGCTGTGGCGGCGCTATCGTCGCGCCACTAGTGAAACACATCGTAGCCTAAATCGCGCTATTAAAGTTCCGAATCAAAACCAGTATATATAGAATAGCTCCGAGCTACGACCGAGCTAGCTACGAGCTACTCACACGGAGTTGGCCACTACCCGGGCAGAACACCACGCCCGACGGGTGATCACCCCTTTTCCTTTCACCACCAAAACGGCAAGCGCTTAGCCGAGCTACCACGGCCTAAAATCAATACCGATTTGCGCAAAAAAAAAGATAATAGCACGATATATAATATGTATTTAGTTTGTTCTTTTTGTAGGATACATATTTTTATTTACATAGCTAAATGTTATACAGATTATAATTAACAACAGTCAAAATGTAATAAACTGTGGTCTTACCATACAACTAAAATGGAGTGTAAGCTAAAGTAATTCGGTGGTCGTCACTCTAGGCATGCCTTTGTCGTAAAGCCTAATTTTTTTATAGGATGGTGGATTCACAACCACACAGTCCACCTGATGGTAAGTGGATGCTGTGGCCCATCAAAATGCAGATGCGTTGTCACCCTTGAGGACTAAGAAGGAATGCCTCAATTCCAGTAAAATGAGTCTCCGGTTCTCTACAGTCACCATACGAAACACAGCAGCATTAAGCTGCTATTTTACGCTGGTGTTCTGTGACAGCGTGGTCCTTCCCTGGTCGAGCCGACCTATTCGTGCTACAACCATAATAGCTGCAGCGTGGCTCTACCACGTATAAATGTATGAAAGTTAACTTTTGTAGAGGAATTTCTCCTAAATCGTAAAGACGTTTTACATACGTAAATTACTTACTTACTTTACTCGAAGGCTACAAAAATATTTGACCCGTGCAGGAATCGAGCCGCAACGTCGCTATTAAATTGGCCACAATACAAGCCAAGAAATTCAAAAGACGTATTGGTATTCGTACTAAATCATAAATGGATCAGGCCTTACTCTTTACGGAAATCCATTGTACTAAATGTTAAAATTATTTAGCTAAGATCAGAGATTTTTTTTTTCAAATCACCTTTAACGTAGAACATCGTTTTATAACAGAAACAAACTCGTAACATGAAGCAGATATCGTGACATTATCCTAGTGTAAGTTTCGGTGTTAAATTATTCGTTGATTCCTAAATGTAGCTATATAAAACTAAGCCCGAGGCGTTGTATTCAGCAGCCTTAGTAATTACACGACGAAGTGCAAAGGTACCGTGTCTCGACTTTGCGGCTAATCCACGTCTTAGCTTAATCCTACAACGTTGTGGTACAAGTGACAAAGTAAAGCGATTATTATGATAATTTTATATGAAATTAGAAAACCGGATGCTTAAGGCATAAACTGTAAGTTAAAATAAAAATAATTTTATTTTTAAAAATAAGTTTAATATACACGTTAAAAACCGCGATTTAAGTGCTTATTTATCATATACTCAACGTTGGAAGAAAGCATCATCTGTGACCTTTCAAATATCTCGAGAAAATTTAAAGTATGCCGACATGCATTCTCATGCGTTGGCAGACTTTACTGGCAAACTCGCTGATCTCGCAGTAGATTCTTCTCCCTTCATGACTGTCTACTAACTTAAATGATAAATTATTGTACAATTAGTATTGCTGTTAAGTTTAATTAACATTAAACGTATTAAAATATTTTGTATAAATATTCCTGATAACGTATGTGTCTATTACTATTACAATATTGGTTGACCTAGGGTTTACGGAGCTCTACTTATTACAATAATTTAAACATATTTAGTCTTATAATATATAAGTACTATAACCGTTCCTTATATATAGGCAATCCATTGTTAACTCTATTAAAATAATAATTATCATATTAAGTATATTACTTATTTAAAGACAAATAATTGAAAATAATACGTGGTAGAGCCATGCTGCAGCTATATTGTGGTTGCAGCACGAATGGGTCGGCTCCACTGGGGTAGGACTACGCTCTCACAGAAGACCAGCGTAGAATAGCAGCTTGTATGCGTGTTGTGGGTGTAGAGAACCAGACAACCTTTTTACTGGGAACGAGGCATTCCATCTTAGTCCTCACGGGTGACAACGCAACTGCATTTTGATTCGTAATCGAGGATAGATGTAGATGTCTATTAGCCACTGCGACCACTTACCGTCAGGTGGACTGTGTGCTCGTTAGTCACCCGATCATACAAATATAAAAAATAAAAAACGAATTCCAAATAATATAAAATTATGTTTAACATGCGCTACTTAGGTGAAGAACGTGGCCCGCCTAGCGAGAGGCGTATGTCTGGCAGTGGACTGCCGCAGGCTGAAGATGATAATGATAATTCGCTACTCTGTATATACGTTAACTGCGATATTAAAAACCGCTCAAGTCTATCATTCAGGCCACACGCACATAACGGCGCACCGGCGTTAATCGAACCACTCACCCGCCACCGCGGTACGCACCACGCGGCAAACACGTGGACCCAACAGACTGACACTACGTCAGAGCCAGCTCGGATCCCGCTCTCATCACGTTTGAGTCGTTTCTTATATTTATTTTAACATGCATCTATTAGCTTCGCCGTCATCTATTTAGAAAATGGAATCTTTGTGAATGTAATTTGTGAATGGAATGTAATTTTTACTAACTTGTAGATGACCCATTGACTTATTTGCACTCGTATCAAGGACCTATGACAATACAATAATATGATAATTTAATTCTAGTATTCGGACCGGGATCATCGGGATAAAATAAAAAAAATAATTATGAAGATCATCACAGCTCATGCGTGTTGTTTAATTTTCTTTATACTTTAATATTATTTCCGATATGACGTATTGAGTCTAATGAAATTTGACTTTGTATATATAAAGATTACTTCCACAGAGCTACAGTTTGGTAGCGTATTAGCAAAATATTGGGTTTCGGCGCTACAGGTCGCAATTTAAAATCCGACACGGAACAAGTGTTTAAATGGCCTACAGATAATTGTTTCGAGTTTGGACGTTTTTCTATATAATGCCATTTAATATGCCTTTACGATACAGGAGAAATTCTATTTAAAAAGAATAGAGAAAATATGGAAACACGAAATTAGCTTACGTTTACGTTCGAATTACTTTTTACAATAATTTAGGATTCTTTAAACCATTTTTTGATATGAGCAGAAATCTTAGTGTCACAATTCATCGAATTGCCGTTGTACATCTACTTACATAGAAGAAACATAAAAAAATTCATCGGTGTCGGCGAGGATCGAGGTTCGATCCCGGGTTGCTCGTGTACTGTTAAATTTACAGCGAGCGCTTTGAGCTACCAGGGTTCGATGTATTATTCAATAATTAGTACTCTTATACATATAAAACAATTGATATGGCTATAAAAATTATTACTAAAGGCTATATTAAATGCATCAAGTGAGTTTCAGCTCAATTTTCCCCCATAACTTCTATTTCACACAAGTAACCCAAGTGAATGCAATGCGAAGGCCCATTCCTCGGAACATAACTCTCTCCGGCTCGCCGGTCAGCCACTGCAACAATGAATTTAAGGCTCGGACCACATATCTGCAGTCCGGCGCAATCTACGGCGCGTCGTTTATCCCGCTGCCCTCCGCCCTCCGGCACTCCGGCGTTACTTTCAACGTTTTACACCCAAGAGGACCGCCGGCAATATATTTCCACGTTTCGGACGGCTCCGAGCGGGCTATGGTACGTTATATTTGTTAAGAGCTTAGTTTTCTGACGTCATTTGAATTCAGAAGGCGAATTTTCTACCATTACACAATAATGTTAGAATCAAAAAAATAACACGCCTTGATCAAAGTCATGAAATTATTGTTTGTTTTTTATTGAATTATGATGATAAACGAGAACACAGTTCTTTCACCTGCTGATAAGTGGAAGCTGTAGCAGATAAACGTTTACATCTACCCTCGATTAAGAATCAAAATGCAGATGCGTTTTGACCCCTAAATACTCGGATGGAATGCCTTGTTTCCAGTAAAAAAGATCTCTGGTTCTCTACACTCACCATACGAAACAGCAGCATTGAGCTGATTTTTACGCTGGTATACTGTGTGTATTGTTGTGTTGTCATCGGTTCATAAATATTTGTGCAAAATTTCAAATTGTTCAGGCACCCGTAAAAAATGAACCTGGTAAAACTGAAGTTTAAATTTCCATTACACTCGTAAATCTTCATTTATTTAATGTTTTTCAAGGTTGACTGGTAGTGAATGCTATAGGGCATTAAGTTTGCCCTTTGTAACGCCTAATTGAAGGTGTGTTATAAAGGACTCATAGATACACACACATCAATCTCATATAAAACGTGTAATAATAATATACATTAATCCTGTATTATTTTAAATAAGAAGGAAATATCTTTGCACAAACAAATAAAGTCAAATATGAAAATTCTTCTATAAAGAAAATGGATAAATATCATAAAAACGCCAGCGACTAAACATGGCTTCCTCCGTGGAAACATGTAACAGACCAACGATGGCTTCATTCTTAGAAATATGTTGTGTAAGAACTTGGAAAACTATTTTACTTACTTCACAAATAAAATATAACAAGGGACGCAAAGAATATGTAATATGATAAACACAGGGTTCAAACGTAAAAAAATTTTTTCCAAAAATTTTGTTCTTGTGAGATAGTTGATAGTAGAGACGTTAAATATAAGATATATACTTTTTAATACCCTTTTATTAGCTTACTAGCACACTTTTTATTAGCACACTAGGAAACAGGAGGGACCTAGGCACGGAATATTAGGTCCTATAATGTCAATTAAAATAGGTACCTTTTATGACCAAAATCTTTTTATTTCTAACGATATTATATGATAACATAAAAATACGTAGCATAGCCATGTTGCAGTTAAATTAGTAGTATATTTGTAGGACAAATGGGTCGGCTCGACCGGGGAAGGGCCACGCTCTCGCAGAATACCAACGTAAAATATGCTGCTGTGTTTCGTAAGGTGAGTGTAGAGAACCGGACACAGCTTTTTCTGGAAACGAAGCATTCCATCTTAGTCCTCACGGGTGATAACACATCTGCATTTTGATTAGTAATCGAGTGAAACCAATAAGCTTTCCTATTTTTGAAAATTTTCAATTTTCTTAGCGGGAAGATAAAAAATCAATTCTTAACCGCATAATGATAACTAAGTTTATAGACACGACGAAAAGCAGCAGATTTACCATCCAATATTTTATAGGTCATGCAAATAGTTATTCCGAGTGGGAATCGAACCCGCGTCCCGCTTTGCAGATGCTCTTAAACACTGCACTACTGAGGCATGAGATGAAGGTAATTTTTTAGTATAACATTTTTAGAAAGAAAGAAAGAAAAACATTTATTCACGGTCTAATCACAATAGATGCAAAACAAAGCAAGAAATTGGAATTAAACAGAAAATAAAACAATATTTCCCTAAATTAACAAAAATGTAAAAATAATATAGAATGAGTCTGTGTAGCAGCATAAGACCGTGAAATTGACAGGACTCAGGAAAAATCGAGATACAGAAACACGAATTGCTCTGATCCCGACACTGGTTTTCAGTCCGGCCCGAACTCCGACGTAACTCGGACGGCTGCCTCAATGCACAGTTTTACAGTATTCCTTAAACATCATTTTTATTTTATACATTAGCTTATACCGGTAGCTATCGCAGAATTGTCATCTTAGAGGATAGATAATAGTAAATTAGCGCTGACGCTATAGATCTGCTGCCATGATGAGTTAAGGCGGAGGATAGGATCAGCGACCGATTTATTGAGCGAGTAAAATAGCCGAGAGGGGTTCGGAACCGGTATTTCGATAACACCGTTACTAGTGATGTCCCTTGTTGCCTTAGTTAACGTTTAGGAACGGATTAGTGTGGCAATCACAAGCTTAAAAAACACGCATAGTTCAACAATGCTATTTTTTAGAAATAATATTAAAATTTAAGAAAACTTAAAAACACACGCATTGATCGTGAGCTGTAATGATTCTAGAGAGAATTATCATGGTGATCCTGATCAGTATACTGGGATTAAGTTATTAAATTATTGTATTGTCATCGTTCGTTGATATAGAAAATGCAAATTTTCAAGTCAATCGGCCGTGTACAAAACTGTGAAAATTATATTAAAAGATTCCGTATATATACACTGTATACACGTGAAGCTATAAAAGCGTGTTAAAAATGATGACAAAGAAGTAAACAGTCCATCCAGTCCAGTCGTGGTAGTAAGTGGAAACTGTGGCACATAGACACCTCTAACCATCCTCAGTTAAGAATCAAAGTACAGATACGCTGTCCTCCCTGAGGACTTAGATGAAGTTTCTCTTCACCAGGAAAAATACATCCGGTTCTCCTCATTTACTATACGAAACATAACCACATTATGTCACTATCAGGCCGGCCTTCTTATTTCCGAGAGAGTTTTGGAGCAAGAGATTCCGGCGCTCTGCTCCAAGCATTCTTCAATTTAATTTATATGCTATTATTGTGGTATACATGAAACAGTTCAAAACAAGAACCCTGCAAGGGTAACATTAGATATTATTACTTACACTAAAATTATAATTATTATTATTATTTAAAGAATATTTACAATTAACTTATATATAATAACGAGATCATAAGGAAAAAAATCTTATTATTCATTCCTACTTACTACCTAATTACTAAACAAATTAGGCAAATTTCATAAGTTATAAATATTTAAATATTTTCTTAAAACAAGTAGCGTCCTTCACCTTTAAACGAGTGGTAAAATACTTAAATATAAATCAAAACAGATTTCTTTTTTTTTTCCTTTTTTTAAACGTTACCCCCCTACACTAGGATTTGCTCCTGTATCGTGGAGGCAGTTTACAAACATAAACTGCACAAGGACAAACATCCAGACCCGGAACAATTATTTGTAGGCCATACAAATACTTGTTCCGTGCGCGATTCGAACCCGCGACATACTCATTGCTAAGCCACTACGCCACGGAGTCGTCTAAGATTGTTCATGATCACATAATAAAATTTAGTTTAAATTCTAGTCTCGAAAATTGATCGCGTTTGCGCATCACTAGCGAACTCATCTGTTACGAGATGAACCCCGTATTTCATAAGCGCAAGTAAAATATTTAGTGCCAACGAACTGAATTACTGCGGCTCGCAAAGCGCTCCAAATTAAACGTTGTAACATTAAATTGAAAAGTTTAAAAACGCCCGACGCAGTCGAGATGTTTTAACGGAAATTTAATATCATACACGAAATACTCCGAAAATACCACGGACGGCAGTACGGAGAACTTTTGAAAATGAAAATAATTTAAAAAACCACACACAGACCGGATCTATACTATCTAATATTACATAATATGAGAAAGTTTGCGGAGTTTGGGCAGTTTGGATAAAATTTTGTACAAATATAGATGTAATTATGGTGTAACACAATTTTAATAACACAGTAAGAGCCGCAAGGGCTAAGCGATCGCCGTAAATTTCACAGTGCTCGGGTTCCCAGGTTCGATTCCAATTTACTAATTGCAATTTTATGTGCTGTTTTATTGGCGGTGAAGAAAACACCATGCGAACACCTGAATGTTTATGGCGCATAATATTTCATGCTTATAAAATATTTTTTAATATTTAATATAATTGTTTAAGCATATACGTATTATAACGTTTATTACATCCTGTGTAGTGTTTATTCACGCTGTATCAATATCGTTACGTAATTTAAGAAAAAAAATTTTTAGAAATTGCCTTTTATTCGATTACATCGATATTAAATCTATCTTTTCTGTATGATTTTTTTACTGGAAGATATTTTTATATATTATTAAAGAAGTGCCTTATTTGAAATTACTGTATGACTTACCACTTGCTGTATCTTTTATGTGTACGTATATTAAAAACAAACCCCTGAATTTTATATCTTTAGATATATGGACAGAACCAAGAAAGGGGGTGTGTCAGGATCGTACCAAATGTAAATCTGTAGTCTTTGCCTTATACCTCTGAGTAACAGGCGTGAGAATTTATGCTATGTAATATTTATAAGCGTACGCTATGTGATAATCTAAATTGAAACTTATCATTATAAATTATTGTTTTTAATTGAACATACCAATCAGTAATAAGTCGAAAGTAATCAAAAGAAATAGAGTTTTGATTAGTTTCCCTTCTTGACCTCTTCCTTTGGACCCCGAAGCATTAAATATAAATACACATTATTCGTAATAGAAAAATAATACCGAAGGAAATTTCAATATCATTGCGAAAATAACTGTACAAATTTTCTCCCCGCCCCGACAAAGGGAAAGTAATTCAACAGAAGCAATCGTTGGTCCTGACGTCACAACGACCCCGGGACTTAAAAGGTTCTTGTACTTAAAGAAATGGCCCAGAAATAGTAACTTATATTTCTTACCATCTCCCTAAGGACTGAAATATGGTGGATTTATAAAAGAAACCGCGAATTCATCTTCAAATTAAAGTAGACATTCGTGAAAATAGATTGGACTTACTGGGCAGACCGCCATTAAGGTGAAAGCATTACCTGGAAAAGATACAAAAAAAGGTTTTAAACACACCGATACCATGGAGACAGAAAAATTAAAGGCATTGTTAATATTTGTCACTAAAATGATTAAATAAAGAAACACTAATTCTGATACAATCAACGTTATCTTCAAAAATTATAAATGCAGGTAATGATTTGTAAAGGCCAACGAACTGTAGTAACTATGTCAAATTTACTGCCGTAGAGATAAAATGTGCCTGGATTTGGTTGAAGATTAAAAGGCAATAAAGAATATTGTGTAGGTTCTTCAATCTTACTAAAATTTTATCGAATAGACTATACTCGTAAGTAGGTTTGATACTTTTGCGCTTATAATATTACAGTGTATAAAATTTAGTAAAATTGAACCTACACAGTAAATTTTATTGCCTTTTAATTTTAATCTTCAACCACATCCAGGAACGTTTTCGTTCACACTTGTTTGTTTGTTTTTCAATTACACTTGAGCGACTGGACAATATTCAATCATATTTGGAAAAGAATTCGATTATATCATGGATTTCGATATATTATGTTTATCTAAGTTCAAAAAAAAAGTTCAAAAGAAAACAAGGGGTTAAGATTTAAAGTTACTATTTGGACGAAATTCTAGTTGAATTATTGTTTAGCTTAGTTGTAGTTCTATAAATTGATAATACGTTAAGAAAAGTAATTGATTAAACATTATTCTCCTTAAGAAATCTTACAAATCTTAAACAAGGATAACCGTCTTAATAATATACGATTATTTAAATTTCTTTTACATGATATTTAAATTAAATAAATTACAAAAACAATTTGGCTTTTTATTAAAAAAAAATTGAATTCACTACATACTTATTATTTGATTTGAAATCAATTTTAACTTTGCTAAAAATCAGTTGAAAGCAAATTTGAATGGCAAGATATTTTTAATAATATAAAGGTCATACGGGTAAACTTATCAGGTTTGCCTGTTCAGTTACATCCGTCAGGTAAGTTTGAGCTAAGTGGAGAATATAAAACTAAGGGTTATGCAACATACACGCTTTATACAGTTTGAACTGTACAAGTAAACCTATCAGGTACGCCCTAGCGTGTACGGCTACCATAAGAGTTACCAGCGAGCTTACGGTCCACCTGATCGTTAGTAGTTACTGCAGCCCATGGACTCCCGCAACAGCAACCAACTTCAAGTAAAGAAAGCCAGAAATGCGCTGATACGATAGAATATTTAGTAACTTCTAGTCCTTATTCTTCTTTTCGATTGATTAACAAAAGTACACTGTTGGACATGTGCATCTAGCATCATAGGGGTGATTAGACTAAATCGTCACGGTACTGCTACTTAGCGATAGACAGAGAATAGAGGGTGAACAGGTTCCCGGAAATACTAGGTACCCAGACGTATTTCTAGTTAGAAGTGAAATCTTAAATTTCTCGCGTGTTTCAAATGACATGAAAGTCTAAATGCCATTCCTAAAATCGGCACAGTCAACACGACGCTAAATTCAAAATATGTTTACGATAAACAACAGTTCCTTTCACTTTTTTCTTTCCTTCACTTTCACAGATGCTTACGATAAGCACCTATAAATAAAAATATAAATACAAAGGGAAACTTTAAATAAAAAAGATGATCGCGATAAATAAACGGAAAATTTCACTGTTTTCCCGTTTCGTTGATTGTTTCTACTTTAGTGTTGAGGCTCTCAAGAGGAAAATCAATATCTTTGTAATATTTTTTTCAAAATCCTTCCACGAGATATAAAAGATGCTCCTTCAATAAATACATTATAATTAAACGTAAGCTTGAGGCATATTATTTAAAATTACTTGATTAATTTTATTGATTATGTTTATTATAATTTCGTATACTATATTGTATGCTTTATTGGTTTAGTATATATTTTATTTAAATATATATGTGCGTTTTGAATATTATGAATAAATAAGTTAGTTTTTCTTTCTCTCGCGGCTCTACCCATAGCTCTCACCACACTACTCTGGCCGAGGAAGGGAAAAGGGGAGATCTCCCGCCGGGCAAGCTGTTCTGCCCGGGGAGCGGCCAACACTCCATGTGATAGTTCGGAGATGTTCTATATATACTGTTTATGATTCGGAATGTTGATAGCATGATGTAGGTTGCGGTGTATTTCGCTTGTGGCGCGACAACAGCGCCGCTACATCACCCGCCTGCTCAGACCGGACGTCGATAGTGCAACCTCGTTGCCGACGAATTTGCAAGTGCCAGGAGATTGCCTTGTAGTCTGCGGTGAGTCGAGAAGAAGGCAAGTAATCTGCGAGAGTGCCGTGAGGCAGAGGCGAGCAGTAAGGCTCAGAGCCGTGCCGAACACTGTATAGCGCAGAGAGTAACTTGAAGGAACAGGAAGCATTATTATTCCAATGCTGCGATGAATCTTGTGAAGCTAGATGGCTTGCAAGATATGAAGACTGCAGACTATATCTGCTCGGGAGCGAATGGGTGGGGTATTCTATGACGATGATGAAGCTTGAAGTTTCCGAAGGTTGTTTGGTTGCGAGTTCAGATCACGTCGGGGTCACCACTCTGGCCGAGGAAGGGAAAAGGGGAGATCTCCCGCCGGGCAAGCTGTTCTGCCCGGGGAGCAGCCAACACTCCATGTGATAGTTCGGAGATGTTCTATATATACTGTTTATGATTCGGAATGTTGATAGCGTGATTTAGGTTTCGGTGTATTTCGCTTGTGGCGCGACAACAGCGCCGCTACACTACAAAAATGTGGGAAAACGATACGGTTGAGGCACTTCATCGTAATCCTCAGGGGTGACAACGCATCTGCATTTTTATTGCGATTCGAGTATAAAAAATACACTAACGACTTAGACTTAAAATGTAATAAATAACGACCTTAACACTTTTAACGCTGTGGCTTTCATGAGTTATCAAAACAGTGGAGATTCCCAATAGTGGGGATACATACGAAAATGTATCCCCATTATTGGTCCATCACAGCCTATAAAAGTCCACCGCTGAACATAGGTCTCCCTGAGATTCCCTCATAAGGGGAATATTTACAATAATTACCACGCTTGTCAGGCAAGTTGGCAACCAGTTTATCCATTTGGGCGGCCCATCTCTTTGTTTGTTTCTCTCAGTCACCTCTTACGACACCAACGAGACGATATGGGGTAGTTTAGTGGGAACACATTCCATTTATTATTAGTGAGGAAGATTAGGGAATAAACAGAACTAGCATTTAGAGTAACTAGCAAAACATATTTCATCATCATCATTTTCAACTTCGCAAGTTCACTGCTGAACATAGGTCTCCCACAAGGAATGCCACAAAGAACTCTCGCCATGGAGGATATACATAGCTACCACGCTTGGCAAACATGTTGGCAATCGCAGTTTTTATACTATTATTTTGCCTCATCTCCTACCTCAGTTTCCTTCAGTCGTTTCTTACAACACCCATGGAAAGATATGGGGTAGCGGATATGCTTACTCCGCTATTACACGGTCCACAGAAAACGCGCACAAACGTAATCGCGTTCGCTAATTATTGAAAGACGTAAGGAATGTGTATTAAAATTAAAGTAACCACTGACACGTTTTAAATCCACTAAGCGCCTTTTGTTTAGCAAGTCTTGGGTCGATTTAAAGCAAAGTGCGGAAGTGTGAGCGCCTCGGTTGGCGGTGTTCCATAACTCTCGCGCCTTCCTCTCCGATCTCCATTAGTAAATTACTAGTCTCTTTCGCGGGCGCTTTACATAATTCCTTAAATGTGTCTACCGTAACGAGGAGATATTTCATTTAAAATCACTTTACTGAGTTACGAAAACGGCGCGTTTACTCGATCGGCGCGAATGTGTTTTTCAAAGAATAAAAGGGTGTACGCACACGCGTGGGCAAATTTATAAGCCAAAATAAGATATTTTAAAGTTGGTAGCAGGTGTCAACGGGCTGCAGAAGCTTAAAAGCATAATAATTGATAAGTGATCAGGTGCACTGTTAGATTAATTACTACCCTAATATTATTTAAAAGTTATATATACATTTGACCCATTAAAAATCATCATCATCATCATCATTACAGCCCTTCACAAGTCCACTGCTGAATATAGGCCTCCCCCAAGTAATGCCACAAAGCACGGTCCTGAGCCACCTGCATCCATCGACTTCCTGCATGTCTTACCAGGTCGTCATTCCATCTAGTGGGGGGTCGCCCTACACTTCGTCTACCGGTACGAGGCTGCCACTCGAGAACCTTTCTTCCCCATCGGTTATCGGTTCTTCGAGCTATATGGCCGGCCCATTGCCACTTCAGTTTACTAATCCGTTGGGCTATGTAGGATATCCGCAGTAAAACCAGAGTGACCGACTCTGGTTTTACTGCGGATATCCTAATTTCTGAGTCTATCACGCAGAGAAACTCCAAGCATAGCCCTCTCCATAGCTCGCTGAGCGACCTTGAGCGTCCTCATACGGCCAGCAGTGAAGGACCACGTCTCAGATCCGTAAGTCATCACTGGCAACACGCACTGGTTGTACAATCTAGTTTTTAGAGATTGAGGTATACCTGACGAGAAGATATGTCGTAATTTCCCGAACGCTACCCAGCCGAGTTGAATCCGTCGATTGACATCTCGGTCGAAGTTGGACTTACCTAGTCGGACTATTTGTCCCAGGTAAACGTACTCATCAACAACTTCGAGCATAGTGCTCCCAACAACTACCGGCATAGGTGTGACATGGACATTAAACATGATCTTTGTTTTGTCCATGTTCATCTTAAGACCTATCCGTTGGGAGGCACTATTGAGGTCATTGAGCATAGTGCTTAAGTCCTCCAGCGATTCTGCCATAAGGACTATATCGTCGGCAAATCGAAGGTGAGTGATGTACTCGTCATTGATGTTAATACCGTATCCTTTAAAGTCCAGTAGCTTGAAAACGTCTTCCAAAGCAGCGGTGAAGAGTTTCGGGGATATAACGTCACCCTGTCTTACACCTCTCTGCAGTTGGATAGGTTTCGAGCTCTGGTTCTGTACTCGGATAGCCATCGTAGCCCTACTGTACAAACACTTCAGCACTTCGATATACCGACAGTCAACTTGGCACCGCTGAAGGGACTGCAGCACCGCCCAAATTTCGACGGAATCAAAGGCTTTCTCATAGTCCACATACGCCAGGCAAAGTGGCAAATTGTACTCTTCAGTCTTCTGTACAATCTGCCGCAGGGTATGTATGTGGTCTATGGTACTGAAGCCTTTTCGGAAACCGGCTTGTTCGGGAGGCTGGAAGTCGTCGAGTCTGCGTGCGAGACGATTCGTAATGACTCTCGAAAACAGCACGTAGACGCGGCTCAGAAGGGAAATCGGTAGTTCTTCAAGAGAGCGTTGTCGCCTTTAAAGAACAAGACCATCGCACTTCTGCTCCACGCCTCTGGAGTAGTGCCACCATGGAGGACGGAATTGAAGAACTTCTGAAGGACTTCAAGTACCGGTGTTCCACCCGTGAAACATTAAAAACCCATTAAAAATACATACAAGAAAATAATAAAGTATAAAAAATATTTTCGTTAACATTCTTACATATAAAGTACCAACTTACAAAAACGAATATATTCCTTTTTTGATAAAATTAATATTTTCGTAGTTACAAATTTTTAAAAGTTTGAAAAATCCCAAATTCTGATACTTTTGACTCATTAGAAATATATAAAGAAAAGAATTAAAATACAAAAGATATTTTGCTTAAATGAGAATTAAAAAAAACATTGTTTATACACTTTTACTTTATACTTTATACGTATTTAGAAATGAAGTGATATCCGCATTAGAATCAAAGTAATAAAGAAAGACGGTATAACAATATTTTTTTACATTACCATTTTATATCCAATAAAGTAATCCGTTGTGTGAACAGCGCCTTAGATAAGGAAATAAGATCCTTCCACTTCTATCTCAAGTTTAGCTGTAACTTTACGAGGCACGCTTTATTACCTTGTAACAAGATTGACAAGTATCGTTAACCTCTTGTTTTTCTTAAGGGAACGCCGGACAGAGAGCGTCGCCAAAATCTATTTTCTTAAGATGATTGTGCTCAGTGTATTCCATTACAGCCTATAAAAGTCTGGACTGAACATAGGCCTTATTCATAAATTGTCTGATAGGGGAGATTTTGCCGGTTCGGCCGCACATGGAATACTGTTCCCATCTCTGGGCTGGGGCTCCCCAGTACCAGCTCCTTCCACTTGACCGCATCCAGCGCAGAGCGGCTCGAATCGTCGACGACGGAGTGCTTTCCGATCGGCTCGATTCACTGGCGTTGCGAAGAGATGTTGCATCTCTTTGCGTATTTTATCGCATCTATCACGGGGAGTGCTCTGAGGAATTGTTCGGATTAATCCCAGCCGCCAAATTTCGTGAACGCACGACACGGCAAACGTCCCGATACCATCCACACCATCTGGATGCTTGGCGGTCCACCACTGTACGTTTCACAAGGAGTTTTCTTCCACGTACAACCTCTCTGTGGAATAGTTTATCATCGGCGATTTTTCCGGACCGATACGACCTGGGGACCTTCAAGAAAAGAGCTTACTCCTTTCTAAAGGGCCGGCAACGCACCCGCAATTCTCCTGGTGTTGCGGTTGATCATGGGCGGCGGTAGTCACTTAACATCAGGTGAGCCGCATGCTCGTTTGCCCCCTCTTCTATAAAAAAAAAAAAAAAAAAAAAAAGGTAGATAAAAGGATCAGAATCTCCTTTCGGAACGCAAGCGGGTCCCTTCCATCGCTTTGCTCGATTAGAAACTACCTAGCTAGAAGATTGTGTTGCTATAACGATGTCTTAAGACCACTTTCGAGTCATCATCCTCCTCCGAGGTTCATTACAGCTTCTAAAAAAGGGAAAAAAAGTTCTCCTGCTCTTTGCACTCATCATACAAAACACAGCGCATTAAGTTGCTATTTCACGCTGTTATTCTGTAAGCCCACACATTCGTGCTATAACAAAAATATAGCAGCAGCATGGCTCTTATGCGTAGAAAATCTATAAAAATAGATACAAACTAAAAATTACAGCCACTATCTCATAATATTAATATTTTAGTTGAAGTAGATTTTATATTCTTAACTGTCCTTTTTACCTTTTGCTTACCTCCGTACCTATTGCATACGCTTTTAAGTAACTACGATGGTGCGGTGTGTTATTATTAATAAAACTGAAATGCTAAACAAATTTACAGTTCCTTATGCGTGGTAGAGAAACGCTGCAGCTATATTGTGGCTGTAGCAAGAATAGGTCGGCTCGACCGGGGAAGGAACACGCTCTCACAGAATACCAGCGTGAAATAGCAGCTTAATTCTGCTGTGTTTCGTAAAGTGATTGTAGAAATCAGGAGACCCATTTTACTGGAAACAAGGCATTCCATCTTACGAGTAGTCGCGTAGTGCTCAGGGGTGAAAACGCATCTGCATTTTGATTCTTAATCGAGGTTAAATGTAGATGTCTATGGGCCACAGCATCCACTTACCATCATGTGGACTGTGTGCTCGTTTGTCAACCTTATTCTACAAGGAAAGCTCGTAAGTGGCTATTGCAATCGATGAACACCCACAGCCAACCTAAATCAACAAAAAAGGTTCAAATGCGTTGTCACCTCTGAGGAACATGATGGAATGCCTTCAGACTGGAACACAGCAGGGGAAAAATTTGGAAAACATCCTACAGTCTAGTAAAAATGTACAATGTGCCACTAATAAGTTTTTAAAAAAAAAGTAAAGTAAAGTTACAGCCTATATACGTCCCACTGCTGGGCACAGGCCTCCCCTCATTTCTGAGAGGGTTTTAGGGCAAGGAAGTGTCCGCCGCGCTGCCCTAATGCGTGTTGGCGAACTTCACATGTCTTCGAAATCATTTTTTTTATTCCTCAAACATGCAGGTTTCCTCACGATGTTTTTCTTCACCACCGAGCACGTGGTAAATCAGCACTTAAAATTGCAATTAACAATTTCATTGGTGCCGGCGGGGATCGAACCCGGGTTACTCGCGTTCTGTTATATTTACAGCGAGCGTTAACCATCTGAGCTGCCACGGCTCAGAGTTTTTAAAGAATACGCTAAAAGAAAAATGGCGATATCGAAAAAGGTAAATACCACGTAAGTTTTGAGTTTCGATCCTGTTCGATAACTCGTTATTTTAGAAAACAAACGAGTAAATAAATTTATTTATATACAATTTATTTTTATCGTCTCTTCACTTTATATTATCACATTAACTAAAAATTATGTGAAAAAGATAATTAATAGTTATAGACTTTTGGCATTCTCTCTCATTCAAATCACAACGTTGAAATTTTCTTGTGGTAGGTACTCCTTAATATATGTACAACCCACTATAACACAGTAGTTTACGTTATAGTTATTGTACATACATACACTAAATAGTTTAATTCACTACTTTCTACGCCTACAAGAAAAATGAAATCCATTTAAATATGAAAAATAATTAACGTAAACATTTTTCATGATCAGTTTCGCAACAAACAAACAGGTTCCTACGTATCTGGCAGCTATGTATCGGATCGCGGACGTCTTCGAGGCTACGGCGATGTTGCAGAATCGTTGGGAATTCAATGGCGTTCGCTGACGATATCATTTTACGACTGGAACAAATGGCGAGGGCTTTATCGAGCACTATTTCGTGTGACTTGCGACGGGCGAAACGCCGAAAGATTTTTAGAAAGAGGGGGAAATGCATCGATAGCGTTCTATCAAACAATCACAGCGTATGAAATTAAAAACAAACTAAACTTTTAATATTTGATTATAATTAAAGGTTGTTTTTTAAACTGATTTATTTATGTCACATTTAATACGTTTAGTTTTCGAAAATAACTAACTAATAAATAAATATTAAAACTAATAAATAATTAACTTACATTTAAAATGTTCCCTTGTAAAGCTACTTCGAATCACATTCAATGGACATGTTATTTGTACCAACAAATTGTACTCACACACAATCACTGGCCCAAGTCTATCAATGCATGTTTTTTTCAGTCCGTTTCTATCCATGTGACAAGTTCGGTGATAAGCTTAGATAAAGAAAACATACGGACGATCACAACCTATCCAATCTTGAAAACCATCACGATTAGTAACAAAGTGTGAGAAAACCTTTTCTACCTACAAATCCGACTGGAGTTCTTTCTGGAATTTTGTTTAAAGGGTTGTATCAATCCTTTAAATTATTTCTGCCATGCAGCAATGTGTGCACTACTGTGTTCCGGTCAAAACGATGCGGCAGCTGAGAGCCGGTATAATTATTAATCAAACATACTTGCCTCGTATGAGAAGTTCGATTGAAATTGTGTGATATGTATCGTTCGAGGATTACATTAGTATTATGACCTGTAGTAGTGCGACGCCACGCTTAACCATTGCCACAAATTTCAGAGCTAAGGAAAAAAACTGGAAACGCATCCAACGCTCCTCCCGTGCTCTAATCTATGGTTGTCATTTAGTTTAGAGATAATCAGGTAATTATTTCACATTTTTAGGGGAAACCTATCCATGAATGGATTCGTATTAGGTTAGGGTGGGTTTATGTAATTCCTCGAACAATGCATATCACCATAGAATACTATAATATATACATAATAGAACGGGGGAGTGAGCGGAGCCCGTGTAGCCACTAAAATGTCACCAACATGTCAATTCACACGTATAGATGTCAACACGAGATGTGTTTTGACGTTATAACCGTTTCAAATTTCGCAAGCAAATTATTTAGAAAATGCCAAATTGAGCACTATTTACAAATAAATATGTATTAAAATTTAAACGATTTTTTTAATGATGATCCTTGACATGACATGATGACACATTTTTCCATACGATGGAACCAATCATTGAAGCAACCATTCCATTCGGAAGTTGGGTCTCCAAAATGGCCGTTTTGTAGGCGTCCACAGCTTTTCAGGTGATCCACGCAATTTATTCTTTATTTAAGGGAAAGTATAGAAATCATTAGGGCTTAGGTCAGGGCTGTCTAATAATTCTATGTTTTCTTCCTCGAAAAACTCTTTTGTTCTGTGTGCGGTGTGAGAACTCGCATTGTCGTGATGGAGGATGATACGGCGATTGCAGTTCTCTTTACGGAGTTCAGAAACGACCTGTGGCAAACAAACGCTAGCATACCATTCTGCATTAACCGTTCTTTGTCCCTCAAGAGGAATAGTCGTAACATGGCCGGTTTTGGAGACAAACGCAGCCACCATTTTTTTGCAACACTCCGTGAACGAACAATTTTTGTTGGCTTTAAGTCATTTTCGAACACCCAAACTCGTGACTGGTTTTTGTTTCGGGTTCGTACGCGTATATCCAGGATTCGTCACCTGATACGATGTTGTATACAGCATTTGAGGATCCTGCGTGGAGTCTTTCGAGAGTTCTGACGCACCAAGTAACGCGAGCCGCTTTTTGCTCTTCACAGAGCGAATGCTGTATCCATCGGTAAAACAACTTTTTTACTGATTATTAGTATTTGACTCATGCCAATGTCTAAAGTTGCCTGAATTTCTCGGTATGTCACATGTCGATCTTCCTCCATCAGCTTACGCACAGCATCAACGTTTTCTTGGGTGACTGCAGTTTTTGGACGACCTTGACGGGGATCATCACTGAGCTTGACACGTCCACGTTGAAATTCAGCAAACCAGCGATAAATTGTGGTTATGAATGGGGCTTCATCACCAAATGCAGAAATCATCCGGTCAACACACTGTTTTTGTGTTAAACCACTTCAAAAGTCATAATAAATCATCGCTCTTTAATTTTCTCGAGTCAATTCCATTTTCTTAACGAATAAACAAGTTTGACAAAACCTTGTGACAAGACCGAGAATCTTTTTTTAAATAAATGAATGGTATTCAATTTTTAAAACCAAGGAGCTTTCAATTAAAAAGATTTTAATATGACAGGAACAGTGGAAATATTCCATTCCCAATACTTTTAGTGCAGCCTACGTATAATATTTTTTTATTCTTTCCACTGGAAGTTAGTCGGGTGGACGTTTCGGGTTGCACCTAGACCGCTATTGGCTAGTTTCATAGGGAAATGCCTCCGCATACAAGCCTCGCGGAGCCAAAATTGCACAGCACGCGAGTAGCCCGAGTTCGATAGACTAGCATCAATGAAATGATAATTGCAACTTTAATAGATGATTTACAACGTGCGAAGGAAAACGTCGTGAGGAAACTTAAGTAACTAAGTAACAAAAAAGGTATTATAACATGTGATAAATTTTGAACGTCGAGACAAGTGTATAATATCCTAAGCAGCATAAAAGCTGTATACGAGCTATATTAAAGTTCGTTTTTATACTAGTGGCTATTATATTTTCAGGCTGTATAAATGCTGTACAAGCGCTTAGACATTTCTTATATATACAAAATTGACACAAATAGTACAGCTTTATATGCTAGTGCTCTGTACAGGAGCTGAATAAGCATTAAAGGGGCTGTATAACATGTATTACGGCTGTTACATGGTGTGCAAGGAAACTATTACACTACATATATTACACTTAAAATAGATATTACACTGGAGGCTTGCATTTTTGGATTTTGCGAATATATGCATCTTTAAAAATATTTTTTTAATTACATAATAAATTTTACTATAACAAGTAACTCCACCCCACCTTTTTCTGCAACACGGACGTACATATATCTGAGCAAAAGATAGCAGCTTCAAACACGAACGTGAAAATGAAATTGTACAAAATCTCTAGAGAGCCTCAACGCTAAAATTGAACGGTCAGCGGAACCGTGAAACAGTAGAAATTTTACATTTTTGTTTATCGCAATCATCTTTTCTAACATGCTTGTATCAGCTAGACTTGTATGTATGTACTTACATACGTACGTATGTATGTAAGAGAGTAATTGATTTTTTTTATTTATTTTTCGCCCACTTCCGAACGGCTAAATTATCTGATAGTTTACAGATGTAAAGAACCGTTGATAATATTTTATGATCATGACCATATGTTTTCACAGGGATCATCACAGGTCACAGCTCACAGCTTATGAACAATGCAGGTTGAGAAATCTTATTGAGAAATATCTCTCTCAATAAGAATATATGTTGTTTTATTTTTGTATATGTATTTTTATATTTTGTAGATAGTTTATTCGATATCTCCGTCAATTGTAGACCGATTTTAATACTTATTTTATTTCAATAAATAGAGTATTTCAGGTGCGGTCCTGTATAAATTTGAAGAAAAATACCACACCTTAAAGATAGGGGATGAAGTTATTAATGTAACTTTTAGGGTCAGTTCACACAGAGACGCGACGCAAGGCGACGGTGCCCAAAGAGGCCACTGGGTTTCCTACCGCGGCGCGCTGCGCGAGGCGAGGCGCATCGTGAAGTCGCTGGCAGCACGACGCCTAATAGTAATAGTAGAGACGTGTCACCACGACGGCTTTAGGCTAAACCTTATTGAGATAATTTGAAAATGCCTCATGGCGTGTCGCTGCGTCACACGGCTTCGCGGTTCGCCACGAGGCATCTCGAGACGCATCGCGGCGCAGCGCACGAGGCATTTTCAAATTATCTCAATAAAATGTGTATCTCTTTGTGTAGTAAATATATGTTTTGTATCACTATAATGTTATATTTTGTATCACTAGCCTAAAAAGTGTGCACCGCGTCGCGTCGCATTTCCTCTCTGTGTGGACTGATCCTTAGACTAAATTCTAGATTTTGATATTCCTTAGTCACTCAAAAGCGTAAAAAAGAAAGAGTTTTAAAAAAAATCAAAAGACGAATTAATAAAACGAAAGAAATAAAACAATTTCCGCATAATGGCTTCAGAAGTCGGTGCTTAGACTTGAATACTGAAATAATTTTATTCCTTTCAGTGATTTGAAGACGGCTTTTATTTTTTATCAAATTTTTATTTATTTATTATACAGAATTAGGCCAACTAACGAGCACACAATCCACCTGATAGTAATTGGATACTGTGGTCCATAGAAATCTACATCTATCCTCGATTAAGAATGAAAAGGCTGAAAATGCAGACGCATCTGCTTGCTTGTGCCTACAGTACGCAACTGTAAATGTACACTGAAAAGGGTTAAACTAGATTAGACTCTTTTACGTAGTGGAGCCATTCTGCACCCAGAGCACGAATGGGTTAGCTGGACCGGGGTAGGATTACGCTCTTTCAGGACATCAGCGTGAAACAGCAGCTGCTGTGTTTCTTAAGGTGAGCGCAGAATACCAGAAACCCTTTTATACGTACTGTTAACAAAGTATTCCATCTTATTCCTCAGGGAGGACAACATATCTGCATTTAGAATTTTAATTTATGGTGTATTATGTAAATGTCTATAGGCCTAGTCTATGGCCTATAGACTATGTGGTCGTTTGTCACCTAATCCTATAAAAAAGCAGCAGCTGTTAGCACGTGGTAGCAGTCTTGACAGGGCGTCGGGTTGTTTGCACAGGCCGCGATGTACCGCCGTCGATATCAGTAAACAATTCACACGCTCAATGCGCTCAAGACTAAACAGATATGGCCAAGTTTGAGGTTATTATTTTGGGACAGATTTGTTAAAATATGTAAATTGTTGTCTAAAAATTAGGGTCGACTGTGTACGCTGCAAGATAATGACTACTAAGTGATGTACTGGTTGCACGAAAGAGCGATGGTCATGTCGATTTACAACACATTTAATAGCTCTAATTTTGAGTTACCTTTATTGTTGTGTAGTTTTATAAAAGAACAGGCAAAGGAACAGGAAATATAATTAGGGGTGTATAAATTTTTGTTTTTGATTAAAAATATTGTGCTATTGGTCTTTATAAAATGATATCAAAAGAAACTTACATTAAAAAGCGAAGAAAATAAAAAATAATTATAGTTCTGAAGTCAGTGTAAAGATATATTGTATATAAGAATTAAAAAACCCAAACATTTATTTATTATAAATGCTAAAACAGGAATTTTAATTATTGGTGTCCACGTATATAAAGATTTCAACAAAAACCAGTAGGGTAATCACCCTTAGCCTACTCTGTACAAATCGCGCTCACGACACCCACTCACCGTATACGTACGGTGAGTGGGTGTCGTGTGAGCTTTGATTTTATGTATATAATAAAAATTATATATATATATATATATATATATATATATATATATATATATATATATATATATATATATATATATATATATATAGCTCATTTTATTTAGTTAGCTGTTTGAATCTGCCACAGTTGCTCTGATAGAGAATGCCATAGGACCTTCAATAAGAGCGCATTTCAGTCCACATAAGGAGTATAATAAATAGATAAAATAAAAGTTAGAAACAAATTTTACTACGTATTACGTATTACGTATTAACAATATATTATGATACCCGCGTTTAGTGGCCGTATCACCCCCTTCAATCCATTCGAATATGACGTTGATGATGCACGTTTTATCCGTTGAAGCTAAATGTTTTAGATTAGATAGTAAATAAATGAATGAAACCAGAAGGTCATTTAAAAGTTTACACCTACAGACAATATGAGCTTAGTGACAATAACTATGATTCGAGGGACGCGTCGATGCATCGGGTGGAAGTTAGAATGTGGTTGTTATAAAAATTATTTGCTTTTGAACAATCTATACGATGGTTATAAGAAAATTATCTACCGTGTAGTGGCGGTACAAAAATATACACCAGCCCACATCAGAAACAAACCTAAAAATCTACAACGTTCTTATAGAACTGGCGCAAAACCAACGGCTTGACGTTTTTTGCTAGGTACGGGGTCGAAACACCGCCAACTTCCTGCTTCCGGGTGTCTACTAAGAATTTCTTAACCAAAAAAGCGAAGACCCAATAACTGATTTTGACCCGACCCGGAATTCGAACCTGCGATCACATGATCAGTAGCAGAACAACGAAAAAGACAAAGTATTTATTTATTATTACGTTAAAGCCTTACTTTACAAAGTTTACAAAGTATTATGGGTAAGACGCTTATGCCTACGTAATAGACAATAAATGTCAAATTTTGTGAAGTGGCACGGGTGCTAAAGGACTTGTTCCATGAAAAATATATTTTATTACAGCTTAAGCAAGCGACTATTAACAAACCACGTTTTGTAATAAAACGAAGAGTGATATTAGGAATTATAATTTTATTCTTCATTTAAATAATGATCTCATTTATTTTTAATAATGTTGGTAATGAACAACTTATATACTTATATCTTAGATACTAGACTTTTACTTTAATCATTTAGGTAGGATATCTTCACACATGCCATGTTATAAAAGATGTAGGTACAATGTTTTAATAAATTCATAGCAAAAGTAATTCATCTTTGGATTGAAGTTCAAAAAGTTAGACCAACTTTTATAAAAACAATTGTGTTCAGTGATAAAAAATATCACCGAAGCACAGTTACAAACGTATTTTTAAATTTAATTTGTTAAATAAATAATAAATCGCAATAAAGTAAAAAGGAGACATTTAGCGTTGAATTCTTCTCAGTAAATTACACGAAGAAAAATTTCTCGAACTCGAGGCAGAGATCTGTTGGACGTGTGTGAAGTTGCTCCATCCTGCTGGAACCATGTTCTTTGGTTGTAACCAGGAAAGTTTTGCAGTTGGGGTACGAAAAACTCGTCTAACATCTCCACATAACGCTCTGAATTCACTGTGAGTGTGCGTCCCCTTCCATCTTCAAAAAAGTAAGGGCCGATAATTCCTCGCGCCGACATCGCTGCCCATACGGTGACTTTGGGTGAATGTAGCGGTTTCTGATGTTTTTGTTTTGGGTTGGTTGCACTCCAGTAACGACAATTTTGCTTGTTTACATGCCCATTCAGGTGAAAATGGGCTTCATCGGAAAACAAGATGTTGGTGAACGTTGGAAAGCGCTCAATCATCTGATTTACAAAGGCAAGCGTCTGACCAGCATCTTGAGGCTTCAGTTCTTGCACTAACTGAATTTTGTACGGGTGCAGCTTTAAATCTTTGTGTAAAATGCGGCATAATGAAGATCTGTGCACATTTAAAGCAACAGCACGCTTCCGAATCGAGAGGTTTGGATCATCTCGAATAGACTGAGTAACACTGTCCACGTTTTCGGCTGTTCTTGATGTTCTTGGTCGCCCAGATTTTGGTTTCTCCAGAGTTGACCCAGTCTCTTCAAACTTCTCAACCCATTTTGCAATGAGACGAGTGCTAGGCGCATCATTTAAGTGACGAATATGTCGAATACTGCAGAATTTTCTACGCGCTACAGTCGCCGATTTACCGTTTTTGTAAAACTCACGTACGCACAACGCACGGTCCGCACCAGAGAAACGCTCCATAGCGACTAAATTCCCAAGAGCCAGACTACCGACTGACATACCCCCCGCGCCCCTCAGAATAGTTGCTTTCGCGTAATAAGATAAGCAAATGTGAACTTACTTTTGAGACACCTTGTATTAGCTGAATGCTGCTGTATTTCGTATGGTGAGTGTAACCGGAGACCCTTTTTACTGGAAACGAGGCATTCCATCTTAGTCCTCACGGGTGACAACGCATCTGCTTTTTGATTCGTAATCGAAGATAGATGTAGTTGTCTAAAGGCCACAGCAGCCACTTACCATCAGGTGGACTGTGTGCTCGCTTGTCACCCTATCCTATAAAAAAAAGTAAGTTATACATACATAACAGTGTGAGTGTGTGCACGAGCGTTTGCATGTGTTTAGGTATACATTCAGCACAGAAACAATGTCTACAATGTCTACAAAAGTGTTTTAAACATCGTTTCAGTTCCGTCATAATTCGGTTACTAAACATTTATATTCTTTTCTTACTCTAGAAATAAACGTCAAATTAACTTTAATGTATAAAAATATCCTAAAACACAGAAACATTTGGCGAATGGTGATGTAAAAATATCCGTTGTTTTAAGTATTATTTCATTTCGTTTTACTTTTTTGAGCCAAATGGGATCGTATGTACTCGTTGTTTTAGCATGGACGAGTAACAAAAATAGAAATAGAAATAAAACCAAAAAAAAACTCATTAATCTCTTTTCGGAAATCGAGAAAAGATAAATTTATTTCTACCTACTTAATGGATTTACGAGTTCTTGCTTTAACATGCCTGAGGAAGGTAATAAAACAGTCTTCCCAAGGACTCACTGGACCCGAAACTTTATCCATAGGCGCAGGAAGGCAAACTCTACAAACTACAAAGGTCATCGATAAGTTTTTGCGATAAAAGTTTTAAAATTACATGTGTTTGTTCTGTGAAAGAATTTAAAAAGAATTTGGTTTCTTTTAAATAACGCTGGACTACTATAATTTGGTATTATCAAGAAAAAAAAAAACGATATAAACACAAATTAAATTTCAAAAAGCTTCTTTGTCTGAACATTTGGGATAGAACTTTTGGGAAAAACAGAACATAGGATATTCAACTTTTGAGTGATTAGTAGGGCTAGTATAGCTACGCTGAGGCCACTGGTTCAATTCCCGCACAGAACTTTTTGCCTAAAAATTGTTGTGTCTAGATTTAACTGTAGTGAATTTATTTATACAAATCACCTTCACCATAGAAGAGAAAATCTGATATAATCTGGTAAAACATCTATATCTTACTAGCCCTGTAAGTTTTCTCTGCAAAAAAACCTCCAGGGTTATAAGCATGCCCAAAATGTTTTCAAACACTTCACCGGATAATTTATACAGAAAACGTATAAGTATACACAAATTTTAAATGCATGACACGGCAATTCCGAATATCATTACGTAAGCCCTAGTTAGAGTTGACAATTTGTTTCTAACAGATATAGTATTGTCGAGACGGTAAAAACATAGTCGATAGCGAAAAAATTAAAATAATTTATAAAGGAATATCTAAGCTGCTTGTAGTTTTATAAACGGCCTCACACCATTACCTATTACATTATTTATAAAAAACATAGTAATATCGCCTATTATATATATTTTATTAAATTGCAGTATTGGTATCCCTAACCCTAGCTTACAGTGTAGTTTATTATATCGACCGCTCAACCACTTCGAAATTGAAGTGTCGAAAACCGTATCCGAAGTCCACAGGTGCTGAGTAATTGGAAGGCTCACGGATATGACAGAAGCGATGGCGGCGCAAAATTGTACATGACAGGCCGGCTTCGAGCCTTATCTAATAAAACATTTCGAAACGAATGGCGTAATACTGGCAGTCTATAAACGCGATTAAAAAATATCTGCACTAATCAATTTGAGATTAAAAAAGTAAATTTCATAATCAAGTGTTTTGATGAATTAAGAGGTAGACGGTTGATTTAAGATGGCTCTGAATGATTATACAAATTATTCAATAAATGCTATCATAGAATTTTATCAGATATTCTCTAATATTTATTCTAAAGTTAGGTACTAGACTTTTCGTGTTATTATGATGTGCAATGGGCTGGCGGTCGTAATACCAGACGTCCCAATTTTACAGAAGTATTTGTAACAATTATCGGAGACTTCGCCCTCAAATTTCAGAATGGGCGAGCACTATTTGCGTATCTAATGAAGTGGCAGTGGGTCGGCCATATAGCTCGAAGAACCGACAACCGATGGGGAAAAAAAGGTTCTCGAGTGGCAGCCTCGTACCGGGCGGCGTATTGTAGGGCAACCCCCCACTAGACGGAGTGATAACCTGGTAAGACATGCAGGAAGTCGATGGATGCAGGTGGCTCAGGACCGTGCTTTGTGGCATTCCTCGGGGAAGGCCTATGTTCAGCAGTAGACTTGTGAATGATAATGATGATGATGAGCACTATCCATGACTTTATGGGGACATATTGGAGAAACCAGCATGTCTAAGGAATTAAAAATATTTATCGAAGACACGTGAAGTGTCGGACACCAGTTGAAGTATTAATAAGAGAAGGGTTGTGCTGTGTGGGTTATTTTGTTATTACACTTATTTCTATACTCTTACTAGCGAAGCATTCCATCTTAGTCTTCAGGGTTGAGAACGCATCAGCATTTTGATTCTTAATCGATGATAGACGTCCTTGATGAATCGATTATGATGGGTCACAATATTCCCTCACCATCAAGGTGGACTGTGTGTTCGCTTGTCACCTTTGTTCTATGAAGAAAAAAAAGGAACTTTCAAAAATTGGATTATATTATTCTATAATTTATCTTTTAATTTTAATTTATATTTTATTTTAATCTATCCTTATACAAAACCGAAGGGTTTTAAAATTCTGAAATATAAAAATGAAACATTCAAGTAATGTGTCGCGCCACGACGTCATGACAGTCACACGAGCGGACGCGACGCAGGCAGCGTCTGCACGCATGACCGATCCCACAATCGGCCGATTGTACACCGTCTGCAGCAGATGGAAACAAGCGAGCTGTGAACTACTGTAAATGACATAGTTACGACCTTAAAATAAAACCATGGTTGGACTCGAAAAAAATTTGAATGAAATTTTTGTAATGAATTTTATTATTTTAAACGATAATTCTTTAGTGTAATTGTAAAGAAACCATTGTAACGTTGCCATATTATTTTCATTGGTTAATTATAATAGTGCGAACGTAATGTATTTACGGTTTCCTGGCCTGGTGATCAGAGTACTCGGTTAGAAGGTGCAATAACACGAATTGTTCGTTTATAGTTACGGTTGTGTTGTATTTTACCTCACATAATATGTGGAGGTAGACATATTATAACTGGCATGCGTCTACGTAATAACCGGCGCGCGTATGGTTTGTTGATAGGGTTATGACGTCACTTATGTTTATGATGAATATTTTGTCTTAATATTAATATATGTACAGGGATACTTTGCAATAACCGGCCAAATTTGCAGAGAAAGTTCAGATAAAGTAATCTAGGCAAATGGTGTAGAAAAATTACATATACATACATAAGCACCCATGCCTGTCACCCAGAGGGGCTGAGACTACAGACTTCCATTTGGCACGATCCTGACACACCTCTCTCGCCTCTTCCACATCCATATACCTACACATGCTCGTCGGTTAAGGGTACTCTTAATCTACCGTTGTAATGTGTAGAAAAATTAATTAAAAAATATCTCAAATATTCTGTCCTGTTTATCTTTTAAATTCAAAATGCGTGGTTGCTGCGCGCGGACACATTCCAGGATCGATCAGCGGGCATAGACGAGGGTGGACATGGACAACACCCATAAATCACATTCAATTTGGGATAACTTCAAATAAAAGTAGAAGCCTCATTTACGCGTATTTTCAAAAACTGCAATAACGGTATATCATTATTTATATATTTGAACTTAAGTTAGCTACTCTTAGAAAAATAATACTGTGTTATATGATCATATATTATATGTAATAATTCTGAGTCGAAGTTCGCATATTTCAATAATTATAAATACAAAGAATCACAAGAGAATTTGTTTAGTGACAGAGTTTCCGTTTGAAGCAACAATGTACAAATATTGCGAGTTGTTCCGCATTTGGCTGGAGGCCGTCCCGCTCGATCATAGTCCATCACGGCTGTCTACACGCCCTGCTGCATAACCCGTTGCTTATTTTCCCCGAGGATGCATTTGCGAACATTACGACGGTATTAGCTCCAAATTGCTTTGAGTGATGAATGCGAGGCGCCTTGGCTTCCGTACATTTTAAATACAGAAACTATAGCTCGGAGTCTTATGAACTTTATTTCGTTATATTAAGGTTGTATGTCAATCCGCTATTTGTGATTATTGATGTATATATTCTGTTTGTCTTCAGCTTTTCTGTTAACGTTTACAGGGTGGTAGAATTATTACTCTGCCCAGGAGTCCGTTTGTATCCCTTTCATCTATTTCTACAACCAAATAGTGGTTGTATTGCAGTGTCCTGGTCTAAAGAAGTTTCTACGTTCTGTTCGATGTTAATTGGTGGTGTGTGTTATATTTGGCACTATTAAAATATCTGACCCAGGCGTCTGATAATAAAATGTCACATTTTCACTTCCCAGTGGGAAGTTATTGTAAAGGGTCCGATTTTGCAAATTGGAAATTTTAACGTATCTCCACGTTTCAAGGTCTTTAGAGTCGAATAGTATGGTTTTTAAGAGAATGTCCGTGTGTGCACATGTACGTATGTGTGTATGTATGTATGTTCGGATTAAATTTTCGCCTCGTGTACCTCGAGAACAAAGAGTGATTATTACATGGGACCAGTTTCATTTAACGCACAATTATGTAACTTAGACCTTAATTTCAAAATTTTGAGCAAAATCGGTTAAGTCGTTTTTTGTGCCGAATGAAAAGTTGTATAAAATATTAAAACATATGATACTTTTTTATTCTTTCTAATGGGAAGTTAGTCGTGCGACCTTTCGGGTCGCACCTAGACCGCGTTTTTAAAATGAGTTAATGCCACTAAGAGTACATAAAAATTCTCTATCGTGGCGGAATATTACATCATAAATTGTATATCGAGTATGAACGAAAATTGAACTCGCAGTCTGTGTCGCACGTAAACGCATAACTACTGTGTCGCCGAGTAGGAGTAATGATTGAGTTACAAGAACAAGTAGTATAAAATGAAGAACATTGTTTTACACAATCTCACCTGTGAAAAGGTGCAAGTAGCAGTTACAGCTCGTAAAACAGGCGCATCTGAACGACGCGATATTAATGGCTACTGAACCACCTTCGGCAAATACGTTTTATTGCCCGAGACGGTGCCTGCTTAAACCGTCTAGAAAGCACAGTATAGCCGCAACTAGTGCGAAAAGTGTAAGTTAATATTTTGAAGTACAAATTTATATTTTTCATATTTTCAAAAGCTTTGAAATCGTTTCAACTAGCTAAAATAACGATATCAACGATTATAATATACATATAAAAACGATTATACGTTTGACTTGTTCACAAACGTTAAAATATTTTTTTTCATGTAACGATGACATAATTTTTGTGTCATATATCAAAAATTTTATCATCAAAATGAAGATTATATTCTAAAGGATTCAGTGTACTTACGAGTACCTTGCTTTTTACAATTGCACTCAATGAAATTTTAGTATTCATTGCATATATACTTGCATAATAAAAAGACAATATTCTTTGCTTTTTTCTTAGTAAAATTTACATCTTATAAATAAAAATCCCTCAATAAATAGAATGTAATGGAGCTAGAAAAAAAATTACCCAGTTACTTTAGTGTAAATAAAAGGGCTTCATTGGCCCACAATTTAAAAAAAAACAAGTTAAAGAACATCAAAGAACACTTTTTGCCTTACAACCATATGGCAGCCGGCACTTATTGCAAGAATCTTAACCCAATTATGGGCTTTTGTGCATGAATTATTATAACACTTAATGACACAGTCAAATTATAATGTGATCCCAATCAGCGTAATTTTTTTATACATTTTCCTATGATTTATTTCTTTTCACGTTTGATTGCAAATTAAAAAAAAATACACAAATAACAAATTTCAATCTGAATGCTGCACTGAATATTATACCCTGTGGCACCAGACGCAACTACGCTTTAATCGCGGAGTTTAATCGATTTCAGCTCAACTCTTTAATAACGAAACGTTTTCGTGATTAACACAAGGCACCGTTCGATGTTACGCGCACATTTTGGTTTATATGATCCGCGGGTTGTTTTTAATATGAAAATATTTTAACATTAAATAGTTCAAAAAGACTGCAAAAACTAAAATTTATGTAAAAATTTGCGCATAGCTTAATAGTTCTGACTGCTCAGGGCTCGCATTCTCCGATATACTGTGTCTTGGAACGGACCTCAGATAAAGGGAAATAATTTATTTGTTTTTTGAAGTCAGATTTCCTTTCTAAACTGTAATTATTTGAACCCTTTAAGTAAAGCGATATTACAAACTCAAGGTAGTAACTAGAATTTCGTCCAGTTACATAAAAATTTCTTCTCCTATTTTTACACCCTTAGATGCATTTTACTTTAAATTAATATAGGTGGTAAAAAACCCTTGAAGATATTAATTATAAAGGAATAATTAAAATTGGTGGCAAATAGCTCGTCGTAAAATTCACAGAACGTGAGCAATCAAGGTTCGATCCACGCCGGCACAAATGAAATTGTATATAGCATTTTTGAGTGCTACCTTAGCACGTGCTCGACGGTGAACCATAATATCGTAAGGACACCTGCATGTCTGAAGAAAAAGAAGTCATCTTACTGGAGCAGCCCGGCGGACTAATAATATAAAAATAAGATCCAACACATTTGGATCATAAATAAGTTATGTATGCCAAAACAAGCCTTAGGTCTTTCGTCTTATGTAACGCGTACAGCATAGGAGTGGATTTTACCTGCGACTGTCTTTCCGTCTGAATAGGCTTTTGTAACGCTAAGACTAGGTGATTTACCATCTAGGGCTTCATAACCAATTTACACCAGGTTATTTTATGGCTGAGCCGTGGTAGCTCAGTGGTTAACGCTCGCTGTAAATATAACAGAACGCGAGTAACCCGGGTTATATCCCCGCCGGCACCAATGAAATTGTTTGATTTCTCTGATGATCTCTGAATCTGATTTACCACGTGCTCGGCGGTGAAGGAAAACATCTTGAGGAAACCTGCATGTCTGAGGAATAAGAAAAAAAATATTTCGAAGACATGTGAAGTTCGTCAACACGCATTTGGGCAGCGCAACGGACAATTCCTTGCCCTAAACCCTCTCAGAAATGAGAGGAGGCCTGAACCCAGCAGTGGGACGTATATAGGCTGTAACTTTACTTTACTTTACTTTATTTTATGGAATTAGGGTAATAAGCGAACACACAGTCCAACTGACGGTAAGTGGATCCCGTGGCCCGTAGATATCCACATTTAACCTCGATTTGGAATCAAAATGCAGATGCATTGTCACCCCTAAGGACTAAGATGTAATGCCTCAATTCCAGTAAAACGGGTCTCCGGTTTTCTTCACTCACCATACGAAACACAGCAGCATCAAGCTACTATTTTACGCTGGTATTCTGTGAGAGCGTGGTCCTTCCCCGGTCGAGCCCACACATTCGTTCTACAACCATATTATAACTGCAGCGTAGCTCTACCACGTATAAGGAATGGAAAGGTGAGATTGTGATCGAGCATAAGTTACTATAAAATATCGCATTCAATGTAACTAGTAAAATCGAAAACATCGAATTTACTAAATCAGGACTTCTTTTCTGCCAAGGAATCCGCCTGGGTGAGCAGCACTCTTTTACCTATTACTGACACCACAGAGCAGTTCTTGCACTGCTGTGTTCCTGTCCAAAGCGTAGACAGCCAGTATACTCAGGCTGTGAGACATTCCGTTAGTCCTCAGATGTGACAACGCATCTGTAACATCCTTTGGTTGGTGCTGTTTCCAGGTGTCTATAGGCAATAACCACTTACCATCAGGTGGACTGTTTATTCGCTTGTCATTTTAATTTTATAAATAAAAACTTGCCTTCAAGTAGGCTGTAACTTCATTTACCTTTTCAGTTTTGTAAAAAAAAACAAGTAAATTCCGAATACGAAACTAAGCGCAAATTAGCCAGCGATTTTTACATGCGCCTCGAATTAGTGACATTTACACGGCCACATGAGTTATGGTAATGCGAATTTGATAACGCGGCCGTAATTCCACAGCGGGCAACGTAGCACCGATAATCCGTAAGGGTTATTATGCCCTAATAACCCTTAATAGGCACACACGGCTGTGTAATTATTTTCGCCTCCACGAAAATTATATCCACACGGTGGTTACATTTTTCTTTTGTAGACAAATGTATGTTTTTGAAACATTTGTTTGCTTTGTAATCGTTATTATCTATAGCTAATGGCGGCGGTCGTGTGCCTAGTATGTAGGACATTATAATTTCTATCCTTTTCCTCCCTCTCCTTCATGTGGTTCTTCCACAATAGGAATATTTTTCTATAACGACGCCATCGGTGTTAGATCTCGCCTCCATCTTTCGGAAGGCGTAAGATTAACTATTTCGCTGTATCTAGGCTCTAGGTATATTTAAATTATACTATATCAATATTCTAATGTATTTCTTTTAATAAATATGCTCTAGGTAAATTTGGTACTTCGCCAAGATAGTTCACTTATCATGTTTATAATGGCATTAATACCATCTCACCCTTCAATCCTACACTTAAAACTTAATTGAACTATTAATTGAATCGAACTGTATGTTTTAGATTTGTGCGCTTCAATCTTACAGTACATACGATAACTGCACGATTTATATCGCACTGTAAGATCGCACCACGATCGAGGATCGTAGTAACAGGCATCTCGCACTTTTGACCAATGCTGCCCCCCCTTACCGGTTTGGCTATTTTACTTCTAACGTAAATGAAATGGTTATACCGCCATCTGTTTAAAATCATTTAGCATTACCCACACTTACGATTTCCTCGGACGCAGTGATATGATGGATTCACTTACATCACCACCTCACGGCAAACAGTTCAGGCTATCATCGCTACGTATTTAAACATTATGATATTGTTAAAATTTCTATTGTGTAGTATCTTATATACAAATTCATCTCTCCTTACTATTATTATTATATATTTATTTAAGTGGTAGCGCCACGCTGCAGCTATATTATGGTTGTAGGACTAATGGGTCGGCTCGACCGGGGAATTAATGTTGTTGTGTTTCGTATGATGAGTGTAGAGAACCGGATACCCTTTTACTGGAAACGAGGTGTTCCATCATAGTCCTCAGGAGCGACAACGCATCTGCATTTTGATTCTTAATCGAGAATAGATGTAGATGCCCATAGATCACGACATCCACTTACCACCAGTGGGATTGTGTGCTCGTTTGCCACCCTTATTCTATAAATGAAAAGCGTTTTGCTTTAGTTCGCTTAATGGTTACGTCCATGGACCATACTACCACAAATATAATATATTTATTTAAATGTTTTGCGAAAGTAGCACGGTAGTGATTAACTCACTTGAGGGGATGGATAACCTCAAATAATTATTAAACAAATATTTAAGTTTTAATACCATTATCGTAATTTAATATAGAAAAGTTTTAAATTATGAAAGCGACAAAAGCAAACATGAGCCCCCAAAATGATTCCACGAAATGATAAAACTTCGGATGTATAACGTCGAAATTTTTCAAGTGCTCTGTTATTAGCTATAACACAAAATTCCTTTAAAGATGCAATTAAGAAGTTATTATACACTGGCCTAAAAAAATCGACCCACCTACGTTTTCTCGTAAAAAAAGTGTCCTATCGGTTTTTACCACAATCGATAGATATTTTTTATCTTGATAATGTAATGATGCAATTGTAGGTTAAAAAACTAAAAAACGGCGCGTGAAACGGAATATTTTACATACAAAATGTGACGAGACATTGAAACCATAACATTTTACAAAATTTACGATTTTACTGTGAGGATCGATATTTAAACCTTACTCTAATTTGGGGTGTTTCTTCCTCTTGCTTTTGTCACCATACATACCTACGCCTGTTAAGGGTACTGATGACCTTTTTTCTGTCTCCTTGGGGTGTCCGTTCCCATTCTTGTGTTAAGGCGACTTCCAGTTGATCCAATGTCTCGGGAACTGGATTTCGGGCTCTAACCTTTCTTTTTATCTGATCCCAGAGATGCTCGATGGGATTTAAGTCCGGACTATTAGCTGGCCACTGCATAACTGGAATTCCGACCTCCTGAAGATATCCAGTTACAATTCCAGCGACGTGCGGTCTTCCGTTATCATGCATGAGTTGAAAATTGTCCCCAATATACCCATCGTAAGGCATCACATGAAGTTGCAAAATGTCCGTAATGTAACTTTCAGCATTAACCGCACTATTGCGAAAGAAAACCAACTCAGTACATCCGGTTAAAAATATGCCACCCCAAAACACTGTGGAGCCTCCACCAAACCGGACTGTTTCTCTTATGCAACACTGAGTATAACGTTCTCCTGGTCTTCGCATACCGTTACGACATCCATCAGAGCCTACAAGGGTTATTCGGCTTTCATCGCCGAAGAGAACTGTCTCCCATTGACCAAGATTCCATTGCACGTGTTGCCTAGCGAATTCTAACCTTGCTTGCCGATGAGATGCAGTGAGTTTAGGTCCCGTCGCTGGCTTGTGTGGTATCAGATTTTTCTCCCGAAGTCTTCTTCTCACTGTATTCTCACTTATAGACAATCCACGAGTTTCCCTCAGCCTACCCTGAACATCAGCAGCAGCAAGATGCCGATTTCGCAACGAAGTCGAGGCAATAAAACCGTCATCCGTCGGATTTGTGGGACGTCCTCTTCGGTACTCCGGCGGTACTCTTCCGTCTCTAAGTATCGTTTATAAACTCTACGCACCGCTGATCGACTCAAAATTTAATCTCCTTGCCACATTCCGCTGACTTAGCCTTTCATGAACGAGAGCTACGACTAGAGCTGCTTCGGCTTCAGTGGTGTGCTTCTATGGAACGAGCAAAAAGTATAGTACTTATAAATACCGTTACGGCTTTTTGAAGTCCCCTGCTGAACCTTGGCCCTCTCCTATAGATTGCTTCATAGGGGGGATATTTGCCATAGATTACAAGCTTGGCAAGCGAGTTGGCAACCGCAGTTTTTTGTTTAATTACGTTACTAGGAAGACGCTGCTGCCATCCCCTGATTTGTTTTTGATCTGATCCTCTTACGACACCCACGAAATGATATAGGGTAGTGGATATTCTTTGCACCGCAATTACATACTCGTATGTGTACCTGAGTGAAAATTTCATAGAAACCTTTTTAGTTTCTAATTAATGTTACATATAAAGTGCCTAAGGTAACGATCAAAGAATATAGCAGTTATAAGTAACGGGGGCTAAAACAGGCTCAGTACTTTAGGCTTAGCCTGCCAAATCTTTGTTTAATACCAATTTAAAAAAGTTTGTTAAAAGAAGTTGAAACTTAGTACGTAGTAAGTACACGGATACATTTTTTTTAAATCTTTCCAGATGTTAGCAATTAGGAGGAAAAGGTGGAATAAGACTTTGATAAAACAAAACACTGAGCAATGAAGAGTAAGCTATGATTAAGACCAAAATAACAGATGCTTCATAATAAAAAAATATAGCTGACGGCGAGTAAATAAAAACTCTAATAAATAGGTGAAATATGACATGCAAAAAGCGCAGAATACGAGCCTGCGCCGGAAGCAACCCGCGTTGAATCCATTCAAAGGCACTGCCGCTGTCTGAAATCCCGCAATCCCGGGATTTATACTTTAAAATGAAAATTCGAATTTCGATATGCAAATAACATCGGAGAATTTAAAATAGCATAAATTTTCAGGCGATTGAATCTCGATGCAATGGCTGACCATACGCGAGGGGAAATAAAAATTTCCCGATATTAATAATTCTTCAAAGTAATCGCGAACATCGACTGTATTTGTAAGCCCAATGTAAGGTAAGTGCATATTGCTCTACACGAGCATTCGATCGTATGTAATAGAGAGAAAAATATGAGGCACTTTCCTTTGCATATCGCAGAAAGCGAATGTATTATATTCTGAAGGGTTATGCATTTAATTTATTTTAGCCGATTTCAAAAAAGGAGGTTGTCAATTTGACTGTGTGTTTTTATGTACATTACGCGACATTTTCATCAAATATAAGCCGATTTTAATGATTATCAGGCCAGGCCTCCGCAGCAAGCCGGATCCGGGCAGGGAAATGACTGTTGCCTGAGTCAATGCATATTGGCGAACTTTATTACTTGACATGTCTTCAAAGTTATTATTTTTTAATTTTTCAGACATACAGGTTTCATCACGATGTTTTACTTCACCGCCGCGCACGTGGTAAATCAGCACTTAAAATTGCAACTAACAATTTCATTAGTGCTGGTGGTGGTTGAGCCCAGAGAGGCTTTAAAGCGAGTGCTTAGAGTCCCAAAATTCGTAGCTAATCCATTTTATTTACGACTGAAATGGGACTTATTTTTATTCACATATTATTATCCACATAAATCTATTCTAAATTTTAAGAGTTTGGCAGTACATTAGCAGAGCGTTTGGTTGCAGTGCTGCGGGGCCGTGATTTCAAATCCCGCACGGAATAAATGTTTAAACGGCCTACAAATAATTGTTACCGGTCTGGATGTTTTCCTTTGCGGTCCTTCCACTTGACCGTATCCAGCTCAGAGCGGCTCGAATCGTCGGCGACCGAGTGCTTTCCGATCGGCTCGATTCACTTGCGCTGCGAATAGATGTTGCATTTCTTTGCATTTTCTTTTACGTCTACTACGGGGAGTGCTTTGAGGAATTGTTTGGATTAATCCCAGCCGCCAAATTTCACGAACCCACATGGCGGCAAAATTTCCGATACCATTCACTCCATCTGAATGCTTGGCGGTCCACCACTGCACGTTTCACTAGGAGTTTGCTTCCCCGTACGACCTCTTTGTGGAATAGTTTACCACCCGCGATTTTTCCTGACCGATACGACCTAGGGACCTTTAAGAAAAGAGCCTATTCCTATCTGAAAGGCAGGCAATGAACCTGCATTTCCTCTGGTGTTGCAGTTGTTCACGGGCACTAGTCACTTAACATCAGATGAGCCGTATGCTCGTTTGCCCCCTCTCCTATAAAAAAAGTTATGTGTGTATAACGTCTGTACGATATAATCGTACAGTTGGGATATTTTTTTATAAAGTTTAAAAAAACTCTACCTGCATTTAGTTTGTGTGAGAGTGTAGTGAATCGTCTCAACTTGGGAAATGCCGATACCTAGCTGAACACTATTAGGGAATGACGACGACAATGATGGTGTTAATGATGATAATTACAATTAACAATAAGCTACAAATCATGTACCTTTTTGTAGACTTAAAGAGCGATAAATGGATGCTGTCTCAAAGACACTACCAACATCAACCTTCGATTAAAAATCAAAATATAAATTATTTGAACAATTTTTTATTTTCATTAATTTATTCGTGGTCTTCAGTTTTTCTTAATAATGTTACCGGATAAATTTTGTTCTTAATTTATCTCAAATTATCAACGTTGTCTACATCTATAATAGGTATGCATGCATATACGCACTTGTTTATATACTTACACATATATTGATATACCTAATAAATAAATAAATACAGTTGACCAGTGGTAATCCGACTAACTTTTGGCGATGTCGGATTATCGAATTCGTCGTACTATAGGTACTGCCACAGTCCCCTGGTAATCCAGAACTTTTTGAAAATGAGTACCTTGTAATACGACAGATATACCAAACTATAAAATAATAAAAATATCATGTTATGCACAAATGAATACCTAAACAGTACCTAAGTAATAAATGCCCGCTAGGCCAGCTACCAGTCTCATTCATCAATAAACTGAGACAATATGCGTCAAGCTAGATTCGTGGTGGCGCGAACTAATGATTGCAACCTAGTTTTCCACGTATTCGCACGCACACGTACCTCTGCCCGTGGCGGATTCATAATGCCACTCGACTCTACCTACAATTAAAAAGGACCAGATTACTGAGGGTCCACTTTAGATGCGTTATCATCAAGGACAACGACGGAATACCCCGTTACCAGTATTAAGAGTCTCCGGCACAGAATACAGGCACTGGTTCTGGTCGCCTGGTTCTCGACATTTACAAATACGAAACACAACCTCATGATGCTTCTATATGCGAGTGTTCTGCACGAGCGTGGTTTTTCCCCGGTCGTGCCGACCAATTCGTGCAGCAGTGATAGACTGCAGCTTGGCTGTACCACACACGAAACTTGCACCTATAAAATTATAATCTCAAAAACATTGTTTGCAAAATTATATTAGTACTGTATTATATTAATTGAGCATTTCATTAAACCCGTTACATATTATTTTTATAAAAATCAGTTGCTGTCCGATAGATTCGCCATAACTTGAACATAGCTTGACCGATTTTGATTATATTTTTGTGTATTTAAGTGATTTAGATTCACATTTGGACCCAGTAGATGGCGCTGTTGTCGATATGCAAAAATCACCATCGCGATGCCGGGGCGGACCGTTAGTATATTATATATCTAAATCAACATAATACTATCGACTCGGTCTTCCTGTCCGCCGCATTTCCTTGTTACAATATTTATCGATTCTCGGTTGTTACCCGTATCGATATATCGCCGGCGGCTGGCGTTTGGATTGCACTTACCTGGAACAAAAAGAAATATTTTATGAGAGACGGCAAGACTTAGATAGGTCAAATGTTTCGTATGAATGTTAACCCAAACCTGAGTACGTATTCATAATTCGCAAGGTCTGATGAAAGCCGCACGAATAAAATGCAATATATAAAATAAAATGTAATATATAATAGTAAAATGTAATAAATAATAATAATAAAAGGGAATAAAATGCAATATGTAATAATAAAAGGGAATAGTGTTAGATTCTACAAATAATATTTTAATCGACAGTTTCACATATTTCGATAAGTTTACGGTTCAATTGTTGGTTGGTGCAGTGGCATTCATTAATATATCATTTTTTTAAAGAAATATTTTAAAGAATAAGCGTGACAAACGAGCACACAGTCCACCTGGTAATAGATGTTGTAGCGATTAGAAACCTACATCTATATCTATCCTTGATCGAGAATAGATGCAAGTATATAAAAAATAGATGCGTTGTCACCTCGAGCACTAGGATAATATAATGCCTCGTTACCAGTAAAAAAGTGTCTCCAATTCTTTGCACTCGCCATACGCAACAGCATTAAGTGTTTTTTACGCTGGTATTCTTTGGGAGCGTGATCCATTTCCGGTCGTTTGAGTCAACCCATTCATGCTGCATCCAAAATATAGCTGTAACTTGGCTCTAACTTAACTTATGCATGTATAAGGTCTATTTTATATCCTTTTACGAGTATATCTAACTACCAATGACTCTTATCTTTTTTACTATCCTGTCTTTGTACCAAAAAAATACATCAAAACCAAAAAAAAAACAAAATCCAAGAAAGTCGCAAATACATATTATAAAGCAAGGTACACAAAGACACAACAATAGGCGCGAAAAATACCACGTGGTCGGCCCTGCTAAATCGCCGCTCTCTACGTCGCTACGCGCAGGGCGTAGGGCGATCGATATCCTCACGTGCCCAAGCCACCTTTGTTCCAGCCCTTTATTAACTTCCCACTGACGTCCCGACAATTAAACGCTCCAGGATAACCGGCTGCATGACACCGTGCACCTAATGACGGGGTGCGCATGGCCTGACAAGTGATAACTCGACTCAGGTCGTCTACAGGGAACGGTAACACGGTGCTTTGTACGAGCGTGTTTACAATAAATGTTTGCTGCAATAAAGGATAGAAGTTATCCAAGTTAATACCGCATGTGCCTTTGTGCATGTGTCTTTAATAAGTGTTACCACTTTTATCATGGCATGATGAGAGTAAAAAAGCTGAAACCTTCTGAGACACAATAAAGACAGCGAGCAAAAAATCTAAGTAACAAAATCTACCAAAATAAAAGGAAAGTGCGTGCACTTTTAAATTAGACGATCTCTACGGTGTTATATAAGGATATTTTACTGTTTTTGAAATAATGGCTGAATTGAAAAAAAAATATATAAAAATAAATAAAGTTGAAAGGTCAAAACGCTATTAAGGAAAAGTCGGCACCAATGGTGACATTCCGTCGCTTAAGTTATATTTTTGAATTTATTCCGTCAAGCATTATAAGAGCAGAAAGTTAATTTAAGTATCATTCAAAATGAAACGCTTTCAATCTAATTTAAAATGTTACTGACAACGACGGACGAGGAGACTGACAACTTCTTGATTAGTTGAAATAAGAAACGGTAGAGTTGAATTTGTAACAAACGCTTAATGGCATTGAGTTATATGTACTGTGCGTAGTACATATATATCTATGCCTAATGCGAGTTATATTGTTGACAATGATGATGAAGATGATTATTGTATCCTAGTAAGTTTTAATAGTAAATATATCATCATCATCAGCATTAAAGCCTTCAAAATATATTGCTGCCATTCACATATTACTATCCTGTTCTCTGTAACCCGCTTGGCATGCGTGGCCACTACGGACTTTATTTTCTTTGACATGTCAGTCCCAATGTACCTTATAACTAAATAACACAATACAATTTATTAAATTACTTACTAAATGATACACCATTTGAACAATCTCCAAATTGCGAAACATGCAAGACAATAGAAGATATACTACAACACTTGCTACAAATATTTTATGGGTATACATGCAAAATAAAAACTTTTTTTTTTATAGAATAGGGTGACAAACGAGCACACAGTCCATCTGATGGTAAGTGGTTGCTGCGGCCCATAGATATCTACATCTATCTTCCATTACAAATCAAAATGCAGATGCGTTGTCACCCGTGAGGACTGAGATGGAATGCCTCATTTCCAGTAAAAAGGGTCTCCGGTTCTCTACACTCACCATACGAAATACAGCAGCGTTAAGCTGCTATTTCACGCTGGTATTCTGTGAGAGCGTGGTCCTTCCCCGGTCGAGCCGACCCATTCGTGCTACAACTATACTACTAATATAATTACAGCATGGCTCTACCACGTTTAAAAACAAGTTTTTAACAACAAGTGGAAATTCGATTTTGTACATTCATGATTATTAAAAACTCGATTAATTGATGTCAATATTATAACGTCTTTTAAGTAATAGAATTCAAAATGTCACATTATGTAATGATTGTTGTTGATGTCCTTACTTTCAGGTTGTTCATAATTAATTAATTATTAGTTATATATTAATATTACTGACGTCAGACTTATATTTCACAAGAAGACCAACACTAAAACCATAAGAAAGAAACTAATTAACTATAAAAATTTATATTTGGCTCTGCTCCGTGGCGAAGCGGCATAGCATTGTGTTGTGACGCTGAGGCCTTTGGCTTCTACTAATAATTGTTCCCTATATGGTAGTTAGCCCTACTGCAATTTATGTATGTATACTGCCTCACGATACATGTGATAGTCCTACTGCGAGACAACGTTGTTTTTACAAAATCTGTAGGAGGATAAGTGCCACCTTGTGGTGGATCAAACTAGACTGTGAACTGTGAACTGAGCATGCATGCAATTAGATCCATGAGTAAAGTTGGATCAAAAATTTTACGACACCAAAATAGTACATAATACGTATTAATACATATTATGTACTGAAAAGGAAACAGGTTCGGAAGGACCAATTCAAAACGAACCAGACGGGCTGGAACGTTCAATAAAGAAACAGAAGGGAGGAATCGAGGCTTCTCTCGATCCGGCCTCCTATAACGCCTACGTTGGGTTCGGGAACAACGTATGTGATCTCCGCAACGGAGTAACACACTAGGGCGATAACCTCTTTCTTTTTCAGCAAGTAGGTTCAGACGGGGATTACGGGTCTTCCGAAGTCGTCCCGGTCCCGACGCCTTAATTCCTCGATGTGGACTATATAACTTTAGGGATGAATTACTTGGGAATAAAACAGCAATTATCTTCAAACCGTTCCGTGAGAGAGTAATCACTTTTCCCTATCACTTCCCTACACTTTTCCTTCTTGACTGCAGGTTTTTTCACTTTTCCCGAAGGATTTTCTTATTTTTCCGAACTAATTCCCCGAACTATTTCCCCGAACTATTTCCCCGAACTATTTCCCCGAACGAATTGCAATAAAACCCGTTCACTAAGCTACCCCCAGAGCTATACGCGAAAGTGAGCCGCGCCATTCGCGTGCCTGCGCAACTTAACAACATGAATTTGTACTATTGCTCTCTCACGTTTCACTTAATTTCTTTATTCACATAAATCATACATAAATACAAGTTATCTATTTAGATAGCACAAAACAATATCTACACCATGATATATATTATTTTTTCGTATCACAAAAATCCTTTAATTTATAAAACAAAACATGCCTATTTTAATCACAAATTCAAAATCCAAACTTCTTAAATATTTAACACAGAAAGTTAAAACAATGTTTCCCACTTGAATTTATACATATGTTAACTAATACAATAGTTTAATTTACATTTTCTCTATTTATTTCACTATTTAAAACACTTTTAAATTTCTTATACAAAACTATCATTATTTCACTTATACACAGGAATTTTCACATAAAATAACACAGAATTCACCTTTTTAGCACGTACAATCAACCTGAAATGTTTTACAAGTCATTTTTACATAAATTGCTGAAATTACAAACATTTTAAATTTTTACATATTTGGCCTCCTAGGGGCGTGGTCAGCGTGCTTCCGTGAACTCACACTATTTGAACAACTAACTTTGCACGGCTCTCGGCTATCAGAAAAAATGAAAGTCTGAAATACACTAATTTTAACAATATTAGGTAAATAAGTGCTTCTACACAATTTTCAAACTGTAGGAAACTATCTTTGATAAGATTCTTATCAGTTATCATGTTTCTTATTAGATAACAATACAAGTGAATGTTCTCATTAATCAATCATAACAAATAGGCATTTGTTTTCGTACAAACATATCAAACTTATACAAGACAATACTTATGCAATTAACTTCCGTTAATTCTGTTTGTGCACAGAGTGATCATCTCGACCGGGGAACCAATCCGATCTCTAACTTCACTTTAATATTCCTTTGAATTTACATCGTTGGAAAGACGATTTCAACCGGGGAACAAATCCGGTAACATGATTTATAACATAAAATTCCCTATATGAATTTATTGAAAGATATTACTTAGAAAACAGTAAACTAGTCCGGCCTGGGAGTCGAACCCAAGACCTTCATATCATTAATTCGACATTTCTTTAAGATTTAACTAAGCATTTTCTTATCAGAACATTTCTATTGGACAATAAGTCTTTGAAACGTTATTCGTCATCGGTTGACTTAATAAACTGAAACATTCTTATAGGCGCGTCGCCAACATGTACTATTTTCAATCAAAACAGGTTGAAGATAAGTTAAAATTTTAAAACAACCACCAGTTTAAAATAGTTTACAGTGTAATTTTAAATAAAGCAATCTACGGGGACAACGCTTAGTTGCGACGCTAAACTGAAGTAAAACAAAATTGTGTCTGTCTCCACTTCGTAACAGTCTCATATACATATTATATTCTAATTTTAGTTTTTTTTTTAAATATTTATTTATTTATTTATTTTTTTTTATTTATTTATTTATATTTCCTACTTACATTTACCATTACAGGGAAAACCTAAATCGATAAATGTAGCATCTCAATTACAACACAATAATTAATTTAAATAACAATACATAATAATTAATTTCAATGACAATACATTACAATCAATTGTATACTACAATTTAAGAATAACATATTGTAAATAATGTCACTTTTGCGAATTCACTCCGTGAACACGAAAATAAGTCCAACTTCTCAGCTACCAAATTTAGTATGTGTATCGTTCGCGTGAGGGGGGTATTGCGAACCAGTTTAGTCCTGCCGCGTGGCATCGCAAGCAAGCTCGGCCGTCGTCGCCGCTGTACATACCTATCAGGCACGCATAAGCCTATCCACTGCAGCACACCCGGGTTGCTGATGTAACCACGGAACACCCTTAAAATGTAGATTACCAGCGCTAGATCTCTTCTAGTTTCCAACTTGTTGTATCCAACCATACCTAAAACAAACAAGGTTGGATACATCAAGGGGTAGGATGGATAAACCCCATAAAGCTTATGATATATAAATCGCGTGAATTTATTCTGAATGCGCTCCAGCATAAGATTGTATTTATTTTCATGTGGAGCCCATATTGCTGAGTTACACTCCAGCTGACTTCTTACTAGAGCATCATACAGCACTGAGATTGCTTTAATGTTGGTAAATTTTACTGCTCTGCGAATGATAAACCCTAGTCGTTTATAAGCTTTCTTACATATATTCATGATGTGCTCCCGGAATGTCAATTTGACATCCATCTGGACTCCAAGAAATATAGAACAAGGGTGTCAAGTGAGCACACAGTCCACCTGATAGTAAATGAATGATGCGGCATCTAGACACCTACACCCTCAATTAAGAATAAAAGCAGATGCATTGTCACCCTTGAGGACTGATTTGGATTGCCACATTACCTGAAAAGTAGTAGCGACAGTAGCCTAATGGCAGGGCGCGGAGCGCGAACTCAAAAAAGGTCGTGAGTTCGAATACGCCATTCGACCACTGGCGTGAACAACTCGTAACCAAGCAATTCAAGCTTACCACGAGTGGTTAAGGGGTTAGTAATGTTTATAGCATTGTTAATATTCTTTTTTTTAAATAACGTTCTCCGATTCTCATAAATCCAAGGAAATACGGGAAGTATTGTGCTGATATTTCACACCGGTATTCTGTGAGAGCAAGGTTACCCGGTCAAGCCAAACCATATGTGCTGCAGCAATAATGTAACGGCAGTGTAGCTCTACCACCGAAATAATACCATGTAACGTGTATTGCAGGACAATATATGTATCATTTCGTTCTTCATTTATCGGCCAACTCGCCAAGCGGCAGAATATCTGTGGAAGTGATGGTCCGGGAACTCACAGGACACTGCAAGTAATCGTTGGGTCGCCAGCCAATATATACTGACTCAGCTCGAGCTTGTTTAACCGGTGAATTTACAAGTTCCTGAATGTTTTGGTTATGCTTTATAATTGCCATTCGTGAACTTTCTCCCAAATTTCATACCTAATCTTCGCACACACGTTAGTCACTAACTCGCCCCTAAATAAATTACATGACAACAAACCCTTATTATATTTCAGGCCAAGGTTTATATATAAACGTCAATAAACACTAAAAACATTAAGAAATCAGACAAAAATATACGTTTACGATTAGTCTTCAGTGATATATTTTTTAATTAAGGAAAATCTCTCTTGTTAGCAAATACGATAACATAAGATCAATTCGATTCTCGATTACGTACGACACAATTAAAAATTTCAATTCTCTAAATTCAAGCATCTTCGATCGACTGCCTCCCAATATATTCAATAGTTACCACGACTGGCAACCGGCTTTTTTTTATTTTTAGTTGTGATCAGTAAGATACCGTTGCCTATCTGCTAAAGTTTCCACCTGTCGCCACTTTGACATCCACGGGACGATATGGAATAGTCGATATTCTTTCACCCCCACCACACGTTATTTTCCGTTCTTTCTATTTTAAAGCAAAATTTCTCAGCATTGAAACTTCGAGTACGCTTTTACATCTTGGATTCAACGTTACTTAACGTAAGCTATAAATTGAGTACAAATTATTGAAGATATTTAAGAGAGCATTGCAGTTACATTATGGTTGCAGCGCAAGTGGGTCGGCTCTACCAGGGAAGAACCACGTTCTCACAGAATACCAGCGTAAAATAGCAGCTTAATGCTGCTGTGAGTGTAGAGATCCGGATTCCCTTTCTTTTCTGCAAATGAGGCATACCATCTTAGTACTCAAGGGTGACAACGCATCTGCGTCTTGATTCTTAAGCCAGGATAAATGTAGATGTCTATGGGCCACAGCATCCAGTTACCATCAGGTGGAATGTGTGCTCGTTTGTCACCCTTACCTATTCCATAAAAAATATTTATAATTATGTTTATTAATTTTATAATTTCAAGGCGTCAATAAAAGAGTATAATACTGTGTTACAGCTCAAGGTGTTTAGACTGCTTATTAAATAATTTATTATTTTAAACTGAATTAGCAAGCCGTGTAATGGCGGATTAAGAATATCCATTACCCCATAACATAACATGGGTGTCATTAAAGGCGACATACATAACATAAACAATCACGCCTATCACCCAGAGGGGTAGGCAGAGACTACAGACTTCCATTTGGCACGATCCCGACACACCTCTCTCGCCTCCTTCACATCCATACACCTACGCATACATGCTCGTCGGTTAAGGGTACTCCTAATTTGGCCCGTTTTCAATAAATCGCCAATTTGGTCGATACATTTTCTCCTAGGACGTCCCTTTCCGACTCTGCCATTCACTTCTGCAACATAAATTTTCTTTGTCACTCTTTCCTCATTCATTCTTTCCACATGACCAAACAACCGAAGCATTCCTTTCTTAATCCTGGTTACAACATCATCTTGTAAACCACACTCTTCTCTTATTACACAATTTCTTACCCTGTCATTCAGATTCAGCCCTAAAATACTCCTTAACGACCGCATTTCTACTGCGTTCATTCTACTCTCGTGCTTCTTCTGCCACACCCAACTTTCACTACCATACGTTAAAGTAGGGACTAATACAGCACTGTGAATTGCCATACGTGCCTTTTTCGACACATTTTGACTCTTCACACTAGAGTGTAGGGCCCCATTTATTCTATTTCCTTCTAAAGGCGACAGAGGGAAACAATTCGGGAGATGGACTGCCAGATTCCTAATAACGTCTACAAATAAAAACGAGCGGTTGCCAACCCACTAGGCAAGAGTTGCACCTATGGAAAGGATCCCCCTATGAGGCAATATATGGAGGAGGTCTGTGTTTAGCATTTTAGGACTTAGGATTTAGGACTTTAATAGGCAGTAAGCTGTAAAGGTGGCGAACCATGTATCGAAAAAAGCTTACTTAATGCCACTAGGAATTCTCTACCAGTCTACCTTCAGGATAAGCAGAGAAGATAACGCTAACTACTTCTGCAGCGTGAGATAAAGATTTCAGAGTATTTGGTGATTCGTTCAAGAGTTTTTGTGGTTTTACTGCCTGGGGAGTAGAGGATTTGTTCAAGAAACTAGCGTGGGCTACATCAGAATTACTTCATATTAGAATAGCTTACAATATGCAACTAAGTCAAGAGCGTATGGGAACTCCACCGAAGTTCCCAGTGGAGTGCTTGCTCATGGACAAACTATGTACAGAGGTATTCGATCGTGACTTAACGTCTTAACAAGCCGCACCCCATCCTTTGTTCGAGATAAGGCTGACCATTTGTAATCCAACAATCCAACAACAAACGAAACTAATCTCTATTACAATTGAATACGATCCTCACTCAATCGTTATATAGTCTTGTAATACTAGAAAACACGCATAGAGTAACGCTTGTAGAGACAAAGAGGGGAGTTTGTTCTTTAAATGGAAAATGATAAGCGTCGGTTTCGCTTGCTTTATTTTAAATATATACGTCGTGCGGTTCGTTGTACATTTAGGTAGATCTTTGATTATTCCCACGGCGATGGTCAAAGAGTTACTCGTGCAACCTTGAATCGATGGCTGGATGTAAGAAGAAATAATTAATAGCCTACTTGCTTCCAAATCACCTGTATTAATATAAAAAGGAGATAGATAGGGTAAAATTGCGTCCGTGAGGTAAATTTGATGTATTTCTTTTCTCTAGTAGATCGATTCTACAAATACTTCATGTTTTAGGACCTTTACCTTTTCAGACAGACAGAGCTCACGTTTAAATCTAAAAACACGGCGAAGGTGATATCTCAAAACAAAATGTTTTGACGAGTGCATTTTTATCCTCGAAGAACGAAATTGTCATAGAATTCGTATTATTACCCATTATTCTATGGAAACCGTATATTATAACTAGGGCTGCCATCTCTAAAACCTGCCCCCAGGACCGGAAGCGTAAGTTCCCCGAATTTTAGAGCTTTCACCCCAGACATTTCAATACTTTTTTCATTCACTTACATCGATTAAAATATTTTTTACTCCGTACTCGATAGAAGAAAACTTTAATTTTAAGCCTCTTTTGTTGCATGAAATAGTGTGTTTAATTGTTCTTATGACGACAAGAGACTAACCCATAGCTTTTATTTACATAAATTATGGGAACGGGATCTGATCGAAAACCCGGACTTTTATTGTTACTGTTTAAATTGTAGTTCGGGTTGCACCCGGACTACAATTTAAAGTTTAAACCCCGCCCGGACACTCCCCGGATGTCTTCCAAACTAGGACAAATCCGGGGAAACCCGGACGGATGGCAACTCTAATTATAACTAGCTGACCAGGCAGACGTTCAAAAACCTTAAATTCGTAATAAAACATTGAAGGTCCTTATCAGGATAAAAACTATCCTATCGCTGCAGTTGGAGCCAGCAAAACACATTTACAAAATTTCATTAAAAGTGGTTGAGCGGTTTCGAAGAATGGCGTTCATGCTGAACGAACATTGTGACACAGGATTTTATATATCACTAGCTGGTTACCACAGACGATGCAATAGTGGAAACAACGTTAAAAATTTGAAAGAGTTATATTATTGTTTAATAAGAAATTATAGTATATTCATTGAAGTTAAATGTCGGTACGACACACGCGCCACCTTCTGTATTTTACTTGCAATTTCCCTATTTCCCTTTCCGCAAGTGCAAGCAATAAGTTGACAAAGTTTTACCGCAATCTGATGAACGGTATGGCAGCGAATAAAATTTTAAATAAAATCCTAAACTCGTAAAACAAACAAACAATATTTTATACAATACGTAACGTATTCTAACGCACACCCTCAGACACCCCAATTAGTATATTATGTTATAATCATAATACATACACTGAATTTTAGTTAAACATTTTTATGCACTGATTATTTATCAAATTAGTTATACTAATAGCGGAAGAATGTTGTGGTCACAGTACAAATCCACGAACGCAAGACTTTAACGTGCTTGAAATAAAGTTCATTTTTCTTTATTTTTATTGAATGACAGAATCCTATACCTTTAAACGAGCAATTCTTGTATATACATATATATATATATATATATATATATATATATATATATATATATATATATATATATATATATATATAATCGGAATTTCGGATACGGCTCCAACGATTTTCATAAAATTTTGTGTGCAGGGAGTTTCGGGGGTAATAAATCGATCTAGCTAGGATTTATTTTTAGAAAATGTCTTTTTGTCCGTGTTTTTAGGCAATGAAAAACTGCTACAATATCGTTAGAATAAGAAGGTAAATTTTGCTGTCAAAATTTACCTTCTTATTCTAACGATATTGTATAATAATCTGTATTATTAATGATTACAAATAGTTTAATTGGTATATTGGGCGGTCACAAAATCGTAATACCATGGTTCGAGCCCAGACCGACGGACCGACTTTTTTAATTTTTTTTTCAAGTTCCTTTCTTTTTTGAGAAAATCTATTTTTTCGAGCCCTTTTTTAGTATTTTTTAAAAACACGAAAATTTAAATTAAACTAATTGCACTCATGATTTTTTATTCAAATAACCAGTTCCGTTTTTTCTATTATGTCGCTACGATCAAAAAAATATTATTCGTATTTCATCAGTATGTAGGTAATTTGTATCTAAATATGATTTCCAAAACACACGAATTAAAAAAAACCGAGCAAAAATACCGAGCAAGGCTCGGTCGACCGGGTACTTAGTAATAATACAAATAAAACTGCACTCTTAAAAGTCTTATTGCCTTAAGTTACGGTCCATTACAGTTTGTTTTGACTGTACATATTTAGCGTGACTGTAATTTACGTAGTTTTAATTATTTTTGGGATAAAAAATTGCCTATATTAAAAATGATAGGAATCGATTTAGTAAACTATTCTGAACAAACTACTTACTCATAGTGTGTTAATTATGTTACGTGTTGTATATTAGAAGACATGCATAGCAAATTCAAAAAAATTGGGTATTTTTGTCCTATTCAACAATGACCAGAAAACAAAATAATATGTATATATAATCCGAAAATTTACCTAAGCCTTCCTTTGGCCTTGGTGATAATATCTTTGGCTGGTGTGTACGTCCATTTCTATCATCATCACTATCATTATCACAGCCTGAATAGCCTCATAGGGGCATAATTGCTAGTTGCCAGGCTTAGCAGGCGAACTGGCAACTGCTGCTTACAATTTCTAAGAATATCAGAAAGATGCTACTGCCCATCTCTCGTTACATTTTCCTCGTGTCGCCTCCCATGTTACACACGGGATGATATGGGGAAATGGAATACGTACTTAACGTCGCTACTTAACGGCAATCGGTTTCTACTCATTGGATTTCGACAAATGAAATGTCACAAGTGTATCAGAACAACATATAAGTTGTGAGTGAAATACATCAATCAATCAATCAAGCAATGTATTATTTTTTATTGTACACATTGGTGTACAATAAAAAAGAACACATCAAAATGAAACCAATATTAAATCAATTATACGGAAGGTATAAACAATATTCGATCTCATCTTATAGCTCTGGAAGCGATTTCTACCACAAAACCTCTTTGCGCAAAAAAAAAATTGTTTACGACGAATAACAATTAGGTAAGTAAAAGAAAATATAAAATTAAAATAAAAACACAAGATGATAACATTTGTGGTTGGGTATGATAGATACAACATGGAGGGCGAAGTCTAGACTGAAAGGTTGTCCAATTTCAGTAAAGGAGTTCTTGACAAAGTCTCGGCAAACTGTTTTTGGCAAAGCCCGTCAGCATTTCGGCATGCGTGCATGCTGGACCCAAGATGGAGTAATTGTGGTGAAAGTTGCAGATGGATCCCGGCATAAAGTCACTACCTTAGATGAGCTGACTACTCTTACGCAAAAACACCCTAAGGCGACTGCTGAATCCTCATCTGGAGGCGAGCGCATTGCAGGAAGCAATTCTAAACCACGTAAATAACTACGCAGTATTGCGTTTTATTGTCTTAATTCTCCTTTTTCCTTTTACTACAACTTAAAATTTATTCAATATTGCAGAATTACTTAGTATAATTTATTATTACTTTTTATCCACAGTATTAAACCTTGTTTTGCTTTTATGTAACCTTAAGCTTCTTTCTTTCTCATTTATTTACATTTTTTTTTAATTAGTTAATTTCTAATTTTAATATTGTTTCTCGTTTTACATCATTTATTAAAACTTGTATATTTATTACATTTTAGGTTAAGTTCTACTTTGTTTTGGTATTAAGTTGTTTTGCTTTTGGTTATATTTTGTCCATAGATTAATAGATTCGTAACAAGTGCATAGTGCAGTTTAACTTTCGGTCGCTGGGATGTTTTTTTTTATTAATACATGATCATGGATACAAAGTCCTTTGGACAGAGTATATGTCGTCTATGAGACACTTCTCTATGATCCTTTTTATTTGTTCTAAGTTCTGCTATTTATTATTAGTAATCTTAACGTAGTTTAGTTGTAGTTGTCTTGCAAATCATTTTTATTTTTATTGTTTTGTGCATTATATTTGTCTTTTAATTTTTGAGTGTGTTAGCTGGCGGGTGGTGCAGGGATGGCAGTTTAGCAATCGAAATTATTACTATTTTTTTACGTTATATAATTTTAATTATACTAATTTATTTATTCTTATAGTTATAGGTCTATATTATTTATTTATTTTTATATATTCTATTACATATAGATGAGTTCCGATGATGATTCTTTTCTTTCTGCCAACGAGTTTTCTTCATCAAATGACAGTTATTGCTCTATTACTGAAACGTTAGGGGATTTTGTGCGACATAAATTCGATGAATCCCGCTCTTTGTTTAATGTTTGCCACATTAATGCACAGAGCGTACCTAGTCATTACAGTGATCTGATTGAGGCTTTCTCTGACGCAGATGTTCATGCCGTCTTGATTTCGGAGACTTGGCTTAAGCCCCATCTTCCTTCTACTTCTTACCCTCTCTCTGGCTTCAGTTTGATACGCAACGATCGAATTGATAGAAGAGGGGGTGGGGTCGCTATATATCTTCGTTCTGACTTTTCTTATAAAATTCTTGCTTCTTCTTCCCCCTATTATACTGCATCTGCAGAATTTCTTTTCCTTGAAGTTTGCGTAAAAGGAACCAAATTAGTACTTGGCGTTGTCTACTGTCCTCCTTCTGTCGATTACTTCTCCAGTCTTGAAACAATTCTGGAATCCTTGGGGTCGGAATACTCACATCACGTCATCATGGGCGATTTTAATACAGATCTCCTCACTCCGCACTTAACCCGTTCCTCCAAGCTCCTTCAAATTGTCGAGTCGGTTGGCCTCCACATTTTACCTTTACAAGCCACTCACCACAATATTGATGTGGAGGATACCTGGCTTGACTTAATCCTTACCTCTGCTCCTTCTCTTGTCTTCTGCCACGGTCAACACTTTGCACCTGCTTTCTCCTATCATGACCTCATTTTCCTTTCTTACGTCCTCAAACCTCCTAAACCTCCAGCCAAAACTCTACACATGCGTTGTTTTGGTCGCTTGGATATTGAAAAGCTCTGTATGGATGCATCCAAAATAAACTGGAACAGCGTGGTTTCTGCACCCACTGTGGATGAAAAAGTTGGGGCTTTGAATGAAGCTATCCTTAAATTATATGACGTACATGCTCCCATCAAAAAAGTGAAGCTCAAGCGTCCACCTGCGCCTTGGATGACGATTGGGGTTCGGATTGCGATGAGACGTAGGGATCGCGCTTTCGGCAAATTTAGAAGAGATCGATGTGATCAAAACTGGACGCTTTATAAAGTTGCAAGGAATCGGTGCAATCAGATGATACGCAACGCCAAACGCCGATTTATTCTTAGTAACATCTCATCTTCTTCCCCTGCTAATATCTGGAAGTTCCTTGGAACCATAGGTATCGGTAAACGACACCGTTGTGAGTTTCAAAGGACGATTGGTCTGGATGATATCAATTTTCATTTTGTCTCCAACAGTCCTCTTGATCACCAGACCAAGCGTCTTACTGTTGAACACTTAATGGGTTTACCTCGTCCTGATATTAATCTGTTTCAATTTTCTCCAGTAGCTGTAGATGAGATCAAGAAGATAATCCTTTCCATTAAATCTAATGCTGTAGGTTACGACAACATCAGCCGACGGATGATTATCTATATACTAGACCATATCCTTCCAGTCATCTCGCACATCATTAACTTCTCCTTGGAGTCTGGTAATTTTCCCTCACTGTGGCGTAAGGCTTACGTTATTCCCTTACAAAAGATCCCAAATCCTACTTTACCCAATCATTTCCGACCTATATCCATCCTTCCCTTCTTATCCAAGGTCCTTGAGGCCTGTGTCCACAAGCAACTTTCGCAGTTTATCTCTCGTAATAACTTATTAAGTCCCTTGCAGTCTGGCTTTAGGCCCGGTCATAGTACCGTTTCCGCACTCCTGAAAGTAACTGGTGATATTAGGGCAGGCATTGAGGACACTAAAGTCACTGTGTTGGTTTTGGTTGACTTCTCGAACGCCTTTAATACCATTAGTTATGACATTTTAATTTCCATCCTCTCCCTTTCTATGATCTCACCCGAAGCACTGGATTGGTTTTCATCATATCTTCGAGGGCGCCAGCAGTCGGTTCGCATCGATGAGCTATCATCTAGCTGGCTTGACATACATGCTGGTGTCCCTCAAGGCGGCATATTATCTCCTTTATTGTTTTCTATATTTATTAATCTCATTACTCAAAACCTTCAGTCTGCGTATCATCTGTATGCTGATGACTTGCAATTGTACACACAAGCGAGTATTGACGATATTTCTACAGCGGTGGACACACTTAACAGGGACCTTGAGTACATTAAGAACTGGTCTGACAGGTTTGGCCTAATGGTCAACCCTTCGAAGTGTCAGGCCATAATAATTGGTAGCCGTCCGATGATCCAGAGATTGAAAACAGTAGCTGTACCTCCTATCTTTTTTAATAGTACTGAGATTCAATTGTGTTCCACTGTGAAGGATCTAGGTTTATTAATTGATTCAACTCTGAGTTGGAAATCCCAAACAACGACCGTTAGCCAGAAAGTCACTGGTACCCTGCGTTCTCTCTATCGCCTAAAAAATTTTCTACCATCTGAAATTAAGACAATGCTTGTGCAGAGTTTAATTTTTCCCCTAATCGACTATGGTGATGTGTGTTATTTCGACCTGAATGCAGACCTTCTCAACAAATATGACCGTCTTCTGAATAACTGCATTCGATTCATTTTCAATCTTCGAAAGTATGACCATGTATCCACGTATCGATCACAATTAAAATGGTTACCTATTCGTCAACGCCGTAGTTTGCGTGCACTCACCACCCTTTATTCTATCCTGATGTCTCCAACTTCCCCTACCTACTTATCTCCTCACTTTCAGTTGCTTAGTGCTAGTCATGAGAGAAACCTCCGCTCTACGAACAACCTTCTTCTCCTATGTCCATCCCACAGCTCTGGACTTGTTCATTCTTCTTTCCACATTCAATCTATTCTCCTTTGGAACGCACTCCCTCTCGAAATCAGGACGGCTAGCAATCGGTACGCGTTCAAGATGAAGGTTCGGGAACACTTACTTAATAAATTGGCAGAATCATCATCCTCATCATTGGCAGAACCAGCGTCCTCATACGGCCAGCAGTGAAGGACCACGTCTCTGATCCATAAGACATCACTGGCAACACGCACTAGTTGTACATGTGTATATGTATGTATATGTGTATATATGTATGTATGTGTGTGTATGTATGTATATGTATATATGTATGTTTATATGTATATATATATATATATTCTTATTGTTCTTATTGTAATTATGTATATTATATATTTTATGTACCTATATGTGTATGAATATTAATATAATTTTATCTATTTTTTGCGATGTACCATTTATATCTTATGTATTTTATTTCCATGTATTACATTTTTTTTTGTTATTTTATTTTAGTATTCGCATATTAACTTTTTATTACACCTACTTTATTCTATCTCTCCATCATCCCAAGGTAGACTGGGAGAGAATGCCTTAGGCATTAAGTCCGCCTATATACCACTTGTGTATATGAAGTTTTAAATAAATAAATAAATAAATAAATAAATACAATAAACGATATTAATATGGTAAAAAATATAAAAGTTCTAAGTATAAGCTTTGAGCAGATTTTTAAAGGAGAAATGGGACTGAGTACGTTTAATAGTCAAGGAGTTCCACAAGCGCAAAGCTGTGACCAATAATGATTTATTGAAGAAGGAGAACAAATGTGTTGAAGTACAAAGCGAAAGATTGTCTACAAATACTAAAAGCGAAAGATTGTCGATATTAGTAAGATCATATCAGCCAGTTTCTTTGTTTAATAATAACGAAAAACATAAAACGTTTTGTATGCTTAAAAGTTTTGTTGTGGGTTGCGTCGATAAAAATAGAATCGTATAGAAGATGCTCTACCGACAGTAGCAGTTAAATAGAAAATTTTCATCACGCTGTAAATATTGTAGTTAGTATTGTATTGTAGTGAGAAACAAGTAAATAAAGATGGATACGGCGTGTTAACTGCGAACGACACGATCTTCTTTGTGGTGCGTAGAAATTCATAGCTCTTTATCAGCCTCTTTATTAGCCATATTCCATTGCCAAACATGACCTCCTACGTTAAAGACAGGATTATCTTTAATAGTAATTAGATAAGATAACCTCAAACACTAAGGCCTCTGCCTCGAATCTTGCGGGCAGCGGAGCGACGGCGACGGCGGCGCGGTAGCGGGTCGGGCAACGCAGACCCGTTCACGAAACTAGCGGGCACCGGGCAGATCGCGCGACACTATAGCGGCGTAGTGATGTGTTCATGGTTGTGTTGTCGAGATGTTTGTTTTTATTTGCGAACGAAATGTCTGAACAACGGCGACAACATCTTTTTGATTCAAATTTATTTCTAACGCTCGATTTACTGTGGGCAAAAGAAGAAGTGAATCCCTACTACTTATAGGGCAAGGAAAAGAAAAGGCGAGTTTTATCGAAATTACGAAGAACAGAGACAATGTCCCGACAAATTCTACGACTACACCAGAATGAGCGTAGAAACTTTTGACTATATTCTTGAAGCTATCAAGGGCGATTTAGAGTCTGTATTCAGTTCGTTTTTAATTTCTTCCCATAACTGTTTAATTACTCTTCTATTTTTATGGTTCACATCTTTGCTTTTCCATATCGGTGTTCTCTCAAAATATGTTGAAATAATTTGCTCTTGCACGTCCGAGGACATTTCGAAACGTCACAAAAGTTAATTACACAACACTGGAATGCAGACGCGCGCGCGGTCACCGCTTGACTGGAGTACACCGCTCGTTGCCCGCCCCCGCGCCGCTGCCAAGCCGCCGTTTTCGAGGGTCGGTCCATTTCATTTTACGCATAAGATCCTGCCGCTCCCGCGCCGCCGCCGCTGCCGTCCCGCTGCCCGCAAGATTCGAGGCAGAGGCCTCATAAACGCTTGAGAAAAAACCCACGTAATCGTTAAAGAAAACCCAAATAGAACATATAAGAACAAATCACATTAATGTCCATTGACGAAAATTTTCTTTTAAAAACATTTTTTTACTTAATTTTTTTGATGTTATAGAATAAGGGTGACAAACAAACAAACAGTCCACCCTATGAGGGCAAGTGAATGCTGTAGACCATGGACACCTACATCTATCCTAGATTGAGAATCAAAATGCAGAATGCGTTGTCACCCCTGAGAACTGAGAAGGCGAGTGTAGAGAAGTTCTCTATAATCATGAAGCTGGTATTTAACGCTGGCATTCTATATGAGCATGGCCTTTCACCGGTCGAGCTGACATTCGTGATGTGGCGATGGGTTCACCTGTATATCTTATTGTACATAATTCATGGCATACTGAGGCGACCCCCCCCCCCCCCTTGATCATAGGAGCTGTAAAGTGCTCGAAACGTCAGGAATATAATATAATTAATAAACGCAATAAAATCCGTAAAACCTGGTTTTAGTTAAATGTTCGCATAAATTTAAGAAATCGTCACATACGTATTAATATGTGTTAGGGAGAATAAAATATTTTATTAATATAAATTCAAAAGTCTGCTATATAGCAGCGACGTCAAAGAATTCATCATTTTATTTCATCATACAGTAACAGTAAGTATCGTAGCGTTCATATGCACACAAAACTAAAATAAATTGTGTTTCGATATATGACGCTCCATTTCGTTTACGTCTTACGTAAAATTTGCAGTATCGTCGAACGATCAGAACATGTGATCACATACAAAAGAAGGCAAATAATTGAGAAAGGAATTACACGCGCCGCTAATTATAAGAAAAGGCTAGTTATGTATAAATTAAACGCCTTCTTAGTTTAGAAAGGTAGAATTTTGAAAGGGGAGAATAAAATATTTTATAAATATAAATTCAAAAGTTTGCTATATAGCAGCGACGTCAAGGAATTCGTCATTTTATTTCATCATGTAAGTATCGTAGCGTTCATATGCACACAAAACTAAAATAAATTGTGTTTCGATATATGACGCTCCATTTCGTTTACGTCTTACGTAAAATTTGCAGTATCGTCGAACGATCAGAACATGTGATCACATACAAAAGAAGGCAAATAATTGAGAAAGGAATTACACGCGCCGCTAATTATAACAAAAGGCTAGCTATGTAGAAATTAAACGCCTTCTTAGTTTAGAAAGGTAGATTTTTGAAAGGGTAACTTCAAAAACAACTGCACCAAACAAACCGCCCGGCTGCAGCCATGTCTGTCAGCTGTCTAATTTTCAACCGTGGAAAACAACAAAACTTAATTTGCAAACTAATTTCTCAAACTACAACCTCCTTTGTAGCCTGGAGACGACTGTAATTCCGAGAAGTAATATCACGCTCAGGGCTCCTAAAATTTACTCAAGTTTTAGTACGTAGTAATTTAAGCTAGCAACCCCGCACCAACAATAATTATACATCACTTATGGCACTGCTTGAAGAAAAATGGTTTATTTTGTGAACGGACTACACGAAGCTAGGACAATTTTGTAGTATAACATTTTTTTTAAAGTTTCAGTCAATATACGTCCTAGACCCGGTTACTGGGTTTTAAATGTAGCTGAAGGTATTGAAACAACGATGTCACCGAAGTCGTTTGGTTCGATCGTTATTTTTATGCATTTACGTGTAATAAATTTTTCTTTTAATAAAAACTTTTTTTCCACTGTTTTTTGACCACCTGACCTCATGTAAATTGCTACTATAGTCCTGGACATCTGCGATTCGTTTCAAACAAAGATGGCTATGGATGCGTTTACCTCTGAGGACTAATATAAAGGAATGCTTCACAGTCTATAATTATACTGGTTTTCTGTAATACCCATCAGACCAGAATACAGCAGTGCTCGTACTGGTGCTTGAAGACAGAAGTAGACAAGAGGGTTGTACCTACCAAGACGGAAAGGAATTACTTGTAATTGTATGTCACAGAAATAAACCTTTTTCTATAGTGTAAGGGTGACAATCGATGTCACAGTCTACCTGATGGTAAGTAGATGATGTAACCCTACAGTGACACCTACATCTGTATTTGATGAAGCATCAAAATGCAAATGTCCCGTGAGGACTTCGACGAAATGCCCCGTTTCCAGTAAAACGGGTCTCTGGTTCTCTACACTCATACGAAACACAGCACCATTAAGCTGCTATTTATCACTGGTATACCGTGAAAGCGTGGTCCTACCCCAGTCGAGCCGACCCATTCAAGCTACAACTATAATACAGCTGCAGCGTGGCTCCACCAAGCGTAATAATAATAATGTAACCTTGTCCAATTTTGTAAATTTCGTTATCTCTATATATCCATACTCGTAGCACACACATGTACATGTGCCACAATATTTCAACGAGACAAAACAATAAAAACCAACGAGCCGCTCCGAACTTAACTTTTTACACTGCCAGCCGAAAGAGAATTGGCAGGGTAAAAAGTATGAGAGGGACAGCGCGATTATTGCTCTTGCCGAGTTGGAATGAGAGCGCTGATAACGTTTTATTGCTTAACTGAGGACAATGGACCGCTAGGAGGGAATCTCGAGCATTTGAATGTCAAATTTGCCGTAATGGAGTACAACATTTCACGATAACTTGAACGAAAGTGGTGTTAAAATTATGTACAATAATGGGCAACGTGAACGTTCCTAGAGATTGTTATCTCCTCAAATTTCTGTGACGAAATATTGACAATATTAAATGCAACAAAATAAAGAAAACTAAATCTAGCTTTGTTGTATTTAAATAAATACAACTATATTATATTAACATAAAAAATAACACCATATATACGTCCCAAACGGTCCTCTTTCGTTTCTGAAACGGTTTTAAGAATAACAAGTATCAGCCGCGCTGCCTTAAAGAACTCGCACTATTATGTCCGTAATGCCGACCTCCATCTAGACTTAGAGCTCCCAACAATTCAACAGTTCCTCAAAACACTCTCTGAGAGATTTTTTAAAGCCTCAGAGTCCCAGTCAAATCGCCTCATTCGTGAGACAGCTGCCTATGCAGCGCCTCTTCACGCTCGCTATAGTGTGCGCAGACGGAGAAACTCTCTCGGACCCCCCCCCCCCCCCAACAAGCTGACCGAACTGCCTCCTGGCAGCCCAGGCCGAGCCTATTTAACACATCCCTTAATCTGCCTTAGTTAGGCACACTTCTAAGCGGCTTTTCGCCGCTTGCGCCCTCCTTTCTATCAAGGAGGGTCGCGTCCGTTTACGGTTTAAATATCTCTCGTCAGATCAGTAAGTCAATCCCTAAAGGTGGAGATTAGTGGGTAAAAGTCTCCAAATAACCACGCAGCCGGATGCGTGGTATGCTATGAGCATTCTCCACCTCCCTCTCCCGTTACCGAAGGGTTGCCCTCAATTGCTTCGTCGTACTTGACATGCCTCCGATTTTCTTTAATTTTTCAGACATGCAGATTTGCCAACGAATTTAATTTACCGCCGAGCACGTGGCAAATAAGCAATTAAAGTAGCAATTTCATTGGTGGCAGCGGGGTTGCTCGCGTACTTTGAAATTTACGACGAGTGCTTAGCAACAGAACTATCCCGCCTCTTATTGATTTTTTAGAATATTTTCTTCAAGACAAAAAAAATAAAATTCGCTTATCAAACTAAATTATGTTTTATAATGTAACACCTTTTCGAAATGAGGTTCATCCGCAAGTAGAATAACTTCTATGAAGTTATAAAAAAATATTTAGGATATAGGCAACGCAATCATCCAGGATAGAAATTTAAATGATTTTTTTAAATAATACTAGTGACGCTATTAACATTACTAATATTCCCGTTGCTCTCTAGGTCGAATGGCGGATGTGAACCCATGTCTTTCTGAGATTGCAGTCCAACCCCTGCCATTGGGCTACTGTCGCTCATAAGTGTATACAAAATAAAAATCATAAATAAGCGAGAAGTATAACTCTTACCATCCCAACTTCACCAAACTGGACCCAACTTCAGATAGACACTTAGTTATTGGACACCGCTACAGTGAGAACTTGCGGGAAACACATATTAAGTTAGCATTACTAAAGTCATCTTAATGCAAAATGACTTTTTATAGAAGTGAGGGTGTAAAGTTCTGACACACGAGCACACAGTTCACCAGATGATGATAAGTGAAAACGAGCTACGGATATATAGAACATCTATTCTCAATTAGAAATTTTCAGTAGCAACCTGGACTCAGAAAGCCGGCGCCGTGCCTCGTAAGGCACTTTAAGCCATTGGTCGTGCGCCCGATCTCTCTCCGATTGTGTTCGTTTGCCATCCCAGAATTTGAGAGTGAGGGAACAGGGAGTGCACCTGTGCTCACACATACACTTGGACACTATAATCCCGTGTTGCGCAGATGGCGAGTCTTCATTAAAACTGACCGCCGTACTGATTCGGTCTGAAACACATTATATTCTCGATTAAGAATCAAAATGTTTCCAGTTCCCTACACTCACCATACGAAACACAAGAATTAAGCTGCTGATTACAAATGTTGCATCACATACAAAACTACACTATTATCATCCTCCAGACTGAATTCCGGTCACGGCAGCAAGTCCCAACGGATACTAGCTATGTGCGTAGAACAGGATTATAGTGCACGAGCGTGAGCGCAGGCACAGGAGCACTCTCTATTCCTTATCTTTCATCGTCTATTGGGACGACAATCCGACACGACCGGAAAGTGATCAGACACAGGACCAACGGCTTTACGTGCTTTCTTGGGTATGATGGAAAACATCACCAACTTTTAGACTCCGGACTGCTTCTGAGAATTTTTAAACAGAACACTCTAATTTGACTTAATCAACTACTATAACTACAATTATAGTACTTTTGCTAATGGTTTCATCTGTAACTAAATGTCAATACGCTGAATGAAATAATTTCGACGTGCTCTTTAATATGAGATACATGAAACTTCCACTTTATTGAATTTTAATTTAGTCATCTCGCAGTTATATTTTAAAATATCGCATCTTGAACATTAGTCATTCGACGTGAATCCAGATCCGGCCATTATTTATCCGGCAGAGATTTAGAGCGTTTTAATTGAAAATCATGAATATTAACTAAGAATTAGTTGCGTTTAGTTTGATTTACGACACTCCGACGTCGCGGCGCCGATTTCTGTTATTACAGCGAGAGAACGCGGTATATCTCTTTCTGACCGTGGTCTGTCTTATTTCATAAAATATCTTCATGCCTGTTATTCGAAATAAAGATGACAAAATCATTTCCAACTTTTGATTTACGAACAAGTTCTAAATAATCCTGTTCATAAGTACCCAAAGTCCAAGTGCACATGCAGCCTCTAACTACAAAAAAAGCGTACCATCATCCTTACCTAGATTATAAGTTGGTCTGAAGGTGGGGGCTGGTGATCTGTCATACAGAGAATCCTTAGTACGGACACCAGTCTCTCACAAATTAATTGTAGCATATTAATATTAAGTTGTATGTTTATATTTATTACTAAATTTGTGAGAGGATAGAATAGACTTATTATCCTCAAAAGAGAAGTAAGATGGAATGCCTCATACTCGATAATTAATCAGACCAAATAATACTTGAAACTTAGAATATCAGAGTTTTTCTTTATAGAAGTAATGAGGACATAGGGCATGCAGAACATCTGGTGATAACGCCTCGTTACCAATATAAACTGTCATAGCTGTACACCCACATGGAAAGACGAATAGCCCAGAGTTAAATATTGTGTATACATGAATACTTCGTAGCGAAGATGACAGCTGGAGGGTCCGGAAAAACTCGTATTAGAAAAGCTCATGGCCGAGCCAAACATAATTGGAGAAATAAAAGCACAATAACGATAAACAACGAGTGAGAGACGATCGAAACATAGAGTAAATTTCAACCGACTGACCGACGTTCAGTTAGTCGACCCAAATATCGTTAAAGCGATCGGATTGAATTTGATCTGCGCACGCTAAAACTGATGACAACGTCGTAGAGCCATGCTGCAGTTATATTAGCAGTATAGTTGTAGCACGTATGGGTCGGCTCGACCGGGGAAGGACGCAGAATACTAGCGTAAAAATATAGCTTAATGCTGCTGTGTTTCGTATGGTGAGTGTAGAGAACCGGAGACCCTTTTTACTGGAAACGAGGCATTTCATCTAAGTCCTCACGTGTGACAACGCATCTGCATTTTGATTCGTAATCGAGGATGTCTATGGCCCACATTAACCATTTACTATCAGGTGGCCTGAGTGCTCGTTTGTCACCCTGTCCCATAAAAAAACTGGCGAGGGCTTGCACAGGATCGGGAAAAGTGGGGCATTCTCGTATCACAGCCACACATTGGGGTCACTACGCCACAGAAGTGAGAGTCTGTCTGAATTAAAATTTATGGGTTGTTCGGTTCTTTGTTTGAAGTTAGCTTGCCGGTGTCCATGGACTGTTTACTTACCTACAAGTAGAATGTAGGTTCGTTTGTCCCGTTCATTTTATAAAAATTCTCTACAAGTATCTATATCTTCTATCTATATTTAACATCTACAATAATTTAACTAAACAACTCAAACAACAGTACTTGTACAACGAAGTGCTGCATAGCAACACTACGAGTACTAGCAGTAACTTACAGCTACCAAGAGAGCTATTCACATTTGAACAAACCGCTAAGTAGATTAATTAACGGAGCAGTGTTATTTTTGGTTGTACTAACGCGACGAGCAAACTTACGCGTTTGCGGTCGAGTTAGGCACTTGCACGGAATGGGGAAGATCTATGTAAATGTTTAGTACATTGATATTAATTCATTTAAGTAAATTAATTAAAGGAACGAATTGAATAAACAAATATTGCTAAATTTATCGCGTTTAGTTTTCAATTATTTTTTACTTATTATAAACCAATGCTTTTTTACAATCTCATCTGATGGTAAGTGACGACGGAGGGTTAAATTTCGCTTATTTCTATTTCCTGACGTTTCGGTTGTTTTATAGTATAGATGGTCATGGTGGGGTGGCTTGTGACTTGACGTGCTGACGTCATAAAATTAGAATTGTGATTATGGTTCGATCTCGGTCTACCAGGTGGTAGAACATACTTTTTGCAAATTGATCCGTCTGGGTATGGATCACCCTCTTTACTATTTCTGTCATCAAACAACAGTGCATGTACTGCTGTGTTCCGGTCTGAAGGGTATAGATGGCCAGTATACCAACAGGTGGTGAGGCATTCCATCTTTGTCCTCAAGGTAACAACGCATCTGTAGCCTTCTTTGCTTGAAGTTGGTCGCAGGTATTTTTTTATAAAACAATTGTGACAATCGAGCACACAGTCCACCTGATGGTAAGGGGATGCTGTGGCCCATATACTTATACATTTAACCTCGATTAAGAAACAAAACGCGAATGCGTTGTCACCCGTGATGAGTAAGATGGAATGCGTCGGTACCAGTAAAAAGGGTCTCCGGTTCTCTACACTCACCATACGAAACACAGCAGCATTTCTACGCTCACCATTTCATTTCATTACATTAGGATCTTACATTATTACTTATACTACATTACATTAGGATTGTATCGTGAAGGCGTTTTGTATAAATAAATTTCTCGAGAGCAACAAACAGCCCGATCCGGAACAATGAAAATGGAAACTCTATATTTTCAGGAGGAAATTAAAATTTCGTTTCGTTCAAACATGTTTTTTAATCTACTTCCATTTCAAAATGAGGTTCCTCTGCTCGGAGTAGGAACGGCGAAGGAAACTCCGCAATTATTTACAGGCTGTATAAATATTTGTGACGTGGGGGAAGTAGCAGCTGCTGGAGCGCTGCAGCCAAGCGCTTGGCCATTTTATGCTTTGTTTTCTTTTAATCAGCTTACAAAAGTTTCCTGGTATACATGGGCCTCAAACGTTGGAGAAACTGGGGCGGGTTTGCCTTTATCGTCACGCTTGGCAATCGGATTGACGGTCGCAATACCAGACCAGACCTTTAACGCTGTTTACCCTCCGCTGGTCTGGGTAGTTACGTGTGTGGTAAACTAGATATTGGTTGTAACGTATTTTTATGTGTGTTTTTTTTATACAAACGAGCACGCAGTCCACCCGATGGTAAGTGGATGCTGTGGCCCATAGACATCTACATTTATCCTCGATTACAAATCAAAACGCAAATGCGTTGTCACCCCTGAGGACTAAGATGGAATCCCTCCTTTCCAGTAAAAAGTGTATCCGGTTCTCCACACTCACCATATGAAACACAGCGACGTTAAGCTATTAGACGCTTGTATTCTGTGAGAGCACGTTCCTTCGGCGGTCGAGCCGACCCAATCGTGCTACAACTATACTACTAATACTTGCAAAAGAGTGGCGATTGACTCTCTCTCTCTCTCTCTCTCTCTCTCTCTCTCTGTATGAGAGAGGTCCATCTCCAGCATATTTTACGAACTGATCAAGAAAAGAAAGATTCATCTGTTTTTTTCATGAAATAGAATGGCAAACGAGCACACAGTCTACCCGATAGTAAGAGGATGCTGAGGCCCATAGACATCTATATTTGTCCTCGATTAAGTACCGAAATGTAACGTTTCCAGAAAAATGGTTTGATTACAAATTACAAAATAACCGATATTAACAAACTCATAAAAATTAAAACTTGTTTTAAATAAACGTTCAATGTACAATCTACATTCTAATAATTATCGTACTTATACAACTTTTGAACCAGATCACAAAGTATATTTTAATAAACTGGATCATACAGTACGATATTATCGTACTGTGAGATCAAAGCGTAAATTCCAAATAACGTACAGATCAAAACGTTTCAATAACTTTTTAATGTAGGATTGAAGGATACGGCGGAATATATGCCTTTAATTATAAACACCATTAAAACTATGCAATGTTAACTATCTTGGCGCAATACAAAATTTATCTAGGAATATATTGATTAAGTGGAATATATTGATAAAGTGGCAGTTTGTCAACTAAGTTCGGAAAAGAAACAGGCGACGAAATGGCAGTGTCATTCGAATCCTCATAACTCAAATACTATTATAGACCTACACACGCACTTCCAAGCTTCGTATGTCTAAGGACCCCTTGAATACCAAGAATCTCGATTGCGATGACGAATAAATTTTTTATGGATAAATTACAGTTATTGAGTTATTAAAGTCTTTAAAGGGTCATTTTTATCACCCACTGATTCACTGATTGATTGAATCACTGATATACTCACTCACTGATTAAAAACCTACCTTCTAGACGACTTACAAACTTGATTTTTGTCATAACGGTGGAAAATTAACAAAAGAAACAATGTAAAAACTACAAATCTTCGACGCTCGGTGTAGATACATATATTGGTGCGGTTAATTTCAAGTACTATACTTACAGTACAAATAAATTTGTCATTTAAATCTTATTGTTTATGAAGCATGAAAAACGTTGGCGGCAACTTATGTCTGCATGTAAGTTGATTAGCAAAAAGATAAAATTTTATGTTTTTGGTAGGATATTATTTACAAAATCAAAATAAAATAGCACATAATATTTAAGCACCATCGTGCTCAATACAGTACACTTTATGGGGCAGAGATATGAGCCAATTTATAGGGGAGAGGTACGTACAGGAGTGTACTTTTTTGATGAGCTCTAATGAAATGATATAAGAAAATAAGTTGGTAAAAACTTTGTAAACAAATCATAAATTGCAGAGATAATGTGATTTGACTACATAACATAAACACTCACCCCTGTTACCCAGAGGGGTAGGCAGAGACTACAGACTTCCATTTGGCACGATCCTGACACACCTCTCTCGCCTCCTTCACGTCCATATACATGCTCGTCGGTTAAGGGTACCCCTAATTTGGCCCGTTTTCAATAAATCGTTAATTTGGTCGATACATTTTCGCTCCTACTAGTTAATAGTAAATATACTAGGACACAAAACATGGACTCCATCATCTATCCATTCATCCATCACATCATCAACAACAAACATCCATCGACTTCCTGCTCTTATTAGGCCGTCACTGCATCTAGCATGATACCAGCATAAAATAGTAGCAAAATTTTGCTGTAATACATTAGTGAGTGAAGGCAACCGGGAACCCTTTTTACAGATAACAAGGCATTCCATCTTAGTCCTCAGGGTGACAAAATTTTGATCCTTAATCGAGGATAAATGTAGTGTCAACACAACACCCTCTTACCATGTGGACGAACTGTGTACTCGTTCATTCATCCTTTCTTCATTAAAAAAAAAAACCAAGGTTCGATCTTCCCACGCACGCGTGAGTCCTTTAAAGAGGCGTATGAGCTCTTTCGTAGTAAACAAAACCAATAGCGACACAGAACGGGCGGTGTAAATACCGTCGAGCGGGCGGTTGCATATCGATTCGGCCCGGACGGATCAGTGCCATTGTTCACGAGGCCTTCTTTGTTGTGGGTGTTAACTGTGCGCTGGGTACGGTGAAATTTTCGACGATTTCGGGTCACGGCGCTATAGAGAGCGACGCGTTGGATTTTGATTCAATATTATGTTTTTGCTGCCGCAAATACAGACTGCTTTGAGCCGTGGGGGATAAAAAAAAATTCTATTTCCAACATGGTAGAGTTACGCTGCAGCTATAAAATAGTAGAGCACGAATGAGGCCGGAAAAGGATCACGCTCTCACAGAATGCAAGCATAAATTAGCAGCCTAATGCTGCTGTGTTTATAAGGTGAGTTTAGAGAATCAGAAACCATTTTACTGAAAACGAGACGTTTCATTTTAGTCCTCAGGGGTAACAATGCATTTTGATTCTTCATCGAGTATGATATATATATATGTCTACGGGTCACATACCCACGCACTATCAGGTGGCCTGTGAGTTCGTTTGTCACGCTTTTTCTATAAAAAAAGCACAGGTAAAAATTTTAGTATTTTTTGCCTGGTATATTACTAAATTATGATTTCTGATACTAATCCTGCCAGCCTGCGGTAATCTACAGCTGGTCATAGGCCTCTGCCAACACTCTTCTTAGCTAGATCTTCTGCTTCACCTTGGGCGGATGGATATTACTTCAATTTGTTTCAATACCCAATATTTCGGGTGTTTTACATCAACCGTGTTCATTGGAGAAATGAGATATTTGCCGTAGCGATGTTATGGCCGTCCGGGCTATACAGCTATACTTTCATTAGGGAATCCATACGAACTGTATGTATTTCCTTGCATATTTTAAAAGATAAAATTCCAAATTTCTTTACAAAAACATCTTTTATTTTCCAAACCTACCTTAGAAATCTTCTAGCGTTTTCAAACACGTCATCAATGTCACTTTGTAAAACGTGAGTGCTCCAACGGAAGATTAGAGTATATATCGGCTCATTTCCTCCTGTGCGTGTTATAAGAGGTGACTATATTGAATGCCGAAATACCTTATGGCTTTCAATAGATGGCAGTATTGTTATCTCGTTTACTCCATACATTAAATTCTCAGGCAGGCGAAAATCAGGAGCATCATAGATGCGGTACGTCTGGTACTGCGGCGGTCATTACACCGTCTAAGGGTGATGATTATACCTTCTTACTACGGCATAGGTGAATGTCCAGAGCATAAGTCTGTCAAGAGGTTTAGAGTAAGTCAGCTCAAATTCTAATTTCGCCCCCACTTCCCCGCGCGTCGTATGCTATGTACCGACATGTTTGTAATCACTAATACTCTAAGTAGATAGGTTGTTAGATACTTATTTCATTAGGTTTATCATATTTATGCCTGTTTCTTAACGCCAACCCAGTCGCTTCTTATTTCTATAACGGTTATTTCCCATTTTAATTTTACGTCTTCCTATTGCGTAATGTGTATTCTGATCGTAAGCAACACAACTTCTCCCTTCAAAAGCCGGAGCGGTACTAACGAGGCGACAGGAATCAAGCTTACGCGCCGATAGTTTAGGTAATTTCTTTTTACAGTGAAAATAATGGTATTTTAAAATAAGTAAATAACATAAGCACTGCTTTATAGTTAGTTCAGTTAGTATGCAAAGTTTCATGATCTTATTTAAAGTATTTTATGAATAACAGCGGTTTATTGTTCAGTTTGGAGGTAACTTTGGATTTTTTTTTCTATCGAGAAATTTTTACGGAATCGTGTTTTCGTCTAATATAATCCACATTAATCCTCAACTTTACCATATATTTATTTCAAAACTAATGCTGCAATACTTTCGACATAACGGAGGATCTTGCTAAGCCATTTGAGGTTATATTTCCCCTTAAGAGGTAAGGAAGATGAAGAATCCATGAGTCTATTACAGTCTATAAATGTCCACTGCTGAATAAGGTCTCTCGCATAGATCGTCTCATTAGGAGAATTTTATCCCAGTTGCCTTAGCAGGCGAATAGGCAACCGCAGTTTCCTATTATTTTCATCCCCCCCCCCCCATCTCCTGTCATGCCCATCTCCCGTTTGACTTCCCTTCCGTCGCCTTTTACGACACCCACGGGACGATATGAGGTAGTGGATATTCTTTCACCGCCACTACCCACTACACGGTTAGTAATCTCGTTTACTTCATAAACTAAACAAGATCGTTGACTGGCACATATAACTGCGACGATCATTATGCCTGCTAAGTGTGACGATTAAAGCTCTCCCTCCAACGAAAGAGGCTTACATCCAGCAGAGGACTAGTAAGCGCCCAAGATTAGGGAGATTATGGGGAACGATATAAGTTAGTAGAGTAAGTAGCAAGATAGACAGTTTTCGATAATACATATTCGGTTGTCATTCTGATACAAATCTACCAGGGAAACATAGTCGCAGAGGTGCATTATCAAATCAATGTTCAGTAATTCCGACGCTATCATTTAGCATTAGTGACGCGACACTGGTTACTTCCGGCACGTCGCTCGTATCGATTGCATGCGACGTGATCCCGTCAGGTGACCCCGAACAACGGGATCCGCTGTTTACTGAGGCAACTACAGCCAACAACGGATTGGTCGTTGCTTATATTGTTTTTCTGGGACGAATGAAGAAGCTAATTTATTTATAGTGAATTCACAAATCTATATAAAACACCTAATATTGATTAAAACTTGTGGTCAGTTACTCTATCAATGTTCAAAAATTGATTTAAAAATTATTATAAGCATACTTGACGGGCCTCTCTGTCTGTCTCCCTGAATTTTAGAACGATTAAATTTTATAACTTGTACACTTTTCGGGCATAATTGAACAGTAATAACAATAATAATGTCCCCCAGACCGAATTTCGGTAACGGCGGCCTGCCTCAACGGAGACTAGAGTGCCCAAGTGTAAGCGCAAGCACAGCTCCACTCTCTATTCCCTCACTCTCATAATCCGATGGGACGGTAAACCGACACGTCCAGAGAGATCAGGTGCAGGACCAACAGCTTTACGTGCTTTCCGAGGCACGGGTGTGAGACACCGTCAACTTCCTGACTCCGGGCAGCTACTGAGAATTTCTTGAAGGAAAACCTTGATAATTGATTTTTGGCCCGACCCGGGATTCTAACCAAGGACCTCATGATCAGCAGTCGTACCAACCACTAGACCAACGAGGCGGTCGAGAAAAGAACATAATATATTATAAATAATACTTCCTATCGAAACTCCACTGCTTAACACATCTTTCCCCATGGTTTCTTATAGAACAAGGGTGACAAACGAGCGCTGTCACACTGACGGAAGTGAATGTGGCCCAAAGACATCCATATCAATCCTCAATTAAGAATCAAAATGCAGATACGCTGTCACCCTTGTGGACTAAGATGGAATGACTCGTATCAGTATAAAGGGTCTTCGGTTATCAACACTCACCGTACGTAACACATCAAATAGTAGTATAAAGCTGCTATTTTATATTGATATTCTGTGCAAGCGTGATCCTTGTGGATTGCTGCAATCACATAAGACTATGTAGGTTCTAATTCTTTTGCATTCTTTTTCTATTTTATTTTCATCACTTATTTCATTAGGTACAGCCTATCAAAAAACACTGCTCAAAGTAGTCCTCCCTCATAGGGGTGTTAAAATTGCTATTATCTG